>CM043018.1:149419019-149766887 GCA_023690525.1 Holotrichia oblita | reverse complement strand
TCTAGAATTTTCTAAGAAAGTTGATATTGGCCACTGTCACACGACACACCCTGTATATTTTTTTTTTTGAAAAAAATGCGCATTTAAAAATACAAATCGACATGTCCAAGCGTTTTTCCCAATACACCTCATTTATTTGTTATCGAATTTATTCCATTTGGCTGTTCCACACTGTACATATAAACTAAAAGCTAGTTATGCTAATTGCAGTAGAGGTCTAAATATTTCAGTTTTATTCTGGAATCGAGGGCGATAAAGAAATCTACATAAATTATTTTATCCTCCTTGCTTCCCAATACCTAAGTATAATTTCAAAATGGATCAAATCTAATATAAAATAAAAAACTCCTTTTGGCGCTTCATCCACGACGTGTGAAACACCAAAGAGACATGTAAGATCGTAAACACAAAACGTGGTAAATGTAAATGTATACACTTAATAGGTATAGTAGAGGTATATACATGTATGTGGACGTATGGTATACGCAGAAGGTCATCGAGTTGCACATGTTGGTCATTCAAATCAACAAGTTCAGTTCTTGTTCGATGTGTACAGAGTTAACGTTGGCGATTCGCATTGACGCCGTTTTTGTGTGTTCCCTTATAAATGTGGATGGATTTGGAAACAAAAAAAGGGAAACAGTTTTTGATTAATTTTATCTAATTGGAATGTTTTGTATTGAAATATCGTGATTTGCCGATTTTTTGAGAATTAAATGTAAGTATATATTGTTTTATTTTAATTTAAAACTAACGAATTTGTGAGTCAAATCTAAATCGAAACAATTAATCTTGTTATTTACCTTAATTAAATTTAATTATACCAAGGTTATAAACTTGAAATCTTTTTTATATAATATAAATAGTATTCAAAGTTTCACACAGGTACACAAATAAAACCTGAAATTATATAATGTCAATAATATAGCATTAATAATAATAAGTGTTGGTCTTTGTTATTTTGACAATGCCGAATCTTTGTTAAAACTAGTCATTCAGTGCCTATACAAGGTGAAACCACGTTTTAAACAACGTTTTAACCTTAACGTACAGGTACCTATTCATTAATTAGTCATCGGTTATACCGAAATTTTAAGGTAAATATATTATTATAGTAATGCAAAAGAAGCGTGACTAATTATTTTAGAATTGGGGGAAAAAAATAAATTTGTTAAATTAAGAAGCCTGCACCAGATTAAATACTTCACCACCGTAGACCATGTTTACCATGACGACGTTTCGTGGTTTGATATCGTTATAAATCAAATCACGTCGTGTACTGATGAGGACAAGATTTGTTCAATATGACTTCCGAGATGCTCTCTTCCAAATGGTCTTTGCCCCTAATCTTAACCGTATACCGGGTGGCCAACTAAGAATGGCGCTCGGCCATATCTATACGGATGTTTGCAAATGTCAAATTAAAACAAAACTTTGACAGTCGAATGTAAAACGCGAACGAGTTTGACATTTCAATAGTAAATATGGATGTTTATTGTCATTTTAAATCTCAAATATATGGATAGGTTTGACATTTAAATGTCAAATGCGTATAATTTTTTGACATTCGACACGATATTTTGATGTAAAATATGAACGTTTAACATGTAAATGTCAAATACCGGTTCGCCGTTTAAATTTGAACAAGTTTGGCCTTTAAATATGGTCAAATACGGACGGGTTTTTGACGTTAGAATACCCAAAAAATATATATATGGGTAAACTTTGGTAAGTACTTAAATTTCAGATCTAAGCGAGTTTGACATTTAAATATCAGATACGAACACGTTTATGCTGTTTAAATTACCAATACGGGAGGGTTTGGCATTCAAAATATCGAAAACGAACATTTTAAAATATGTTTGACATATTTTAAATGTCAAATTTTGTATCCATTCGTCCTTTAAGATAGGAAAACTGAAGAGTTTGACATTTAAATTTCAAATGCAGACTCGTTTAAGAGGTCGATGTAAAATACGGATGCTTAAAACATCGCATTTGAACAAACAAAAGTGCGAATGTTTGACATTTAACTCGAATTTTAGGTTATTTGACACGTAAACTTAACCAAAACTTAATAAATTTTCGATTTCGAATTATCACAATATCATCGTCCATCCATCAACAGGGATTTTGAATATCCTCGACCAAACTTGAACTTCTTCATTTATGATTGTTGTGTTAACACAGAGATTGCAAGCATTACCACACGAGAAAATCAATTTTCTACGAATTACTCCCAACAATATACCGGGTGACCAAATTAGAATGCCGCTCGGCCATATCTCAGGAACGGTTTACAGTACGGCTTTTGATTGAAATAAACAATGCAGCAAAACAACAAAGAAGGAAACAGCATAATAAACTCATGTCTTTTTTTGTAAAAAAATTGTACTGTAAACCGTTTCTGAGCACTATCCACCGGGTTTAAATCCGGAGATCGTGGAGTCCACTCCATTCGTTCTCTACGATCGATCCATTAGCTCCACAAGTCAAGAAACAGTTCATCTCAGATCATTGTCAAGTAATCTTCACTGTTAACTGTCGCGTTAAAGAAAAAGTGTTAATGATCCGATTTATCCACAAGTCACACCACCGCCAAACACTAGTAAGGGTTATAATCAGAAAATATAACTTTAGACAAAAACTGTGGGTCTTCCTCGAATTTTGTCACAAACCAATAGCACATTTCTATACGGCGATCAGGATCGTCTTCTGACGAGTGGTGTACTTAACAATTATATAACTCATAGGGATGAAACTCGTTACTTTGCAAAATATCAAAGTTCCAAGCTGGTACGGCGAATTGATTTGCTACGAGTCGGCATAACATTTGCCAAAACTCCTTCTACAACCTTTTGTGAAGTGCTCTGACGGGCATTAGCTCTGAACTTTGCTACCAATCTGCCAAGTAAATAGGATGCCACCTATTGACCCCTCTTCTACAGGGAAGAATAATCTATACCTGCTCTTCAACGGTCACCATTTTTCAGTTTTTACACAATAATAATAATGGTTTCTTTTTCTCATCCTATTCTCTTGTTTCCTTTAGATCTTGCACCATTTTTTTATCAATATTTCTGAAACATTCTACTAACAACAAGAACAGACAAATCAGTTCAAGAAAATGCTTTATCTTTTATCTAACCTTTAAATTTTGGAAATTAATTAGACGTGTAATGACGTCTAAACAAAAAACGATGCTGTTTGATCAAAAAACTAACGGTATTTTTTTCTTCGACAAGCTGACGTAATCTCTCAGCTCAAAATGACATCATTTTTCAGTGATTTCAGGCGTACTACATCGTTGGCTCAATAATTGACGTCTAAATAAGATTGTTTCACGTCCTAATGACGTGGTGAGACAATGTTTTCATTAAAGCTTTGATCAAGCAGAAATTTCCGTTTATTCATACACTACTTTGGTTTGCATCTTGACTAACTCCTATATCAAGTACACAGACGTGACGTATATGTGTTTGTCGTTTAAATATGACGCTAAACATACGTCTATTCGGACGTCATGTCATTAGGCGGTGAGATAATGTCGGTAATCACCGTTTTTAGGCGTCATTATGTTAAGACTATGAATGTAGTGACGAAAGTAGCGAAATATGAATGTTATTATGACGTCATTGTTCTAACGAGGCTTCTTTAGTTCTTCTGGGATGTGTTCCAATAGATATTGCACTTATCTTCTTTTAGTTGGATGCTACTATGATTAACTTCATGTCGTTTTTCGCGCTCAATCTCTTTGAAACCATTTTTAGAATTTAAAATACAAAGCATTGCTGCTAATTCAAATTTATAATTACTTGCGGTTTTTCGAGCATTTCGGTTTAGAATTATAATATGATACAGACACTATATGACTATAAATTTTCACTCGAACAATTTGACCTGGCCTAATAATAATGACTAACCATTGCTTGTACTGCAGAGCTCGCACCGGAATTTAAATTAAAAACTGTAATTAATCGTAGAATAATATTGCTATTTTCGAAAGAGGTTCTTTTAGACCAACTAGGAGTAGGTATGTGAAATTATACCATCATGCAACAATTTAAATGGTGGTGAAGGGTACAAGGGAAAAAATGAATGTCACAAATACTTACTCTCTGAGGAAAATATATTTGAAATTTGAAAGACTCATACTTTTATGCCATATTTACGTCTTTTATCATTCTTGTAGTAGTAGTTAACTTAAGCTATTGAACCAGAAGGCAATTCGGTCACATTCTACGTAGCTGTGACGGCAAATAGAAAATGTGACTTTAATATTTTTAAGCGATGTGTTTTATGAACAACGTAGTGCAATAGTTGAAATAATGTATAGTTTTTATTCTGGCCACCACATGAATCGCAGAAAATTTCCAATTCGTCTACATATTGATGCAACCTCATCCGGTCCCTTTTTGACAACTGTTTCGGTGTAGGTATAAAAAAAGACTCACCAGTAGATAGCAAACGGATATTAAATGAATAAAACGAAAGAAATTTTTTTGGAAGTCCACAGCTATTGCTTAGATTTTAGCTATTGCTTTCTTTTATAAAATATTTCTGCTTGCAAAAGATGAAGCTTATGGTCTGCTTCCAAACGTGAACGGCTGTCTTTCTGTGAAAGGTCGTTTGCCATGCTTAACTTTGCTTTATATTCATCGCAGCTGCTACAAGTGTCGGATCTTGGATAACCAAAGCTTATGTTGAACTTTGTTAAAAATAAAGTTCTAAAGTTATCGGGGTGGCTCTCAATGAACATCGTATACATCTTTTTAACAGTCAGATCTTCTGGTAAATATATTCTGACGGAATCATGTAGACTATAGTGAGATTTCCTTCCTTTATATGCAAGCAAATAGCGCTTGTGGTATTCTCTTGTCGTTTATGAGGTCGATTATAATGGCGACAAGCAGCTTCAACATGTCCAACAATTACTATATAGCTGATGTTGAATATTTTGAAGACATTTTGCAGAAATACCATGTAATTACATGAATTACACGAACCTTGTAGTTATATGAAAATGTGTGATACTGAAGGTCCTCATCGTTGTTTAGTCTGCTTCTGTTCATCGTGTGTTTTGAGTTCATTAAAACGTTTTATTATTTTTTGCCTCTCTTGTTGATTATTGCGGGCTTTAGTCTAGGAATTACCATCATCATCTTCTCTTACATCTCCGACTGGACATTCTGAAATCTCAATCTCCAATCCGAAGATAGTCGTCGCACCGGGCGTTCTTCAGGGGTGTTTCCTCGTCCCAACACCGTTCCTAATATATGATGTCCTCAAAATACTACATCTATGTACATCTCGCGATATATGCTGATGATACAGCAGTATAAACATAATCTAAAAGCGAGGGAGCTGATTTATGGTCGTCTTCAGGAACAGATAGACGCAGGCCACCCCCCTCCACGATAATATTTTCCTGGAAGATTTCAGATTATCCTGGAGTGCCTCTGCCCTTAACCAGGATATCGGTAAAACTATCTAAAACTTCTTCCTGTCCTCTCTTCCTAAAATTCAAACGTTTATTGTATCCTGTTCTTCCTTCATCCTGTCGCTAAGTCGCGTTTTGGCCAAGACTCATATCAATAAGCTGGAAGACCTTCAAAACCGCATATACTCGGAATGGTAACTGGTGCCTCGTGGTACGTCAGGAACGTACAGCTTGGTCCACCCATCAACAACAACTTCATTACCGTGAAACGGAGCTACTTTGAACACTTTTAAACAGATTTTACTTCTAAAATGTTTAAAAAATTTATTTTAATTACGAAAAGAATTTGGATAACTAAAGTACATACAAGGATCCTGATTATCACTAACATTTTACAGTAAAAGTGAGACCTCGCTTTTTAAAGAAGAAAAATTAAGGGCACTGTCATTAAAATCGTTCTCCAAACCCATAGGGTGTGTGGAAGATGGTAGTTTGGTAATCAACAGCCATATTCCAGTAGCCCTGAATCCGATTACAAGGTTTTGCTTGTCAGATTCTTGTATTCCATCCAGCAATTTCTTCAAGAGTGCAGGAAATGTATCTGCCAAGAGTGAAATATGCCACATCCAATCGTTGAGCTATATATGTGTGGCATTAGGGGGAAGACAAACAAATCTAATGTCATTGGCCACAGAGAAATGGCTGGTTAAAGTGTCCCCAATTGTCGCTTAAGTTAGTCTCGTCCAAATTATAAATATTTTCGGGAGAAACGCCTTCTAATGAATGCTCTGGAACCGTCGTCGTGACATCACTTCAGAGTATTGGGCTGTCTTTTCTTACTTTCTAACTAATCCCTACGTCCCCCGTCCACCTGGTGATATTAGTGATTAGGGGTTCGGGATTTGTTAAATACAGCTGTCAGATCATTGGTTTTGATTTTGTAAACGTCTTTGTCTCTGCATTCCCTCTGCTTCTTTTAGTATCATAATGCCTTTGATCATATTATGCGTCACTGGAAGTTGTCATCACTTCGATTATATTTTCCGGACTTAACACGCTCCCGATTTGGTTCCGGACTCTGCTGCGTTGGTCCTCCCATCGTATGCACTGGAAGATGGTGTGATGGACCGTGTCCATATTGGTGCAGTAAATACATTTTCCATCCTCGTCCTTGCCCATTCTCTTTGCATACGATCTGTAAGTTCCGTGGCCCGTTAGGGCTTGTGTGAGGTAGCAGTCTAGACGTCTATGTCGGCAGCCAAGCCATAGATCGATGTTGTTGATTAATCTCTTGGTCCACTGTGTTTTTTCTTTATTAGCTTCCCATCTCTTCTGCCAGGTCGTCATACTAACTTTCCTTGTCTCTGCTCGTGATGCTTTTCCCCCATGCTCGTAGATGTACTTCCGTTCCAAGGCAAGCAGGTCGATCGGAAGAACACCCGTCAAGACCTGTAGCGCCTTCGCCGAGACTGTGCGGTACGCTGAGGCCACTCTCAGTAGCATTTTGCGTTGTACTTTTTCCAGCATATTCTGGTTTTGTATTGCTACATGCCATACTGGGGCCGCGTATTGTAGTATGGAGTGCACTACTTCACACAACACCCTTCTTTTTCCGTTCGCTGGACCTCCAATATTTGGCAGAATACGTCCTAGCATTGCTGTCCGTTCATCTGCTTTACTGACGACCTGCTTGATGTGTTCACCGAACGCAAGACGGTGGTCCAAAGTTGTGCCAAGATACTGTATGCATTTCTGGGGCACGACTTTTACATTTTCAACGCAAAACTTCACGACGCTTCTATCTCTTTTTCCCTTGAGCAATATAGCTTCAGTTTTTTTCTGGGGCAATGGTGAGTTGGTTTGCTTTCATCCAGCTTACGATCCTATCCAAATTTTCATTAGCATTTAACATCAAGGTATATTCGTCATCTGCCGATACAATTAGCGCAAGGTCGTCCGCGTATGCAATTGTGGTGGCGCTTCCCTCCAAATCAATTTTGAAAACTCCGTCGTAAAGAATGTTCCACAACACCGGGCCGAGGACAGAGCCCTGCGGAACACCTCCACTTATATCTACTGTTTCGCTATGTCTACCGTTTCTTAGTACTAACTTTCTGTCTTTCAGGTAGTTTGATATAATGTTAACTAGATATTTTGGTATACCCTTCACTGTCAGATTATTTATTATTATGTTCCAATCAGCATGTAAATGTCATTACAAATGTGTCAAAATCGCGTGCTCAAGCATCGGCACAACCTGAAGCACGAACTATAAATATTATCTTTATTTATTCAAACTCCTTAACTCGCTAATATTTTTGCTGATGTACCATAAGGATCAGTGTTTAACCCACTATTGTTAACACAATTATATTTAAATTAAAATTTTTCATTTCCAGATGAAAGCATCCATAGCACTCACAATCCTCACACTATGCTACCACGCCAAATCCCAAATCGTGTTCCCGGACAGCATACTTCTCCAAAGAAGTATGATCACCGGAAACGACAGGATACCCCAAACCAGAACTCCAACGCAAGATGCCATCGTCAGTAGCATCCATCAGATTCGAGACACGGCAGAATACGATAAACGCGTCGAAGATATCGTCACCAACGGCATCTCCAACTTAGCGGTGGCCATCAATAATTTCTATTTGAACCGGCGTAGTTTCGACAACGTGGTGCTATCACCGGTTAGTATCGCAGGTAAGTATCAGCTCGCAAGTCCTCAGAAAACTTGAACTTATAATTTATGTAATAATTGCAGTTTTATTTTAGGCGCTTTAGCTTTAATTTTGCTGGGATCGAACGGGAAAACTTTCGATGAAATCGCCCATGTTATGGGCGTAGCTGCGGGCACGGATATCACCTCGAAATCGCGAATCGTCCATGAAAGTTTGGGTAAATTATTTTCGAAATTGCATCGGAATTCCGATCTGGTCGAGCAAATTAATGTAGCCGCAGCAATATTCGTCCAGGATGGTTACCCAATTAGAGATCTCTACAGGGATATGAGCGAGAGGATATATAAGAATGAAATTTTAAGTTTGGATTTTAAAAGGGATGGTATCCAAGCTCAACGCGCTATAAACTCGTGGGTTTCGAACAGGACGAATGGAAAAATTAAAACTATTATAGGTGAACCCCCGAGCGATGATACCAAAATAGTTATAGCTAGCGCTTTATATTTCAATGGTGCTTGGGAGAAGCAGTTTTGGGAAGGATTCACTCGAAGGAGACCATTCTATCCGAACGGGCGTAAAACCCAAACGACAATGCAAGTGGAGATGATGTCGAACGGTGGATTATTTCCTTATCACAAAGATATCACCTTAGATTGCGATATCATGGGATTCCCCTATAAAGGAAATGCGACAACAATGTACGTGATAATCCCGCAAGATTCTAACGTGACTCGATTAAGATCTTTCGAAGCATCGCTAACTTCAGGTGACATCCTCAGATTAGTCAAGAGTACGGTTTACACCCAATCAGTCGTCGTCTTTCCTAAAATGAAGGTGGAAGCTACGAGCGATTTAAGGGAAGCCTTGCAAAGTTTAGGGATCAAATCTTTATTTAATCCTTACGAAGCTAATTTAGCCCTATTATCACCTGGATATACCCAACCTAATTATAGACCTGTTAATAATCCAACACCTTCCTCTAGAGAGTCTGTTGGACGTGATAACGATGTTTTGATCTTCTCTAGATTCGGCCAACCAATAAATTGCACTCAAATCTTTAATCCGAACAGTAATATTAGCGAATGCGAAGAGATCGATTCGAATACACAGAAACAAGTCACCTATAAAAAATTCGGGGATAAGCTTGGTAGGAGGGTGACGAGGGATGCTACCGATTCCTTAGATAACTTAAGGATGGTTTTAAATCGTGATCCGCATAATAAAAATGTTGAAAATCCTGGTATTTACGCTGATCAGGTTCTGCATAAAGTTTATATAGATATTACCGAACAGGGTACCGAAGCAGCCGCCAGTACTTCGGTGAGTTTGACTCGTGGTGGGGATATTACGATCTTCAGGGCTGATATTCCGTTTTTGTTCTTTATCTGGCATGAGGAGACGAAATTGATATTATTCTGGGGGACTGTATACGAACCGACGCCTAACTTTAGTTAGTGTTAAGCTTTTTATCTGTAGGAATTTAGAGATATTTAACTTTTTATTTATTCTTTACATTATCTTTTTATTGTATCGATGTTTTTGTAGCTAATATGTGTACAAACTAAAATATAAATGAATATAAATAAGTATATGTTGGTGTTTGCTTAATATAAATCAATCATTTCCTAATACCAAACAAGCTTGAGGGTTTATCAGAGCTCCAAAATTGATTTCCATAGCTAGGGCACTATAAAAATTCTTCTGCAGGAGGTAACTTCATCTAACCACTGTTTATATTTTATACCACGTAACGATTGTGTACCTTCTTCCCTCTGCTCTATATGAGCCAAGAATCATTATGGTTGAACAGTTACTGTTTTCAAAATTAGCTCATTACTTTGTTAAGGATTTTTAAAAAGGTCCACAACACAAAATGCAAGGTTGCTCGTCTGGGACCGGTAATGATGTGCAAGCGTACGTTGTAGCTTTGTCCAGTGACATCTGACCATGCCCATCCATGTAGAGATAGTTGTAGAGTAAAAGGGACCTTATTATGGAGGTTTTGACCAAGATTTTAGTAATAATAATAATATCTATTGATCTATTGAACAGATAATCGTAATTGGATAAGTCAAATTTAAACATAAGTGTTTGATTTTATCTAACTTAGCAAAGAAAAAAGATTAACAAAACAAGAATTTCAAAGATATAAATGTTGTAGTGTGAGTTGTTCATCATTCATTGAGACAACTAGTTAATTATCCAAGAGTTTTTGCCGAGGGTGGAAGAATAGATAGGTAGTTTTTTCACGATTTAGCTGTAGTTTTTAGCTGTTGCTTGCTCAGTATCCCTTATAGAACTAGTAGATGTAATAGCGCTTGTGTCATCAGCATACATAAGTAGATACAAACCAGTGAAACACTGGAAGATGTTAGTGTAGAGTGTGAACAACATTGGGCCGAGTACTAATCCCTGAAGTACATCCAATCTGCAGCCTTTCCTCTTATGCCATAGAAATATAATTTGTTCAGTAGACTATGGTGTTCTACACAGTCGAAGGCTTTGCTTAAATCGCAGAATACGTTGTTGAATTTGTTGTGAGAAACGTCTGGGGACTTTCCAGGATGGAATATGGCTCCTCGATTGCTGCAGACGCTTTCTCGATAGTGCCAAAGGTATTTTAGATTAATGCTCTTAGGGATTGGTATTCCTTGCGCTCTGACTATTGTCCTGGTATCGGTGTCCTTGCTGGCCACCATCATCAGCTCAGGTTTCCCAGGACTGGCGGTCTCATTCTTGTAGGAGTGCTCCTCCGCAAGCTTCATTCAGCTTTAAGCGAGGTTCTTTTGCAACACGATCATGAATGTCACATTCCACCGTTTTAAACGTCTGTGTACCATATAAGTCCAACTCCATTGCTTAGAATCGAGATTTACAAGCCAAAATGTAAGGTTTTGCTGGCGTTAGGTACAAGGTCAACAAATTTTCAAGCAGAAATATATACTATTGAAAAATGTGCTCAGGAATGTTTGAAAGGACGTTACCAAAACTAAGATAATCAAAAAAGTTCGTCAGACTTTTCAGCCACCGTGGCCAAATCTCTGCTGAGCCTCAACAAGAGAGATCTTAACACCATCATGGTCCCATTCCCCTGGCCATGGATCATAATCACAAGCAGACAGGTCTCAACTTCTTCAAAAGCTTGAAAAAGCAATTGGGCAATTATTAGGAAAGATCTAGCGCGCTGCCAATTTTTTTTGACAGATACGCTGTGCCAGAACAGAACAGACAACTATGACCCATGGTCGTACCGTGTCCTGCGCTGATGGTGGTGCAGAATCCTATTTGGTGGTCTTTTAGGGTATTTTTGAATTAATTCTGTTGATCAGTATTTTTTCCGTTGTCTAAGGGTCATATTTATAGTTCGTGCTTGAGGTTGTGTTAATGGTTAAGCACGCGATTTTGACACATTTGTAATGACATTTACGTCAAAATCGCGTGTTCAAGCATGGACTATAAATATGACCCTAAGAGATGCATCGGTCTGTAAGTGTTGATCAGATGTTTTGGGCTTCCCTGGCTTATGAACTGTAATGTTTGGTCTTTTACTATTTTCGAGTTGTTTTATAATAAAATATTTCGATATTTATAATATTATATATTAATAAAGTCAAGTCTTTGTGTGAGGCTCGATTTAGGCTTCCGTGACCTCAACCTCAGTTCCTAAGTGAGTCTGTTGGTCTGGATCTTGACGAATGGGTTGTAAGTTCTTTCGTAGTTCCTCCTGACGTTACGTCTGCGATTGAGGAGGTCCAAGATCAGCTGTAGCCTCAAATTATCTCCTGGTTGTAGTTCTATACTAGTGAGTGGCGTTTCCGATGACGTTGGAGAAGTGCTCGATTGCCAGGTGCAGCTCCTCGCTTCTGGAAATTTTCTCCTGAACTCGTACCACTTTGTTGTCCTGAAGTCTATCAGTAATCTAGTCTCTGGGTGAAGAGCCATGCCACCTTGGCAGGGAATCACTCTTATCTACATGGTACTGGATTTGGTTTCCATTAGTGTTACTGTAGGAGTTGCCTCACATTTTTTATGTTTGGCTTTAAAGTCGCCTATTAGGAGCTGCTTCCTCTCTTGATGTTGTGTGGGGCCCTTTTGATGTCTATGGTAGCTGTCTGCTTTCTGCCGGTAGTATATTTTCGCAGGAAGGTACAGGGAAGGTTCGTTCTTACAGGTATCATCACTCTGAAGCACCTGTAGTTTTTGAGCTTCAAGATGAAGTCAGCACTGAGCCTACTCTCATTTAGGAGTCCTATATGGACTCCTTGATGTTCAAGAGTAGCTCAACTTCTTGAGATTGTTTTAAACTTAATATTATGTTTGTAGTTCATTCTTTTTATTTTTTTAATTTTATTCGCTGGCAGAAAAACTATATATTTATATACATATGTATAAATGTATATAAAATGTCATTAAAATAAATCAGGCTTTATTTAGTCTATTTATTTTTTATAGTAGCCTGTATACTGCAGCAATTCCTAGAGCGTAAGAGGTTGCCTATAAAGGAAAGTACCTAGTTCTGTATTAGTTTCTTATTTAAATATATTTGTACTTTCTTTTCATTTAAATTGAAAAAAAATGTATCCAAATTCCGCTCACAGAAATGTCATTTTAAGGATTTTAAATAGAGTCAATAAGACGTTATGTTTTGGAAAATCCAGATTACGCAAGGAACGATGTTAAAAGTTCTTAAATATGGTAATTCCTTCAGCTTATTTCGTATCTATATTATTCCGATGAAACTCTATGAATATCAATGTAATAGTTATGATACCGGAAGCACTTAAGAGAATTGTGAAAGTAAAAAATGACTCTAATCCGTTTGATGTATGGTTTTATTCTGATGCTCCCATATCACGACAGAGATAAGAAATTTGATTACATAAATGCGAATTATTTATAATTTATATTTCACTTCTAACTATATATCAATAATTTCATACGAAATCATAATCGAAACAGTTTCGTTATTTAAAAGCTCAAGTAGAATATTACATACAGTTGGCAGACCATCAAAATGCGGTTGACAGCTGTCAATTTTCGAATTTCTAACTCTTACAAATCTTTTGACAGCTGTCAAATTATGGAATTCTGCTGATATTACAGATTTGGGCGATGTTTAAGAGATTTTTATGTGTTGCAAAATTGTAAAATTAAACCTGGGGACAATGTATTCATAAAAAACAATCATGTGTTTCATGCGGTTTCAATATTTGCAGGCATTATCACTTTCCTAAAAGCCTGAAATAGATCTGAAATCTTAAAATCACTTGCCATTCTACAACTTAGCGTAGTAGTAGTATAATCATAAGAAAGAACATTGAGAGCTGACACAAATCGTGAAAACAATATTTCATCTCAGATTGGACAGTTGAAGACGCAGTGAAAATACATCAAAATCATCAAAATGCAATATTTTTCATTCAGAATCAAGAATTGTAGCTGTCAAAATACATCTGATATCTATAATAAACTCAGTTCTTTTTTTTTACAGGTTTGGGTGTCCTAACTATCAGAAAATATCTGCCTGCAATCCAATAAACCTGTAAAATTGCAAAAAATAATCATTTTTGACAGTTTCACCATTTGCAGGTATTATTTTGCTGGCGGTCATTGATTTCTAACTGTTTTTGGTGGTGTGTAATGCTTAAAAGATTTCTGATAGCGATTAAATTATAATAATATCGTCGAGAGCTGCCAAATTGTGAAAACAGTATTTCTTCGCAGATTTGACAGTTGTAACTGTCAAAATGCATCTGATATCAATAAACTCAGTAAGATTTTTTTTCCATTTTACTTCTACCAGTTAGAAAATTGTAAAATGATGTTATTTCTTCCTATTTTAACATTTGTAACTGTCAAAAGATTTCTGACAGCCGTCAAATTGCAAAAACGACCATTTTTTACAGTTTCAACGTTTGCAAGTGAGTGTGTGCAACATTTTTTTAAACTTATACTATCTCTGATAGTACAGAAAAGTTGTAAATATTCAGAATTGACAATATTCTAACTATCAAAATGTTAAAAATATTTTTTTCTTAGAATCAAGAATTGTAGCTGTCAAAATACATCTGATAACTACAATAAACTCAGTGTCTTTTTTTACAATTTTGTGTTCTGTAACTATCAGAAAATATCTACCTGCAATCCAATAAACCTGTCAAATTGCAAAAAATTAATCATTTTTGACAGTTTCACCATTTGCAGCTATTATTTTGCTGACGGTCATTAATTTCCAAGTGTTTTGGGTGGTGTGTAATACTTAAAAGATTTCTGAAAGCGATTAAATTATAATAACATCTTCGAGAGCTGCCAAATTGAGAAAACAGTATTTCATCGCAGATTTGACAGTTTTAACTGTCAAAATAAATCTGTTATCAATAAATTTAATAAGTTTCTTTCCCATTTTACTTCTACCAGTTAGAAAATTGTAAAATGATGTTATTTCTTGCTATTTTGACATTTGTAACTGTCAAAATATTTCTGACAGCCGTCAAATTGCAAAAACGACCACTCTTTACAGTTTCAACGTTTGCAAGTGAGTGTGTGCAACATTTTTTTAAGGTTATACTATCTGATAGTACAGAAAACTTATACATACTGAGAATTGCTCATTCTAGCAATCAAAATGCAATTTTTTTTTTTCATTTTGAGTGTCCTAACTATCAAAGAATATCTGCCTACAATCCAATAAAGCTGTCAAACTGCAAAAAAATAATCAGTTTTGACAGTTATTACTGTTTTAGCTGATGTGTAATACTTAAAAGATTTCTGAAAGCGAGCAAATTATAATAATATCTTCGAGAGCTGCCAAATTGTAAAAACAGTATTTTTTCGCGGATTTGACAGTTGTAACTGTCAAAATATATCTGATATCACTAAACTCAGTAAGCTTTTTTTGCATTTTACTTCTACTAGTAAGAAAATTGTAAAATGATGTTATTTCTTCGTATTTTGACAACTGTCAACATATTTTTGACAACATTCAATTTTTACAGTTTCAACACTTGAACGCGTTAGATATATTATTCAATAACTGTCAAAACTATTAAAAAAAACAGAAATTGCGTTCAAAATAATTCTGACAGTTGTCAAATTGTAATTTCACGGGTATAACAGCTGCAATATTCCTGCCGGCTGTCAAATTAGACTGTCCAAGCGCAGAAACAATCATTTTCTTGTCAATTGATTACAGTTTCGGCGGTTGTAACACCTTTTAAAATACTTTTGACAGCTGTCAAATTATAAAATTTTGATCGAATTTTCGATGAACGCTGTAAATTTTGACGTTTCAAATAATCTGTCGTATATTATTGCAATTTCTAATTGCTTCGTTTATTCGTTTTGAAGATATATTTGCAATTCTTTCAAAATAGTAAAAAATAAAAAACTAGAAACGACATTCTAAAGCACAATTATTTATAATTAAATTCCACAGTTTTTACAAATATGTACGAGGATAATCAAAAACTAGATTTGTTACAAAAAACTGTATTTTCACTATACACACACACACACACATATTGAATGTCCGACCAACTCTAAAACACGATTAGAAAGATACGAATTATGAAAGTTCTATTAACGGAGTCGAAAGAGGAATTTTCGTTAGATTTTAAAATTATCCAAGCATGCGTTGCATAGAATTTTGCGCATGTATAACAAACAACAGGGTCAATGTCAATAACGATGCCAACGTACGGAAACTCTTTTAAGAATAGAATGGGATGTAGTGAAAGTAATAAGTATATAAACCTCCACCAAACTCCCAAGACAACATCAGTTCATCGTATTCCAACGTGATAAGCGACCGTACCATGAAAGCATTCGTAAGTAACTTTTAAAACGGAAGAAATTTATTATTCTGAAATAATTATCTCCGTAGAAAGCATTTCCGTTTAGTTTTTCTTTTTTAATTTATTATAAATATATCGTTATTAATAATTTTTTGATTGAATTGATTTAACTTTCGTTTATAATATTTTATTAAAGTGAAAGTCCAATAAATCGAAGACTAATTTCTAATATATATATTTTTTAATATTATTACAGGTGTGTGTAGCAATTTTATGCGCATTCGCTACCGTAAATGCTGGCTTCGCCGGTAGTTATGGCGGTGACGATGATGATCATGGATATCACGCTCCAGAAACTGTAGTCGTCCAAAGACCAGTCCACGTGCCCGTTTACAAACACGTACCGATTCCGGTACCAACTAATATTCAAATCCCGATTCCGAAACCGGTACCAATCGGTGTACCATCGCCGTACCCGATCAACGTGCAAAACCCACAACCCATCGCAGTACCCATGATCAAGATTATCGAGATCCCGGTCGAGAAACCTGTACCATATCCAGTCGAGAAACCAGTACATGTCCCAATCGACAAATACGTGCCAGTTATCGTTGAGAAACACATCAGGATTCCCGTCCCTAAACCAGTACCTGTACCAGTACCAGTACATAAGACCATCTACCATTCAGGAAAGCACTAAATTGACGTCATCGTGGACGACGGACAGTAGTCAGAATTGTCTTTAAAATTTTTTTGTTTGTTAATTGACTGTTATTGTTGTGTATATTTATTCTTGTTTTTCATTGTTGTTTTATATTTTTAATAAAAAAAAATATCAAAATTATGTTGAATTTTTTAAATTTATTACTTTAAAAAAAGACAAAAAACTACGTAGGTTTTTAGACGAAATAATCAGGTCTTTTTGAAGTCATAACACGTTTAATTCACTCGTAAAATTATTAAGAAGTCGGGCTAATTGTTGGAGACACACTTTTAAAAAATCTGGCACTAAACTAGCTAATAAATTCATTCTTTTGGAGTTAAGACGACGTTTTCCTGGCAGAAAAATGACGATATTAAATCACCGCCCTAACAGACATTATTTCAAAGTCCGAGGTAGTCCACATTACCTTAGTAATGATAGATATTATTGTTAATTCTTATATGTAACTGTGTTAACTGTATTTCTATCTCATACATTAGTTTATTGTAGTGTAATAACAGCAGCAGAAAATATTAGCAGTCCGAGTGAAGCCAGTCATATCAGAATATCAAAAGTCACCGAAAATGACATTGCATTATTTTAAGATTCTTTTATATCAGATACATTGTTTTTGTAATTTAAAATATGGACTAAACATTTGTTTATTCAATTTCAAAACAAATTTAATGTAGAGATATATGAGTTCAAGCTTGCTAATAGAAAATTAAGTGTTCTTCTGGTCCTCTAAATCAGTGGTTCTCAACCTTTTCACTATTGAGGACCACTTCGTACCCTTCAGAATCTGAGGCGGACCACATACGATAGAATTAAGATTTCCACAACAGTTACATAGGACAAAGGTTGGTTTTAAATGAGGTTTTAAATGATTCATGAGAATATTGTTTTTTTTTTTGCAGCCATTCATAGTTCATATATGTAACAGAAATTGGATATCAACATAAAATCAATCGGCCATCCCTCCAAAAGTATGAAAACTCTTAGTTAAAATTCAATTGTTTCTTTTCTATATTTATCAAGAAAATATTCAAACTTACTTTGTACATTCGTTTGAATTTATTACTATTTGCTCATATTGTAATATGATGTTAAATGAAAGTAAAATGAAATGAATCCTAAAGTTTTATCAATGTATTTTATTAATTACAAACTTGCCAAATTTGCATTCTAATGACTTCCTTGATTTTGTATTTCACCTGAAAGTTTCTCAATATTCGGCTTGAAAGGGGTCAATGCCAGTCTCATTGGAGCATTCAAATTTAATAAACGATTTCTATGTTTATTCTTTATAACATTTAAAGTCGAAAATGCTGTTTCACAGAGATAAGTGGAATGCAAAAGAAAAAGAAGTTTCAGTGCCTTTTTACTGAGTAATGGACTTTCATCAATCAATCCAACCCAAAAGTCTGCAACGTTTTCAGAGTGAGATTTCATCGCTTTGAAATGGGCATCAGACGATATTTCAATAAGTTGCTTCTGTTCACGAATATATAGATTATTATTACTGCAAGCTTAAAAGGGATCAAGTACCCACAGATTGTTCTTTCTTACATCCGTATCAACCGGGAAGTGCTTCTCGAAATAAGTTTCAAGTGATTCAACGTAGGGCTTAACCATCCACTGTATGTAAATTTTCTTTATTTAAACCTTAATTTTCAGAAATAAAATCTGAAAACGAGTTGAACATTTCAAACGATCCTTTTCCAGTTTCAGACTTCCATAACAATATTTTTTTCTTGAATGATTCAATTTTGTTCCATAGGTCAAATGCAGTTTTGATGGTCCCTGGAGGCCAAGATAATATTGAGTTGTTCGAAAATATCGGCCAAAAAAGCTAACCTAGCGATGAATTCACCGTCACGTAGTGTTTTGGCTAAATCAGGTTTTTTTTTCATCAAAGAACATACCTACATACTTCTTCTCTAAGTTTATAAAATCTGGCTAAGACCCGGCCTCTGGACAGCCACCGAACTTCAGTATGCAGAAGGAGATTCGAATGAATAGATCCCATGTCCTCGCATAACATGGCAAACAGTCTCGAGTTGAGAGCGTTACTTTTTATAAAGTTCACAGCCTTTACCACAGTAGTCAAAACCTCATTTAGTTCAGGACTCAAACCTTTGGCAGCAAGCATCTCTCTACAAATAATGCAGTGTGTTAAAACAATATCATTGTTTGCTTCTTTCCTGACTAAACTTGGCAAACCTGTTTTGTGTCCTGTCATTGCCGCAGTACCATCGGTGCAAAGTCCAACACAGTCTTTCCAGGAAAGGTTTCTGAGTTTGAAATATTCGTCAATGGCTTTAAAAATGTCTTTGCCTATTGTGTGACTTTGCAACGCAGTTGAAGTCAGGAACTCCTGCTCAGATAACTTAATACCAGCGCTACTGCCGTCAACACGATACTGCAAACACACACTTCAGGAGGAGTGAAACTCACCGCTAAAAAAATTGCAGTTGCATGTTGAGTAAACCAATTTCGGTAGATGCATTAATTTTTGTCCAGATTCAAGATTAAAATTAATTAGATGTTTTGCTTCTCGGACCACATGAAAATTGCCTGCGGACCACAGGTTGAGAATCACTGCTCTAAATAATAAAATTGGTAAAAATCTTCTATCTTGATTGTTTATCGTCTATAAAACGACGTAGTCTAAGGTGTATCTTTAAGTTTATGTATAAAAAGATGTAATTGAGACAGATATGGAGCACATTCTAAACAAAAGACTGACGGACTTTTCTTGTTTGAGACTTAATAACATTTAAACATGCTTTGTTGTAGCTTTAGCAATATGTCTGTAATATTGTCTTCTTCGCAAAAACAAGAGGACCATTTTTGTGCAAAGCTCTTCTAATTATTGAGTAACTGTCAATTGATTGCTGGCATCATTGAAGCCATACTAATATTCTACCTGAAGATATTGTGGAATTGATAGAGAAAATTTAAAAACCTTCACCGTTCAAAAACGTAAGCCTAAATGCTTTGCATGTTATATAGTAGACTGGTCCAGTAAAGGATAATGCATCTACTCATCCTATAAATAAAATAATGACTAAATTCTTTCTTATAAAAGCTCGTTTTTGCTGATAGTGAATCTAACATCAGAACTCATCATCTACTCGCAAACTCTTCAGCTCAGCCACCCGTTCTCTCAGCAGCTCTCTTTGCTTGGTATTTAGAGACGTAAGGGTTAATTTTTAGACATGGTAGGCAAAAAAAAACCGTGGGATTTACATTCGGGCATTAGAATGACGCGTTTGTCAGAACTTTAGGAAACAAGAATGCGTTTATTAAATGATTGAATCACAACGTTATAAAAAATCAATGTTGGCTCATGAATCATAGCAGATATTATGAAAGAAAAAGATCATCTATGGCTTACACAGGCTGAAGTTCCTATTTTTCACCCAACTTTAATTCAAATCCGATGGTATTGTTATTTTTTGAAAACTGTCAAACTATAAAAATAAAATAAAGTTCTCCCAAAACACATTTGACGGCTATAAAATTAGTTCATTTGACAGTTTTTATAATTGTGACTATTAAAATATTTCTGACATTTGATTTCCAAGCTGTCAGAGTATAGAAGACTATTTTGACATTTGTGAGTGTCAAAATATCGTTGACAGGAGTCAAATTGCAGAAAACTTTTTTTTTTCTAAAGTTGTCAATTTCTTACTATTTTAGTTCGAGTATAACAATTAAAATCCTTGTGACAGAAATTTTAAAATCTCTTGTCTTTCGACAATTTCAACTGTTATTGTAATAATCAAGATATCTTTGATATCTGTCAGATTGTGAAAACAATGTACATAACAAAATGTATCTGGTGATTATTTTTTTACAATTTAGAATGTTTTGTTACCATCAGCGAATTTGTGTCAATTATTTTTGACAATTATTGTAAGTATCAAAATATCTGTGTCAACTGAAAAATTGTAACAGAAGTCAGTTTTGATCGTTTTATTAATTGTGCTATTGATTTCATAATGATCTGGGTTAGTAAAACTGACATAAAGTAGTTTTTTTAATAGTGTAAATGTGACTTTATTTGACAAATGTTTGAAAATGTCAATGCGATAAGTCAAAATCGAATTAGTGACTTCAGCGCAATCAAGATCATTATGAAATCAATAGTACGCCTTAGATATATTGTTTCAAACACCTCGAACTATAAAAAAAACACAAATTTCTCACACAAATATTTCTGCCAGTTGCAATATTGGTCGCAACTCGTACAACTGTCATATTGTAGAAACCTATTGTCCATTGCAAATTGCAAATAAGAATGGAACAGATGACGCTAATCGGAGCACATATCACACAAGAACAAGTTTGTGATTTGCAAAAATCGCAGTAAATTTAAAATATGTTTGTTGATTGTCTGATAATTGACTGTCCACTATGTAGAATAACATCCTTACGAACACTAATAAAACACATTTAATGCTTCTAATTGCACTTTTATGAGCTTCGTCCAATTTGTCATATTTCATTTGACATATCCGTTTCTTTGGCGGCGTTTCCAGTTAACTCATCTGTATCTCCGATGGTGTCTTTAAACAGTTTGTTTCATTTTTTGTCGTTTATCAAAACCATAAAATATATATAAATAAAAAAATTTAAGCAAAACTGTTCAAATAGTACCTTAGTAGTAGTGAATATTATGACATGTGATGTGACAACTGTCACTGTCAGGTGTATTTTAAC
The DNA here is from genome assembly GCA_023690525.1 of Holotrichia oblita. NCBI lineage: Eukaryota > Metazoa > Arthropoda > Insecta > Coleoptera > Scarabaeidae > Holotrichia > Holotrichia oblita. The sequence continues at coordinate 149,745,536 of CM043018.1, read as the reverse complement.
AGCTAAATCTTTATTTTCCGAGAAAATAATATACAAAATTGATCTGAAAATTGAAGGAAATGGGAAGTACAAACATGATGGATGGAATAATGAAAAGTTAGAAATAAATTCCAACAAGAATACAAGCTGCAGCGACGCTCACATAATATAACCTTTTTGATGTTTCTGACATTTAAGCAAATTTGACAAATTGTTCCTGTGTAAATGTGCACTAGATTTTAACCAATCATAGACGTTTATTTTAGACATATCTATTCATAACCCTCGTTTCTTATTTGGAATGCGATTTCTATATACGGGGTGACATAGAAAAAAGTACATTGCATAGTGGGTCCGCAAGACCTTCGGTTAAAAGATACGGGGTGTTGAATTTTATTTCTTTTTTTGGGTTTTTTTTGAATATCTATGGTTCCAGTACAAATGCATCTGAAAGCCGACAATGCACGCTAATTAATCAAAAAATAACAATTGAATAATGTGTCATAATGACACTTGTCAAACTGATGTAATTGTTGTTTGAGGAATTTTGTGTTCGTGATTAAGTTTTTCTCACTGATTATTCAAATTTGCTTTCAAAAATGGTTCACTACACTTTTGAAGAATACAGGGACATGATTATGTGTTACGGCGAAGCTAGATCAAATTCTTACGAAGCTCAACGTATTTATCGAGAAAGATATCCTTTTTAAGACAAGTTCCTAATGTTCGAACATTTATTAATGTGCATAGGCGTTTGAGAGAAGATGGCTGTTTTAGAAAACCAAAATTGAATAGTGGGGTTTCCAGAACTCGTCGCACTGTGCGAAACGAAGAAACTGTTTTACGAATGGTAGAAAATAATCCAAGAACAAGCACTAGAAACAAACAAGTTCAGCGGTACGAAACCTTAACCGTGAATCAGTTAGACAAATTTTCAAAGAACAACTTCTTCGCCCATATCATTTCCAAAAAATTCATTCACTATTGGAACATGACTTTGTTCCTCGTGTACAATTTTGCCAATGGTTGCAAAACCAAAGACAAAACATTATTTCATCAATTTTGTTTACTGACGAAGCTGGTTTTAGTCGTGATGGTATACTGAACCTACATAACATGCACCATTGGAGTGATGAAAATCCTCATCAAACTGTAATTCGAAGTCACCAATATGGGTTTTCAATTAATGTGTGGGCAGGTATAATTGACAATTATTTCGATCGATTAATCGATTGACAGGTGCACTGTATCGACATTTCTTGGAGAATGATTTAAACACATTATTAGAGGATGTCCCATTGGCCATTAGGTACTGGAAGAATGTATTACATGCATGATGGCGGGGCGCCAGCTCACTTTTCTCGAGTGGCAAGGGAATATTTGGACAGGAGATTTGGAAATATGTGGATTGGTCGAGGGGGGCCAGCTCGTAGTAGTCCCGATACCTTAATCCCCTCGATTTTTCATTTTGGGGATTTATGAAAAATGAAGTTTATGCTGTAGAAATACATAATGAAGAACAATTGTGGATAAGAATTATGGAATCGGCAGATAGATTTCGTAATAACCCAGGAATATTTCAAAGATGCCGTCAATCATTAAGAAGAAGAATGGAAAAATGTATTGAAGTACAAGGGCAACAATTTGAACATCTTCTAAAAACTTAATTTTTTGTTTTAATTAATCATTGTTTTTGCAAATAAATTTATAAAAAATTCAACACCCCGTATCTTTTAACCGAAGGTCTTGCGGACCCATGTTCATAGGAACTTTTTTTCTTATTTTAGTGTCTTCTATTGTGTGGCACTATGCAATGTACTTTTTTCTATGTCACCCTGTAGAAACGAATTTTTTTTACGGTTTTGGGGGTTGTAACACTTTTGAATATATACTTTTGACAGCTGTCAAATTATAAAATTCCGATCGAGTTTTTAAAGGACGCTGCAGATTTCGACGTTTGACACAAGAGCATTGCAATCACTATTTATTATTTAAATAAAAATGAATGCTATAAAAGTTAAGAAAAAAATCTATTCATAATGAATTAGAAACTTAAACGCGAAAGATTATAATAAAAACAAAACATTTAGCAGTTTTGATGGATAAAAAATGTCCCATTTTAAAATTTGCGCATCGTACACATATTCCAATCTAAACGGAAACCGTTGGAGAAACAAGTTCATGGCGATACTAAACAAAAAAAGAAAAAACTGCATTCACTTTCTAAGAAATAATTGGAGGAAACGTAATGATTAGAGATACCTGCCCATTTCGATATAAAATACGTTTCACTCATCTTGTAATTATAATTCAGAATCAATGAAAATTTATGATCACAGTACATTATTCAATTTAATATTAAATGAGCAATACACGCAATATTTCACAGCTACTTTATTATTCATTTATGTTAAGGTATTATAAATAAAAGTTAGCTAAATCTTCTATAGATAAGTTTTTGCAAATTGGTTTCGTTGATAATTATAATTATTATTAATTAATCATCTAGAATTATACACATTACTTTTATTAGAAATGATCTATCACTGTTACAATTTACCTAGATTCTATTTATATATGCCAAAGAAAAATTAAACATAGAGATGAACAGTTATCGAGTTTGTATAATGTGCATCTGTTTATAATTGCCTTGAACTTAAAATGGGAATTAGACCATAGCGAACGAAGCAATTATTTTGGGAAAATTTACGTTTTATATACATACTCGTAGAAGCCAGTTACAGGATGTTTATCTTAGACGATATTGTACTTATTATTGTAATTGTCATGTTTTTGAAACGTTTTAACAGCTTACATGTTTATTCTCTAAGAGAGAACAAACCAGAAAACAGAAGCAGATATTGTTGCATTGTTTCAGGGATTGGTTTTAAGTGGTGAAAAGGTATTTAAGAAGGTGTGAAAAATATCTAGATATGTATGAAGTTAAACAGAGTTGTCAGGCATAGATGAATGTAGGTAATTTATCTTGCGGCATATTTTTGACTTCCACTTTCAACACTTCATTTCTGTCGAAAAAAGGTAATTAAACTGAAATTTTATTTAGTCAAATTCGATACAAATAAGTCTTAATTATGGTAACTCATCGTTTAGTGATTATTGCCAAAACGTTTTCGCAGTGGGTACTGACTTCATTGAATAGTTTAGAAGTTTGAGCAAACAGATCAAACTTCTTTGAAATATACAGGGTCATTCATGGAACTGGTTTGTTAGAACTTTTTGAAGTTCAACATTTCTGAAAACTTGTAATTATAACTGATATCATCTGGACTCATCAGTAAAGTTATTTACGCCATCGTACCACTTCCGGTTTACCGGAAGTTGACGTCAACTTTCTTAATTTAAATAGCATGGTATATTTTTTATGAGTTTTTTCTATCGGGCGTACAATTCTGCATCAAAATTTACTAAGACACCTTACGTCAAAAATCAGCCGTTTTTAAGTTATTCAATTTTTTCCAAATTGTTTCCAATTTCAAGGTTATGTTCAAAATTCTATGTACTTCTGAAAGCATTGCATATAAAGACCTCATATTTGGCATGTTATTGGTCGAAATAGCATACGTCAAATTTACGTCCTAAAATTTATCATAGTTTATACAGGGTCATCCAAAATTAACGTTCATTTCAACCAACTTTACATCGATAAAAGTCACTTTTTTTAAATGCAACACCCTATATATTATTGCATTTTTGAATACGCTTAATAATTCTCTATCATTGATTATTGGACATATTGGCTTCTATCTTTTACGGTTTTCGAATTATTAGAGATTTCCTGATGAAAGTCCGAAAGATATGCCTTTTTAATGCATATATAATCTCAGTAATCCTTGAATGTCATCAGTCAATCAGTTATAACAAGTTTTAAGAACTGTTGAATTAAAAAAAAAATTTTCATAGCCTTCCGAGGAAACCTCACAATCTTGAGTTTGTTTTCTTACCGTCAATAATACGTCATATAAACTGAAATCTTTTTTTCTTTTATACAGGGTGCATTATGGGGTTTTCCCCCGGTTTATGGAGGTGATTCTTGGTGTTAGGTGCAGCAAAAAATGTAAATACAATAATGGGATGACATTTATAATTGACGAGTTATGGCAATATGAAGAAAATAGAAAAAAAAAACGTGGAAATGGAAATTATAATTAGAATAAAAACAAATTTAAAACAAATGTTCAAAATTTCCTCCTTGCACCTAAAGGCAAAGATTCATCCACCCCCAGATGCAGTAATCTAGGGGTGTTAAATCTGGGGATCTGGCAGGCCAGTTGATTGGCTCTCCTCAAAAAAATCAATCGATGGATGATTCAGATGAGCTGTTTAGCTCATGACAGAAATGTGAAGGCACCTCGTCATTTTGGACGTACATTTGGCGTCTTGTTTCTAGAGGAACATCTTCAAGAAGCTGCGGCAATTCTTCTTGTAGAAAGTGAACGTATACATCGCAACAGTTAAATTTAAAGACGAATTTGTGACTATTTTCGGACGTCCCTCACATAGAATGAAACGATTTGGAAAGGAACTGTTTAATTTTTCAACATTGTCCCCTAAGACGTTAGCACAGTTATAAAATAACGATAACACCCTCAGAAAATTTTGTTTTGTCTTTGGCTGCAAACTACTCGTTCACCTCTATCAGTGTCTCATTCCGAAACTGAATTCCTCGAAGACGTTTGAGGAATAGATGGAAGTCACTAGATCTGGAAGCTCCTGTGGGCACAATGATTCCTTCGGCATCTCAAAAAAAAAAAACATGATCTTCGCCCTGCAGATGCTGTTACGCGAAAATTTCGAGGGTGTGGTGAAGTCTTGAGCTTACATTCCATGCTTTCCTGTTTTGATTTATCAGGATCATATAGTGGCGAACTGAGGTTTCATCCGCAATGACGAATCTTGATAGGAAGTGTTCAGAATCTCACTTAATCATGGCCAAATTCGTCTCTGAAATCAGCACCCATTTGAGACCTTATTCTTTATTGCAAGTTGAGACCGCTTGCTTTATTAATACTTAATACTGGATTTAAATGACATGTTTAATTGATCAAACTGGATCAAACAGATGTAATTTGTCATAAATGTCAATGTGACATTTACGAGACAAAATTTGACATTAATTTGTCCAACTACCATGCAGAATGTATATTTATTAATAAAATTGATTATATTACATAGCAGGATTTAAGATTGAAGATCGTATTACGAGAGCTCTAACATTTAACATTCATTTCTACGAAGAGAATGTTTAATTTTTTCGCGATATCGATTTTAATTCGATAGTCATTTACCTCATATAAATAGATATGAACATATAAGCATTGTAAATTGGTAATGGTAGACTAATAAAGCATTTGCCTTTCTCATTTGAAAGCATCAAATTTTTGTACTTATTACAGCGAAAGTGAAGGTAAAAAAAAAGAAATGCGATACTTTCGAAGTAATATAAGTATCGTTTGAATTTGATTCGATTATTAATTAATATATTTTCTCTTATTAACATTTTTTTACTCGTCATGCAGTGGTAGCCCACTTCCTGGAATAAAACGACTACGTTTTTGTAAAAAAAAAACTTTTTTATTTAATTTTTATAACAAAAAAATAAACGTTTAACAATAACAAAACAAAAAAATAAAAACAAGGAAACAACAGTAGGTATTAAAATTAAGGAAATGAGAAAACAGTCTTTCGATTAAATTTGTCGGAAGAACTAACTAGTGATGTTTGCTGTGATGATAGATGGTTTTGTAAACTGGCACCTTCACTGCTACTGGTTTCTGTACAGGAATTGGTACATGTTTCTCCACGGGGATCGGTACCGGTTTCTCCACAGGATATGGTACAGATTTGATGACAGGATACAAAACAGGTTTCACAATAGGTACAACGATCTTCTTGATGACCGGTATCGGAACAGGTTGCGGTACTTTAATATTGACAGGCACCGGATTTCCGAACGGGATAGCTACAGGTTTAGCGACCGGAATCGGGATAGGTTGAGAGATTTGAACTGTTCGATGTTCGTAAATTGGTATCGGTACAGGTCTTTCGACTTCCACAGTTTCTTGAACTGAATGGTGTCCCTCATCGCCGTAACTACCATAGCCACCAGCATTTACGGCTAAAACGGCACAGGACAGTACTATACACGCCTGTAATATTCGTTATAGAATAAAAATAAAATTAATTAATTTTAAAAAAAATTAAATTAGATATAAGGCGAATTATCTCGCTGTTAAACTTACAAAAGTCTTCATCGTACACTTGCTTGTTATTTTGGAATCTAGATGAACTGATGATAGATTTGAACTTGAGTCCGGCTTATATACCTCGGTAATTGTAACATGCTTTCACTAATTCTGTGTTTATTTTGCCATGACGGTGAGATTAAAGGTGCCAAACATTCTCTCCACTGTACACTTCCAATTATCTGCGTATTAGTTTTTTTTTTCTTTCTCTTGTTTGGAGAATATGTGTAGGATTATTTATTAATTTGATTAAATTGTAATAATCCCGGATAAATCAGTTTATCCCTTAAACTAACTTCAAGAATATATTATCGGCAATAATTTTATTTAAAGTTATTAAATGCTTTATAAATTTTTATTAAATTTGTTTATTTTTAAAATTAATTACCGTGTAATGGGATATTTAGTTTATCTAAAATACAGAACATCCACTAATAGAATTGACTTTTTATCTTATAATTTTCAAACAATACAATGAAGAATATAAATAAAAGTTTAAGAATTCAAGTTGAGTATTTTCTTCACAATAACACATCCCATTGTGACAAGGAAGCCTAAAATATATCTGCAAAAGTAGAAGTTCAGTACAGATACGTTAATATCACGTCATTATTTCGTCATAGCTCAATAATACCAGCAGTATATTTAAAAGGAGAGCCTCCACCCTCTTTCGTCCCAACATCCTGAGGTCCTCGCTTTTCCTCATTGCTGGACGACTCTTTATCCTTCTTGTCTCTTAATGAAAACGGTCCAATTCGATCGCGTGATTGGATGTGCTAAACGGACTACAAAGTTGGCGACTGGATCTTAGATTTGGCCAACCTCTGAAAACACAATAGTAAGGGGTATATTGCAGTTTACTGTAATCAGTAAGTTCAGAAAACTTCAGCTGTCAAGTTATTTACGTTGCATACAACGAGGTGGCGCTGTAGGAAGTTAATCGTCCATTGTTGTGAATAACAAAATATAAATAAAGCTACAATATTGTTGGAAGAAGTTTTGATGGAAAGATTGACAAAAACTAAAGGAGCTAAATATGGGCACTAGTCTATGTGCTAAATATGGACAGTGCCCATATTTGGAGCAGCTCTGATGTAGTGGAATTTCACAGAGTAAGAGCAGAAACAATTAATTTATTTTTTTCAGAAAATGCCTCGCAAAAAAGAGCCTTGTCGTGGAGTTCTGAATCTTTAAGCACTGCTGTTACTGCAATTCAGTGAAACGTTTGGGTCGCAAGTCTATTTTGAGCAAGGAGCAAGAAGAAGAATTGTGCTCTAGAATATTCAGATTGGCTGAGATAGGAATGCCTCTCAGGTACATCAAAAGTTTTACACCTTTTGTAGCACAAACAGTATTTACTGGCCATCTAATAAGCAAAAAGTACCTTTGGTTGGTAGAAAATGGCTTAAGCTGTTTCTCAGGAGACATCCTGAGGTTCCTCGAAGAAAATCCCAGAACGTTAATCGAGCACATGCAGTAAAACTGAATAAATTTATTGTTGATCATTATTTTGACATGTTGAGACAGTTTGAGAAGGGGTGCCAGCTGACTGTCCATACTGTGATACTGACTCGCAAGGGAATTAAAAGAATGACATTTGCAGCACTAGAGCATGCAGAAAATGTTACCATAGAGTATCCTGTGGAAATGCTCTAGGCCAAGTGATACCACCAGCCATTTTGTTTAAAGGCAAGAGACAAAAGCCGGAATTTTCCGACAATCTTCCTCCGGGAGCTAAAGTTTTTATGACTGAAAAAAGGAAGCATGACTTGTGCCACATTTGTTGAATGGGTTCGTCACTTTTCACAGCATAAACCTCTAGAAAAAGTTCTCCTAATTTACTGCTGAGAATCTGTCTTCTATCTTCCTAGTAACTGCACTCATGAGTTGCAGCCAAATCAGGACAAATCAGTGTTTTGATCCTTCGAATATCATTAGGACGACGAATTGCAGCGCTTCTGGCATGTTTGTCCAAACAGAAAATTAACCAAGTCAAGTTTCGGTATAATATTTTCCAAGGCATGGCCAAAGGCGACTAAATCTTCAAATATATCAGCAGGATTTTGGGCTACAGGCATCTATTCATTTGATCCCACCCCGTGATATCAGAAACAGCTTTTGCACCATCGTCATTCTCAGAAAGGCCACAGGAAATCTTATTCCTCCTAAGCAATCGAATCCTGCTACACATGTGGAAAAACCCAGTTCTTCAGATGAAGCTGGTGAATGGGAGTCTTCATCGTCTTCAGTATGCATCAGATGACGACCACCCGCAATCTTTCTCACAGCGGCTGTTACCTACGCCAGAACTTCCAGCAAAGTCTGCGACTAGAGGTCATTCCAGAAAAGCAATAAACTACAAAGCTGTTGAAATTACTCAAGCATTTTTTTCCACAAAAAACCCACCAAACAAATCAAACGCAAGTTCTTTTAACGTTTATTAAAGAGTTGAACGTTGCAAGTATAACCTTTATTTAACCTTTTAGAAATTAACGTTTTGCGTGCTACCTGGGATGTCAATGACCCATAACTTATTATATCGGCTTAAGAAATGTGACGTAAATGAAGATCTTCAGTTTTAGGCTTAAAGAGCTTCACTATTAGCAACAGACTGGATACAGAACAGATTTTTACGTTGGTCGATCAAGGAAGCCTCTGACCACCCACAGAGATGTTGGTTAGAGGATGGATTTCGTTCTCTAGAGAACTTTGATAGGAAGTGTTCAGGATCTCGTTTAATGATGGCCAAATTCGTCTCTGAAGTCGCTTTTGCTTTGGCGTCAACATTTTAGGTACCCGTCGTGCAGCCACCATTTCGAGACCTAATTCTTTATCTCAAATAGTTTCTACGTTATTTATTGAAAAGCCACAAGTCTGAAGTCTATGAATTTCACAGCGATTCGTCTATGTTTTGGGACCATGTCATGAACGAGATCATCTCATATCGTATTTGATTGAATCTATAGATTGAGATCGCTTGCTTTCTCTGCCACGCTTTTTCAGGCATTGATGGAAAGACATCGCTTGCGTGACCATTCTGCGATATCGTTAACCAACCTCTACATTCGCCGGCAATTAACGGCGTCGTTGAGAAAGCGTTGAGAGAGTCTGGAATTTCGTTGGCAAAAAGAAGGAAAAGTACTGGACTCAGCAGGGAAGCCTGCGGGGCACCAGGTCTAATGGGTTTGGGTGCCAAGACGTGGTCAGGCGATTTGATGGAAGAAGTCCTACCAGACAGATGTAGGACTGGATTAAAGTGATCAAATCGGGGACATCTTATAAAGGAGACCATTGTGTCACACTGAATCGAAGGCACATGCAAAATCTAGAAAAACAGCCCTAGACCGAATCGGCCGACAAGCCTTCGCAGAAGCCAAATTCCCCTAATTTTTAAACAAAATTAGAAAAGGGCGTTTGCAGTTTACATCTTAAATCGTCAAATATTTAAAACATGTATTTATTTATTTTAAAGGACCCTTCTAGATGAGAACATTCAGAGTTTTTGGACACTACAATACTTGAACAAAATACTTCGTTATCACAAATACGGTAAGAAATCTCAGTTTTAACTATCTGACGTTATTTTTACGTCCAAAATACGTGATATTGACAAGGTTTCTTTTGGTTTTATCAAAAAAAACAATGTTAGAAACAGATCATTATTAAAATATCAAAGGAACAATTACGTTATTAATGTGATATGTTTTAAACGTTACTTTAAAGAAATTTTTCTATTTTAGAGGAATGAAATCCTTTTAGAATCACGTCAAAAATACGTCAACAATATCAGAAACACGTCATAATAAGTTAAAAATACACAGGTCGTGATACTGCAAGTATGTAATTGAGTTGACCATATTATGCTGTCATTTTTCCGTCAATATAATGACGTTTTAATTTATTTATTTCAATCTTATGTTGTTAAAAAAAACGATATTATTTGGATTAAGAACCGGCGACGATTTTTCCGACACTAAACTGCCGTCCTTGTATTGGTACCTTGACATTTCCTGGGGAAAACTGACTATTACCTACTCTTACCGGAAGTGATGTTAACCTTTTTATATTAAATAGGACATTTTGCATATTTTGACAGTTTTAGAAAGCCAATTATGTATCTTACATAATATATGTATATTATATTATACCTAGAATAGTAAATTATTGATATATTTATTGTTTATTATTCAATTCGGTTTAAAAACTTGGTGATGGGGTGATAAAAATTTACATCCCATTGTGGCAATAAGTAACTATATTGTTAGATCATTAGACATTAAGCGCATATTATTTTACTTTCACTTTAGTTATAATATTTATATGTTGATATAGAATAGGATTTTCACATTTCAGTGACAGAAACGTTTATTTTTTAAGTAAAAAATTATATTAAAGTACTTTTAAAAAGGTATCATTTTCGCGGGAACATTAACGGTTTCATTTCAACCAATAAAAATATGCAGCACAAAATTCATCCCAAAATATAACCAATTAGAATTAGATGTTTTGAAAACGATTTTTTTTTTCTTAATAATTAGATATAATATTAATGTAAGAATTAGTGAATAATAAAATTTGGTAATTTTTTTCGTTGGTCAACGTGATTTTAAATTTCGTACCTAATCGAATTCACAGCAGTGTGTTCATGTTCATGTTTCAATTCATTCGCGGCAAACTTCATTGTATTGGGTGTGTGTGTATGATAAATTGTAGAGTGAATTTTTCAAGTAACTTAAATTAACGATAATTTAAAGAGTAATGAGTACCGAAAATATTTCGTAGGTAAGTTCTACAAGCGAATTCCTCGAGGAACGTTCATGTTTACCTCACCATTATGTCATTCCAGATCGAGAAATGAATAGCGGAAGTATTTTTTATTGAAAGGTAAAGTAATGATTTAGTTATAATCCATTCGAGAATCGTTATAAAACGTTTTTATTTATGATTTTTTTTTATATTTCCCGTTTCTTTTCTTCCTTAATTAACGTAATTCTAACGTGATGATGATGCATACAAATTAACTTGTTCCTCTCTCCAAGTTATAACCTGCTTTGTTTTTCTAGAAAATGGAAATGAGAGACTATTCAGAATTTTGCGAACAACTCAATGAGATGAGGATCAGATTCCACAAATGGGACAGTTGTGAACGTACCGTAGCCCTATATTATCTCATGGTAGGATTACCGTTTGCTAATGCGAAATTCTTAAAACATGCGTTAGAACAATGCATATCCGTAGCGAACACATCCGAAGCTCAAGTGTTAGAAAGAAATGCTAACGATCCAGCGTTTATATCGAACTTATTATCAGAAAGACGGCAAGTCGTTTTATCATCGCTTTTAACCCATTTGCCTTTATTGAAACCCGGCAATAAAGAAGTTGCCGATTGTTATTTAAATATTATAAAAACAGTCCTGACGGAGTTTATAACGCCACCCTTTAAAATATACAACGAATGCGTAGAAATCATGTCGTACGTTTTTGTACATCCCGCTTTCGATAAAGAGGATAAAAAATCGTTTAGGCAGCTTTTAAGGCATGTATTGAATCGCGTATCCCCGGAGAATTTCATCCATTCACCCGTGAACGAATCCAGCGACGAATCGGTCAGCCCGAACCCCGAACAATGCATGTTAAATACGAATACGTGCCGTTTAAATAGGCGTTCGAATAGTTTAACTCCTGCTCAAACTAGTTCTAATGAGAATTTAACTCCGACGTTGGACGTTTGGTCCTCGCAAGAAAATCTACAACATTCGTGTAAACCGAGGAGTTACTCCCTATCTAACGATAAGACTTTCCCCATAAACGTGGCTACTCTACAATCGAGTAGTTCAGAAACTAGATTACAGGACCTACAGACGTTAAATAATTCTCCTGCGATGAAAAGTATCGTTTCCTGGTTGAAATCTTTACGGCTACATAAATATAGTTGGGTGTTTAATAATTTGACATACGAACAGATGTTAGGTCTTACCGAAGAATCCTTACAATCAATCGGAATCACCAAAGGGGCTCGACACAAATTGTTATTGAGTATTGGGAAATTGAAGGAAAGGAGTACAATGTTGATGGAATTGGAGACTGAAGTCATGAACGGAGGGGATTTATTGAATGCTCTGAAGAAATTAAAGGGAGTTCTACAAACACCGCTGCAAGTGACTTCCGGTGAAGATTTACCTTCGTTGTTTGTGAAGGTATTGGGGAAAGGTAAGATATTTTTAATTCTTTTTCCAAGATAATTTTTTCCACGTCAAATTAACGAAAAAAAACATTGTTTTCATAAAAATCGTAAAAATAATTGCTTTTATAATTTGACAGCTTGCAAAAGTATTTCAACTGTTCTACTTGTCAAAACAATAACAAATTGTGGGTGTCAAAACTGAAAAATGACTGTTTCAGAATTTGACAACTGTCAGAAATATGTTGTTAGAAGTGTCAAAATAGTAAAAAATTTCTAAAAATATTTTTATCATTGGGACAGCTGTCACAAATATTTTGACGGTTAAAATTGAGCAATCTGTAGAAATTGCTGTTTATGTAATTTGACAGTTGTCAGAAATATTTTGACAGCAACAACAATAAACTTGTTTTTTTATAGTTTAACAGTTCTTAACCAAATTGTGTGTTAAAACTGAAAAATGACTATCTTTAGAATTTGACAGCTGTCAGAAATATGTTGAAACGCAGAAGTGTCAAAATAGCAAAAAATAACATGTTTTTACAATTTGACAGGTGGCAGAGATCTACTGACCGTTGATACTAAAAAAAAACAGCTGAATTTATAGTTATCAAATGTATCATGACAGCTGTCAAAGATCTTTTGATGATTACGGCACATTATAGAATGGCGATTAATTTTAAAATTTCGAAACCTGCAAGTATTGAAGTTGGGAAAAATGATTGTTTTTAGAGTTTGACAGCTGTCAGAAATATTTTGATACGACTGTCAAAATTGGGAAAAATTACATTTTGATAATTCTTCAAAATTTGTCAGAGATATTTTGGAGCAGAAAAAGTATGAATGAATACTTCATATATTTTGACAGCTGTCAGAAGTATTCTAACTGTTAGACTTCCCAAACTAGCCAGAAAATACTGTTTAGTTTTTTTTTTAAATAATTTTAGCAAGTGTTGCGATTGTGAAAATTAGTTGTCACAGTTTGACAGCTGAAAGAAAAAAATGAGTTGTTTTTATAGTTTGACAGTGTCCAGATGTATTTTAACTGTTATGCCTGCGAAAACAACAGAAATATAATGGTTTTTGATTTCACAGCTTTCAAACTGGTACAATTATCAAATCTGAAGAAAATTATTGAATTTGACAGCTATCAGCAATATTTTAGCTGTTATACCAGTTAAAACTGCAGACCTCATTACTAGGTCGTTTAGTTTGACAGTTAAAAAAACAACGTACACAAAAGTTGAAATTCTAAAAATATTTTCAACATTTGACAACTGTCACAAATATTTTGACGGTTAAAATTGTACAATCTGAAGAAATGGCTGTTTATGTAATTTGACAGTTATCAGAAATATTTTGAGTTATAATATTAATTATGGTTTTTAGAACTTAACAATTTGACAGCTGTCGAAATTTTTTTGACAATTACAAGTTTCTTTTAATTTTTTTGTACATGCCAGGCGAATTGAAGGAAGCTGATAGTGCTTATGAACATTAATTTAATTAGGTAAAAGAATATTTTATCTTAAAATACCAATTTATTTACCACTTTTTAAAAACTTAAATATTACCACAATTATATATCATAAAAAATTTGATTATCCCTTAAAAAAAGATTCATTTTAAATATTTTATTTTAAAACAATAAAAATTAAATCACGTACAAACTTCAGAATACCACTTTTTACTGTTAACACAATTTATATTAACACAATGCGGACATCGAAGTAAGAATTTCTTATTAACACCCATCGAAACATTTAAATGCGGTTTAACGATATCAACTAAAGCTTTAATAAATAACGGATGAACATTTGGAGCTGGTACACGTCGAATCTTTTCGATACCGATCTTTTCAGCTAATTCTTGACAATATTCGATATCCATCTCATGTAACGTTTCAATATGTTCGTTTACAAAAGCTATAGGCACCATTACAAAGTTTTTAATCCCTTGCTTAACATATTTTTCTAAAGCTTCATCAGTAAATGGCCCTAACCATGGTAAAGGCCCCACTTTCGATTGCCAACATAATTGGTACGGGTTACCGCAATTTAATTGCAGCATTACATTCTGAACAGTAGCTGCAACTTCGCTGGGGTATGAATCACCTCGATTTACAGCTTTTAATGGTAGCGAATGCGCCGAAAACAATATTACAACATCGTTACGTATATTTTCAGGGAAGTGTTGCAATTCCTTCTTGATTAAATCAGCAAAAGTTTGCGCTAAATAAATATTAGTGGGCCAACGATCGATTAAAGTGATTTTTATATTTTTCGGTACACCTTTATTCTTGTAATATTTATAAATTGTATTTAAACTTGATCCGGTTGTCGCACAACTATATTGGGGGTATTGCGAGAATAATATCGCATGTTCCACCCCATCTTGTTCAAGTTCGGCTAAAGCATCTTCTGTGAAAGGATCGACATATCGAAACGCAGGATATGATTTATGCGGTGCAGTTTGCGGTGAGATCTTATCGAGTTCTTTACATAATAAATCTCCTTGTAATTTCGTCCATTTTAATATAGGTGAACCACCTCCGATCTCTTGATATTTTTTCTGCACCTCTTCGGTGCGATTTTTAGCGATCCACGGCCCCATTTTGTGCTGCATGAACGGTAATTGTATCATATCCGTATCGGTCATTATACGAACTAGATAATCGTACACTTTTTCAATTTTATCCGGTCCACCCATGTTGATCATTACGATTGCCGTCTTTGGCTTCGTCGATATCGTGGAAAAATTGCATTTTGTTAGCGTTTTTATCAGTAATTTGTTCGGGATTAATGATTTTAAAACGGACATGTTTTTAATTGAAAATTGACGTACCGCATTTACTTGCTAGAAATTGCAGAAAAATTCTATTACCTAATTTTGAGGTTATGTTTAAGCGTTTGACAGGAGCAGGTAAAAAGTACCAACTCATCGTTTGAATTGATAAAATTATGATTAATAAATTGTATTTATTGAATTAAATTGTTGTTTTAAAGCGACGGATTTGCTTATAATAGATGTGATTTGCATAATTCTATATAAAAAAGTAATACTTTATATACATTTTTGGTATATGTCAATTTTTTGTGTTATACAGGGTGATTCGTTAATGCGATAAAATCGCATTTTTTACAAATTTACTACCAACATGTTATATTTGTCAAAACGGTAAAAATATAATTGTCTTTTTATAGTTTGACGGGTCATAATCTTAAAAAAAAAACAGCTGTCAGAAATATGTTGAAACTCAGTGTTGAAATAGCTATTATAATTTGACAGCTGGCAGAGGTTTACTAACAGTTACGATACTCAGAATGATAAAAAACAATTGAATTTATATCAGATGTATATTGATAGCCAAAACTGTCAAATCCGGAAAAAATACTGTTTTCACAACTTGGCAACTGTCAAAGATCGTTTGATGATGATAGGACTTAAAATTGTAGAACAGCGACTAACTTTAAAATTTCGAAATCTGCAAGCATTGAAGCTGAGAAAAATTATTGTTTTTACAATTTGACAGCTGTCAGAAATATTTATAATACAACTGTCAAAATTGGGAAAAAATTACATTTTTGTAATTCTTCAAATTTTGTCAGAGGTAGTTTGGAGGAGAAAAATATGTACGTCCTGTATTTTGACAGCTATCAGAAGTATTTTAACTGTTATGGCTGCTAAAACAACAGAAATATAATGGTTTTTTTTACCAGTTTACAAACTGGAACAATTGTCAAATCTGAAGAAAATCGTTGATTTTGACGGCTATCAGCAAATATTTTAGCAGTTAAACCAGTTGAAACTGCAGACCTCAAAATTAGGTCCTTTAGTTTGACAGTTGAAAACAACGTGCACAAAAGTTGAAATTCTAGAAATATTTTCATTATTTGACAGCTGTTACAAATATTTTGACGGTTAAAATTGCAAAATCTGAAGAAATTGCTATTTCTGTAATTTGAGAATTGTCAGAAATATTTTGACAGTTACAACAATAAACTTGTTTTTTTATAGTTTAACAGTCCTTAACCAAATTGTGTGTGTTAAAACTGAAAAATGACTATCTTTAGAATTTGACAGCTGTCAGAAATATATTGAAACTAAGAAGTGTCAAAATAGCAAAGAATAACATGTTTTTACAATTTGACAGCTGGCAGAGATTTGCTGACAGTTATGATACTAAAAAAAATAGCTGGGTTTATAGTTGAGATATCTTGACAGCTGTCAAAGATCTTTTGGTTATTACAGCACTCAAAATTGTCGAATGGCGACTAATTGTAAAGTTTTGAAATCTGTAAGTATTGAAAAAGGAAAAAAAAGCTGTCGGAAATATTTTGATGCAACTGTCAAAATTGGGAAAAAATAACATTTTTTAAATAATTTTTTAAATTTTGTCGGAAGTATTTTGGAACAGAAAAATATGAATGAATACTTCATGTATTTTGACAGCTGTCAACTATTCTAAGACTTGCCAAACTGGCAAGAAAATACTGTTTTGTTTTTTAAAAATAATTTTAATAATGTTGTGTTTGTGAAAATTGGAAATTGGTTGTCGCAATTTGACAGCTGAAAGACGAAAATGAGTTGTTTTATGGTTTGACAGCCGTCAGATGTATTTTAACTGTTATACCTGCGAAAACAACAGAAATATAATGGTTTTTTTTTTACCAATTTACAAACCGGTACAACTGTCAAATCTGACGAAAATTGTTGAATTTGACAGCTATCAGCATTATTTTAGCCTTTACACTAGTTAAAACTGCAGACCTCAAACTTAGGTCCTTTAGTTTAATAGTTAAAGAAACACAACGTGCACAAAAGTTGAAAATCTGGAGAAATTGCTGTTTGTGTAATTTGACAGCTGTCAGAAAGATTTTGACAGTTACCTCTACAAAAATAGTAAGAAAATTATGGTTTTTAGACCTTACAATTTGACGGCTGTCCCAGTTGTGTTCTAAACTGTTGCAATCAATTACCGTACAGTTTGACAACGTCGACTTCCTCAATTTGACAGCTGTCGAAAATATTTTGACAATTAGAAGTTTCTATTCATTTTTTTTGTACATGCCAAGCGAATTGACGGAAGCTGATAGCACATAAAATTGCAAGAATTGAAGCTGCGAAAAATTGTTGTTTTTGCAATTTGACAGCTGTCAGAAATATTTTTATATATTTTTTAAAATTTTTTGAAAAATTTCGCAAGATAAAAAAAATCATCCCTTTCAAGTGGAACACTCTGTATATTTCTACATGTTTAGTCGGAGATTTCATTTTCCTATAGATATGCTACAGATTGCTAATGCTCAGCATTTCTAATGCTCGATTTTTTTTTATCACTAAATATTCTAAATATCGGGGTTTAACCTTTTTTTTTTGTTTTTATCCCCACAGTTTGCACGCAACTACTAATACGTCGACAGAGTTCCGAGGAATGCTTCTTATTATTCATGTCCCTGAGTGAAAGGATCGAAAATTCAGACGTCTTCAATGAAGACCAGAAGAGGAAGCTATCGATGTGGAGAGATCAATTAATCAACGTCAATCACATGCCACCGTATACACATAGGCAGCAAAATAGCAGTAGTTATAGGTAAATATTTAATTTATTTATTTATTTTAAATTTTAAACGCAAATTAAATCTAGGAATCACGGCATACAATCACCATTTTCATCGCCGGCGACGGAAACCACCGTACAACAGATGTACAGCCATAAGAGCTCGTCGTATCCGAACATGCAGAAGAACTCGTCGGCGGCGGCTCACAGACACTCAGTAGGTAGTATAGCTTTGACGAACATATTCCAATCGACGATACCCATGCAAAACATGCAATTATTCGGTAGCGACACCCAGCATAACACGAACGGGCATCACGTCAGGTTTCAGGACGCCGAACACGAGACGAAAAGTAAGAAAACGTTATTGAAGAACGTTGATATCGAGAGCAGCCTGGAATCGTTATGTTTACAAATGATGGAGCACGCTTTAGGGCCTTAATAAATCTAGACGCGTTTTTTTTTGTAAAGAAAAAACCGGGCAGAATATCGGTTTATTCGTTTATACAAATTAGATTTTAAGGGATGATAATAAACAGGATAGGGAAATTGTCTATTTATACTTGTTATACAGTCGGTAATGCAGGTATTTGTGTTATTTTTGACGTTTACGTCAAAATTTGACGTCTGTCAAGGAATATGTCAATTATATTCTGCCTGGTTTTAAAAACGTGTTTATTATTATCTTGGTTGTACGTATTTATTTCACTGTTTATGATAATCCAGGCAGCATTTTCTACTAAACATAATTTTTTTTTTTTAACAAAATAGTCGTTCATCTCTCTAGAGGGGAAATCGGATTAAATAAATCTATGTTGTGTTGTATATAATCAGACTACTATTACTACTGACTACAGGCGTGGTAAAATTTATGAGGCCTATATATTTTAAATATATTTATTTTAATACTTTGTTATTATAATTCTAATAACAGATTCCTAAAGTATGGTAACGAGTAATACAAAAACAAAAATAATCGGTTTAAATTGAAGATATTTGTGTTGTGTATGTGTGACATATATATGCGAACGTTTTTATATATAGGGTGTCCAAAAAAAATTTAATTTAAAATTATTTTTGATCACCCTGTATATATCACTGCATATATACTACATATTTAGCTTTATATGTTATTAGACGATACTGCTGGCAGAATTTTATTATATATTTAAGAGAAAAAAAGAATTATTTGTGTTTATTTTATTTTATAGTATGTATTTGTTAACATATCTCTTGTTTTTTTTTTATATATTATACACATTCGCCTATATAAGTTTATGATGTACTAAATATGTATTTTCACATGTTATCCTCCTTTATTATCATTAATAATCTAAGACTGTATAATTTTCTTCGACTACGTTTAATATTCTTTTCTCTTGTCATGTTTTTTTCTTGTCTAAGTCACAAACTCTAGCTAAAAATAAAATAAAAAGCACAGATCGGAAACTTTATCGAATACTTTACGAAATAGGAATACAAAGTTTTCTAGTTTTTTCGTCGTTTGTTTCGCTAAGAAAAATTTTGTTTTGAGATTAAAAATTGTTTCTCCGCCCCTCCCCAGTTTTGAATGTGACGATTTTTTCGCGCGTAAGCTGAGTAAAAATGAAAATTAAAAAAAAATCGGAAACTTTGTAGACATCTTGTGACTTGTGCATGTTTTTTGTGATTGTCTGTGTGATACGAGCGCCATCATTTGTTGGCTAAAAAAAAAAATGAAAAAAAAAAACTGATGCAAAAGACTGATTTCTTAAATAAAGAATACAATTATAAATGTAAATTGTTGTTTTAATTGCTGCCACATCCTCCTATTTAAACTGTCGTGTTTTCGCCTCTACCGTGGAAGTGTTCGATATCAGATTTGCAGGCACTAAAGTCTTTTAGAAAAAATCGTCAGGATGTGAAGTAACTGCGAAGGTCGTTTATAAAAACTAGGAATAGAAGGGGCTCAGAATTCAACCTTGCGGCACTCTTGAATAACGTTGTGTTAGTGGACTTATTTTAAGCTTTATTGCAAAAATTCCTTGTTGGGAGTATAAGTTTAAAGGGCTAGTATCAGTTGTTGGTGGGAAATTTGAAATTGCGTTATTTTTACTTGCAATAATTTTTGTGAAGAATGATTATAAACAAGAAATTATTACTGGAATATTAACATTTAATTATAAATTGGTGGACGAATAGTGAATGACAGAAATTACGTGTTTAATAAAAAAGATAATTTTTTTTGAAAATAGACCCTTAAGAGATGGGTTAAAGGCTCAGAGACATCTGATACCACTTCTTTGATTAAGCTCACTGGGATATTTGCGCTTAACAAACACGATCAAGCAGTATTGGGAGATCGGTGATTTTATCGCTAAATTTAGCGATTTTTTAAGCCATCAACGACAAATTTAGAGATAATTTTTTGTTGGAGACTTTTTTGTTGACAGTAGTTGTGCCATCTGCACATATGTACAACTTATAACATGAATCTGTTATGGGCATGCACACACAATATAAATTTAAGATGCGCATGCCTATAACATGTTGAGTCGTTACCGGGATGAATAAGACTATATCCATAGCTATATCTGATCCACAGAAACGTCGGAGCACCCGTATGTGAATTGTTTTTAACTTGTTTGAAAATTAACGCATTAATTGTGTGTTCTATAGTAAAGATGTCCAAATATGTTCAAAAATATCGAAACCAATGGGAAGCGGGAGACATGTTCAAAGGTAAATAGAACTAAAAAGACCATTGACTTTCCTATTAATTTACTGTAGTAGTTAATGACTACTACTTGAATATCTTCGCAAGTCTAATTTGGTGCCAAGTACACCAAAAATAACAATTTTTTTTCCGAAATCAATTACTTATGAAAGAAAGACTGCCGAATTGAAACGTTTATTGCGAGGCTTTTATTGCAGAGCACTGCTCCTAAAATTCAGTAATCTCCTTGGTTTACTTTTAAAGACTAGATAAGTTTTTAGCAAAATAAAATATTTGGTGATTTTTTTTTGTAATGTTACCAGTTTAGTGATTTTTCCGTGCCTGACATTAACACAATATCATCTCCCAACACTGCGATCAAGGGAAAAAGAATGACAACTCTGATATGACTCTTATCCACAAGTTCAGTAACACCATGCATGTCCACGATGTCACGATAAATGCAAATAAGAGACGACTGACGCCTTATATCATGCAAAATAGGTATTAAAATCATTACAAAGTTCATTTATGCTATTAAGGAAGACGGAGATCTTTATTATAATTGTCAGAACTATGTAAGAGGTCATTATACAGGATGGGGCACCACATTCACCTCGGTCGATATACAAAAAAACAATTGAATTTGAAATATACAGGTTGTCCCAAAAGAAAGTTCCAAATAAGAGTTAAATGGAATTATTGCATATTTCGATGACGCAGACTAAATAAAGGGAAGTCCCTATATCTAGGTTTAATAGTTTCTGAGATATTTAACAATTTTTGAAAATGTAGATCAATTTTTAGAATGAGTAAGTACCTGGATTTTAAATATGTGTTACCGTTTTTTGTATATTAACGGAGTGGATGTGGTGTTGAGACAACATCTGGGGATACCCAAGGGCTCTCTGTTCTGATACCCTTTCGACATTTACATTTTATATCAATATAATAAAGAAATAGCACAATGAAGATATCAAAAGACTGAAAATCCCCAAAAAAAAACTTAAAATGTTACCATAAATATAGATAAAATAGAATATAGCATAAAAATTGCTCATAAAGCAGTGTAATTATTTGAAATAATTCGAAAAATCACAATAAAAGAATTTACAGAAACCTGCTATCTAGTCAAGATATTTTACTTCGGCACTCGAAGCATAGATGGTGGAAGTAAGAGAATGTTTTTATAATTTGAAAATTATTTTTTGTACTCGCTTATCAAAACCTGTCATTTCACGATTCGATTTGCGTGCGTAAAAAGTCACTTTAAGCACGAGTGCGTAAAAGTAAAGTTGGTACTTACTGGAACTTGATTAATTTAGTGACATTTTAAAATCATAAATCCCTAACCTTAATAATATGGTCATAAACGATAACGTATTTAACAATATGTATTATTATTATAGTTCTCGTACAAAAAATATTGTACAAACTTCGTGCGTGAAACATTTCGCGAATTCGTGTC
The DNA here is from genome assembly GCA_023690525.1 of Holotrichia oblita. Taxonomy (NCBI): domain Eukaryota; kingdom Metazoa; phylum Arthropoda; class Insecta; order Coleoptera; family Scarabaeidae; genus Holotrichia; species Holotrichia oblita. Next base: position 149,723,390 of record CM043018.1, on the reverse strand, counting down.
CATAAAGCGCTCGCCTCCGGCTCGCGCTTTAAACTGGTCACTCATTCGCGAAATATGATTTCACGCACTTGGTTCGTAAATAACTATTGTTTATTGCGTTTATTTTAATTAATTTCTAGGATTTATTATTTATTTATTTTTATAATTAATACAAAAATATGTTCTTCTGGTTTGTTGCCATATGTTTTTGTTTGTTTTGCAACTTAAGCCCGAGAGTTGCTTTATTCACCGGTGTACATCACTAGCTTTGTTTTGGTTCGGAATTCAGGATTAGTAACAGAACTGCGCAGAACGTAAGCGCACAACATTATAATTCCAGAATGGTTCCGAACTTTTAATAACCAAAACACATTTTAGGAGCCTGTTACTGCCATCTTTTAGATACAGACTAAAATACAAACCAACAAAATATCAATAGCGAATGTTCTGCGCTAAATCTTTCAAATCCTGTCTCTGTCTTAGAATACCACTCACTTTCCATAAATTTTATTCCCAGGACAGTAATTTACAAAAAAAAAAAATCAAATATATAAACGGAAAAAATCTCAAACTTTAAAAGACAACGTAAATATCAATGTCATTGATGACGAACGTATCGAAATACCTCGAATTTCTGAACATATGCACCGATGACGTAATTTCGAACTAATAATTCAGAATCGGTACTCTGATTCTGTCAGTAACCAAAACATCGGACTAAAAATTCGGTTCGAGTTCTTAAATAACCAAAACGCTAAACTGTAACTGCGCGTGCGCAACAACTCTAGAACCATTCTGAATTCTGAACCAAAACAAAGCTAGTGATGCCATCAAGCCGTTGCTTTATTCACCGGTTGTTTCCTGATGTTCCATCATAAATGGTTGCTTTCTCCACCGCTTAATCGATGGTGTTACACCATGGTTACACCACATCCACCGAACTTCGAGTTCGATGTTAGCGATGGATTGAGAAGTGGGGAGAGTCAGCTGTTTTCGTTTATACCGGCGTAACGGAAAAATTTAAGGTTATTAGACGAACGGCAGATATGGATTATGAATTCGAATATATAATGGGGTGCGCTTTTGCACGCGGATAACAGATAAACAAAGTAGGATATTAAGGAACGGTATGTATAGTGTTTGATATGTTTAAGATGAACTATCTGAGCTATTTAAAAACACAATTAAGTCAATAATATAAATATTTAACTACACATTTTAAACCTGTATCCGATGAGGAAACTTGTAGTATTTTCATTAAGATAAAAGATTCTATAATCGACGGTGTCGCAATCTAGACGAAAACGTAAAGATACCTTTTTTCGTAAAACGAGAGAAACGTAAATCATGCGTAAATGTCATAAACTGTAAACATAACCTCTCAACATAAAAGTCAACACTGCCATAACACCAGAAATCGTTGCTTTAATCTTCGCAAATTACATGCACCATAAATCCATCTAATTATGACGTCATCACATCAAGCGATGTGGTGTTGATGAATAAAGCAACTCTCGCAACCCTGACAACCGTTTGACAGTTGGCGATGTTGCCACAGTAAAATTTTTTTCATAATATAATGTTTTTATAATGTATTTAAAACGTATTTTACCTATCAAGGTAAACGGGAAAAGAGATTGTGAAATTTATCGAATATTAATAGACAAAATTGTATATGAAGCCCAATTTTCAAATTATATAGAAATAAAATCAAGCAAACGATTTATAGAATTATGTAGATATGGCACCGCTGCAAAATAATCAGCTGGTAGATGACCCTGTTAAAATAACAGTGGCTGGCTGTTTGTCAGGTGCCCATTTTTCACACTCCATATTTCAATAAGAGAGAGACAGAATTCTCCCAAATGATAGTTGTTTCTTATTGGCCGAAAGCAAGGCAAAATCACATTATGCAACGTCGTTCTGTTATTGTTATCCATTGTCAAATATTCTGACGTTGTTTATACCAAATTTTTCAGTATAGATAGTTCTCTTTTACCTTGCTGACCAGCGAATTCTGTTCAGAATGTTGTCTCTCTCGTTTTGTAATACTAAGTTATATGATAGTTTGTATAGCTAAATAAAATATTGATACAGTATATAAAATTATTTATTTTAACACAACAACATTACATTTTACATACTTTGATAATTAATCTCTATTAAAACGAAAATCGTAATCGAAAAACCGGTTCATCACACCGTAGCTAATTTCAGATTGCATCTTCCCGCTATTAGGTGGCGGGCAATTCAAAAATACATTTGATTGAATTTGACGTCAATGTCATTACAAAACTGTCAAAATCGCGTGCTCAAGCATCGACATAACCTCAAGCACGGATTATAAATATGATCCTAATGCCCGTTTTCACCGCACACCTAAAGTTTTCCTTAAAATAAACATAAGTAGATACTTAAAATGAAAATTCAGTTTCACCGCCCCTTAGGCTACATTTAACTCAAGTTGCCATTGCTTAAATTAAAGCCTCTTTCGCCGAGGGCTTAATATTTTAAGTCGCTGTTTAAATTTGCGCACAACAAATAGAATAGTATGCATTTATAGATGTTGTAAAAATGTCATTACAAATATGTCAAAATCTCGTGCTTAAGCATCGGCAAAACCTCAAGCACGAACTATAAATATGATGATCCTATAATGTCAAAAGCATAATGTCAACATCTATGTAAATCTTATCTATTATCTGTGTAACTACCAAAATAAATAAACATGTCTGTCAAAATGTATGCAATTTCTGTGCTTAAAGTTTACCATCCTGAGAATGTCGGTTTAAACCAACTGACGCTCTGGCCATAGTCGCACGTCTATATTGTCGTTAAGTTTGTATTTTTGTCATTGCAATGGTTTTATAGTTATAATTTTTTATAATTATGTTCTTAACTAATTTTAATTAGCAATAAACGTTTCCAAAAGGAAGAATATTATGTTTGATATTAAGAAACAATTTTTAATAATTATGCTGAACCGCGTGGGACGCTAATGTTAATTTTTGCAATCGAAATCAAAAGTAGTGTTACAAACTTAACCAAAATTTGACAGTAGCTGTCAGCTGCAATCATTTACGGACACCCGATACATATACTCATATTTTATGTCTATCTCGATTTGAGGAACGTTGGGTGTCTTTTTTGTGATCATCGGGAATTAAAAATGCAGCAATAAATGCATTCCTTTATCTTTTAATAGATGCTAAAAGTACTTTGTTGAATCGGGAATTTGACTGTATACGCATTTCGTACGTCAAATTTTATATCTATGTGACTAATATCATGGCGCATAGAATTAGCGGGAAATGGTGACTGACTACATTGTTTTTCTGCAGCAACTTCAGGCTTATCAAGTACAGATTAAATTGGCGGTCAATTTGAATTGAAGTACACAGTATGAGTTAGCACATGCTGTAGGCATCTCGGAAGAAAGGATACGATAAATTTTACACGAAATAAATAAACGTTGTCATTATTTGAGCTAACTTTATGATTTGAACTTATCAGTTCTAAAATAAGACTTCATCTTTTAGTATATCACGATGAATTGATTTTTTTATCAATTACTATGATTATTTATCGTCTTTAACTACGATTCTGAAGTAGAAATATGTTTTTAAAAACACTTAAAAATTGTTCTTGTTTCCTGTAATAAAAAATAAAACAATTTATTTATATCTATTTAACGTTTATTTCTTACGAATCTAATGCATTATTAACATTCAAATAAAACTTAATATATTTTTTCAATCATAATTATTATGATTCAGTTTTCTATCTTGAATAATGTTTCTCACAGAGAATTATTTCTCTTAAAAAATAAATAAAATTTAACAGCTTAAATTAATTAACAGTAAAAAAAAATTAGATAGGTATGGAAGCTCGTTTTAGAAGCAATTTCGATCTAGTTCGTCTAATTCTCCTATGCATTAAAGCAGAGATCAAAATACCCAAAGAAATACCACTGAAAAATATCGCCAATATAAAAATCTTCGCCGTCCAAACCGTCACCGAATCGATAACATTCTTCTCATTCTTCAATTCCTGAAAATAAATCTTCTCGTTTTTCAAAATCTCCTCAAGATATTTAATACCTTTAGTCATCTTCTCATCATCGTTTAAATAGATATTCTTGAGGTTGATATCTTCGTAACCATCCTGATCGATATCATTCGAGAGTGTCGTCACTTCTTCCTTGACTTTCCGCTTAGTCTTACACATCTTAGGCCCGTTCTTATCGTAGATATGTATGTGGGATTTCTTGTCGTCGACGCACGAAATCGGATGCGTAATTTCGAACATATCTTTATCGATGAGGTGCTTTAACATCTTAACAGTGTTGCAACTGCATTCCCAAGGATTAAATTCGATCTGGACGTAATAAAATAGTGTTGGTATGGAGAACATCCGGTGATCCAAGGTCATTAAATTGTTGGAATTTAAATATAACAATCTTAAATTAGGCAGGTTCACTATGCTATCATTGGAGAATTGAGTTAATTTGCATTGCGATAGATCTAATACTTCTAAGCTCTTCGAGGTTAGAGTCGGCGTTTGGGCTTGAAACAAATTTTCGGATAAATCCAAGATTGTTAATTTCTCATTATTGATTATGATATCGTCCGGAATTTCCTCTAACAGATTTTTGGATAAATCGATGAAATCTAATTCGCGTAGATTTTCGAAAGTATCATCTTCGATGTACGATATCGAATTGTCGTTTAAATATAGAGTGACTAAATAAACGTATTCGTTAAAATCGACTTTATATAACTCATCCAGATCGTTCTGTGACATATCCAAGAGTTCTATCTTATTTTGTAAGCTCACTTTCGGTACCTTGTGTAATCTTTGTTCCGGGCATGATAATTCTGTGCCAGTATCTTCGCATTGTTCTCTGGTGGGTGATGCCGTAGTAGAATATATCAACCACAGATTGAATAGTAATAATTTCGTTTCCATTGCCTGGAATGTATCGGATTTGTCGTTTTGTAATATATAAAGGATGAATATAAAATAATATTGAATGTCTTACCTGATATAATACGGCGAAAATAAGGTGTAATGTTATTTTACGGTGTCTTAGGTTTACTAAGTGATATCATTTCCTTATCTTGTTGTTATCTTTCGATAAACGTCTTGATATATCGATCGAATCGTAACGGATGATTTAGATATCGGTTGTTGTTGTAATTTTAGAAATCGTATACGCTCACGGTATTATTTCGAATTAAAAACTAAAATTTACATTACAGTAACATTTATAATTAATTTTAAAAGGAGTGTATTTCTAATATTACAAATGTTTATTTTAATATTTCCCTATTGTTTTGAAACTTGTTTGCTTATTATTGGTATAAATAAAATAAACATACAGTAAGTTTCATAAATATTAAATAGGATCTCTCCCACTATTTTTTTTAAAGGGCGATATCATTGATTAGTGGAATTCTGTCAGTTAAATATGAGGAGAACCATTCTGCGACGTTACCTCTAACGCATTTTTAATTAATCCAAACGAGATATAAATTAGATTGAGACTGACCTCTTGAGACTCGTCAACGTCAACGTCTCTAATCGGTTGATAGACCCTCACGAGGATAGGTGGCGTCAGCGGAACTATGCCATTAGAGCACCCACCCGGACAGAATCCGAGTGTCAACACAAAAAGAGAGAATCTGACGAATACAAGAGGTGTAGAGATACAATTCGTACTAAAGTATACCTCGTTGCATCGAAACAAAATTTGAGTTTGATCCTATTGTTAAATTGGAAAAAAAATTAGTAGAATCTATCGATTGGTCTGGAGAACTATGTTATTGAAAATGAAACTTAGCGTTAGCTAACTTTATTGCAATAAAGTTAAAATCGATAGCTTCTACTATTACATCTGAGAAAATAATTTAAAATTAAGATGCATTTGCATAGGATGCTGACAATTTGTCGCAAGCTCGAATCTTCTGTAGAGATCGTTCTACCGAAGCATCAACAGCAAGAACGCAGACAAAACAAACGTAGCTGTCATCGCAGTATGCGACCAAAATATCTGGTCGTTTGCAAGACGGTAGTAGATATACAAAAAATCCACCAACAATCAACGCAATATCCAAACTTTCGATATGAACCGACCTACCAAACCATCAACAATAAGAACAGTTCTAATATGAACGCTTTTTTGGCATTCTAGGGCCATTAATTAGCCAAACGGGATATAAACTAGATTGAGACTGTCCCTCTTGAGACTCTCACGGACGTCAAACCTCTCTAATCGATTGATAGACCCTCACGAGGGTATGTCAGCGTCAGCGGAACTATGCCATTAGAGCACCCACCCGGACAGAATCCGAGTGTCAAAACAAAAAGAGAGAATCTGACGAACACAAGAGCTGTAGAGGGACAACTCGCACTAACGTACGCCTCGTTGCATCAAAGCAAAATTTGAGTTCGAACTAGCGTTCGTATTAGGTAGTTCCTTCATTTAACGCAATACCCAAACCTTCTTTAGGAACCGATCTACCAAACCATTAACAGTAAGACAGAGATCTCCTTAAGTAGCTTAACATTTATCTTAAGACGTGGACCAACATTCAACGCAATACCCAAACTTTCGATATGAACCGACCTACCAAACCATTAACAATAAGAACAGTTCTAATATGAACCCTTTTTTTGGCATTGTACAACCATTAATTAATCCAAACGGGATATAAATTAGATTGAGACTGTCCCTTTTGAGACTCTCACGGACGTCAAACCTCTCTAATCGGTTGATAGACCCTCACGAGGGTATGTCAGCGTCAGCGGAACTATGCCATTAGAGCACACGCCCGGACATAATCCGAGTGTCAAAACAAAAAGAGAGAATGTGACGAACACAAGAGCTGTAGAGGGACAACTCGCACTAACGTACGCCTCGTTGCATCAAAGCAAAATTTGAGTTCGAACTAGCGTTTGTATTAGGTAGTTCCTCCATTTAACGCAATACCCAAACCTTCTTTAGGAACCGATCTACCAAACCATCAACAGTAAGACAGAGATCCCCTTAAGTAGCTTAACATTTATCTTAAGACGTGGACCAACATTCAACGCAATACCCAAACTTTCGATATGAACCGACCTACCAAACCATTAACAATAAGAACAGTTCTAATATGAACCCTTTTTTTGGCATTGTACAACCATTAATTAATCCAAACGGGATATAAATTAGATTGAGACTGTCCCTTTTGAGACTCTCACGGACGTCAAACCTCTTTAATCGATTGATAGACCCTCACGAGGGTATGTGGCGTCAGCGGAACTATGCCATTAGAGCACCCACCCGGACAGAATCCGAATTATTCTTATTAAAATGGAGCGATCGGATCGTTTATTCGGATCAAAGACAATTAATTTAGATTTAGATTTATTTATGACCAAGGAGTTAGACTGTGTCCATGTTACAACCCGTGAAGCAGAGTTATTTCCCGCTATAGATAATTGCTCATAATCTAAACCGTATACCGTAGATGAAGTGTCATCAGCAAACTGACATATAACTTTTAGGTCTTTAAAACGATTTTGCAAATCATTCGCGTATACCACAAACAGTAAAGGTCCCAATATAGAACCCTGGGGAACACCAAGATTCAAAAACTTGGGCGGTGAATATCCTGTGACACCATCCTGTTTAACAACAACGGTCTGGCTACGGTTTTCCAAATACGAGGATAGCCAATCATAACAAGGACCACGAATACCATAGTTATATAATTTTTGTAGCAGTACTTTATGGTTAACAAGATCAAAAGCTTTGGAAAGATCAAACATCAAAAATCCAACCTTGAAGCCGTTTTCCAACAAGTTATAGATATTTTGTAATACTCGAAAGAAAGCACCATTGATTGATTTATTTTTGATATAACCGAATTGACACTTCGCAAAAAAAGATGATCGTTCGAAAAAATTATACAATCGATTATACATTATTTTCTCAAAAACTTTCGAAAAACAAGATAAAATTGATATAGGGCGATAGTTTGACATTAGTTCTCTATCACCATTTTAAAAAACTGGAATTAGTTTTGCAGACTTAAGCTCTAATGGAAATTGACCTTGTTTAAAAGATTGGTTCACTAAATAAGTTAGAGGATACGTAATAAAAGCTGCAACATACTTTAAAATATTACATGGTATTTGATCTAGACCCGCGGACGTCTTCTTAGCTATTTCCATTATAATATTGTAAGTCTCCACTTCATCGGCCGGAAAAAGGTATATCGTGTCTCCACTAATATTATTTCCTATTACATGGTCATCAGAATTAGATGGTAGTGTATAGTTCTGAAAATAGTCACTAAAAACCTTAGCTAATGCAATAGGATCTTCAACAATCTCCTCATTATCTCTAATCTGTAAAGCATGCTTCGAATTATTAGAGTTCACTGTGTTGCGAACTATATCCCACACACAACGATTCTTATTTGTAGCTGTAAGTATTAAATTACTATTATGTCTTTAATTGGTTTCTTTAATCAAATTGGTACATATATTGTTTTTTAAACATATTATAGTCTTCCCGTCTACATAAGCCTTCTTTCATTAATCTGTTTAATAGTTTTAAATTTTCCGACGCGCGTATAATCTCAGGTGTTACCCAATCTCCCCCACGCCTATTATAAGTAACCTTTTTTAAAGGAAACGCCATATCGAAGTGATAAAAAAACATATTATAAAAACAACAATAATTCTTGTGGATACTATTTTCCTCAAGCATACCATCCCAACTCTCTTGACTTTTATATTATCGTTTGCAAAGCTACGTGCGTAAGTTGAATTATTTCTTTGCATTGTGTTCTCAATTGCTTTATAGCAAAGCATTTGAGCAAAATGGTCAGAAAATCCGGAGTCAATAACAGATACGTCACATACGGTTCAGCATTGCTCATTATATTATCAATCAAAGTCTTTGAATGACTAGTCACTCTTGTAAAGTCCTTTACAAATAACATCAAATTATATGAAGAAAACATGTCCGATAGTCTCTGTGATAGCGGGGTACATTCAGAGGAGTCTATATTAAAATCCCCACACACAAAGACTATTTTCTTTGTCATTACCAATCCATTCAAAACTTCACCCAATTTTTCGAAAAAGATATCTACATTACTCATAGGAGCTCTATAAATACATACAACAATTATTTTAGTGTCACCAAATGAAATCTCACAAGCACAAAACTCAAAATGCTTCTCTATTGCCTTAATCCCAAGATTTCTTAAAATTAGATCGAGACTGTCCCTTTTGAGACTCTCACGGACGTCAAATCTCTCTAATCGGTTGATAGACCCTCACGAGGGTATGTGGTGTCAGGGGAACTATGCCATTAGAGCACCCACCCGGACAGAATCCGAGTGTCAAAACAAAGAGAGAGAATGTGACGAACACAAGAGCTGTAGAGGGACAACTCGCACTAACGTACACCTCGTTGCATCAAAACAAAATTTGAGTTCGAACTAGCGATCATATTAGGTAGTTCCGTCACTTAACGCAATACACAAACCTTCTATAGGAACCGACCTACCAAACCATCATCAGTAAGACAAAGATCTCTTTAAGTAGCTTAAGATTTATCTCAAGACGTGGACCAACATTCAACGCAATACCCAAACCTTCGATATTAACCGATCTACCAAACCATCAACAATAAGACAGAGATCTCCTTAAGTATGTAGCTTAACATTTATCTTAAGACGTGGACCAACATTCAACGCAATACCCAAACTTTCGATATGAACCGACCTACCAAACCATCAACAGTAAGACAGAGATCCCCTTAAGTAGCTTAACATTTATCTTAAGACGTGGACCAACATTCAACGCAGTACCAAAACCTTCGATATGAACCGACCTACCGAACCATCAACAATAAGAACAGTTCTAATATGAACGCTTTTTTTGGCATTCTAGGGCCATTAATTAGCCAAACGAGATATAAACTAGATTGAGATTGTCCCTCTTGAGACTCTCACGGACGTCAAACCTCTCTAATCGATTGATAGACCCTCACGAGAGTATGTCAGCGTCAGCGGAACTATGCCATTAGAGCACCCACCCGGACATAATTCGAGTGTCAAAACGAAAAGAGAGAATCTGACGAACACAAGAGCTGTAGAGGGACAACTCGCACTAAAGTACACCCCGTTGCATCAAAGCAAAATTTGACGTCGAACTAGCGTTCATATTAGGTAGTTCCTACTGTTACACCGCAGCCATCATCTCCAGTAATAATGCGATTCGAAAACTAACCACCTTCTTCCTTGTATCTCTACCGTTGTCGACGGTCAACTGAACTGAGTTTGTCGACCTTAGGTCGTTAAAATGTTATTGTGACGTCAATGTGACGTCAACCGGAAGTTATAAAAATGTCATTAAGTCTTTATTGTTGTTATTTCGTAATGACATCATTTTTATAATGTATCGGGTAATTAAAAGTAAACAGAAAGAATAAATAATGTTCTTATCTAGAGAAAGGGAGCGATATACAGGGTGTTTCAATAGTGCGGTATCGGTCGGTCTTTGGAATAAAGTATTGAACGCAAAGGTCGCTTCATTTATCGTTAAAGTATACCTTTGAAGGGCAGTGGATCCAATGGTCATTGCAGTTTATTAATTATCGAAATAATGGTGATGGGTTTCGCTGGACGAATTAATGCTTAACATCCAACAGGCTGCATTCATTTGACTTGCATTTAAATTCGCGATTAACATTTATAAACCATCATGTTTATAACTGATTTTATCGCTTACAAAACATTATGTACCTGTACTGTATATAAACGTATGTATATCTATATAATATATAAAACTATGATATCATCCATCAGATTTTCCAAGATATCTTATCTCGAACAGAGATAAGACGCACCTTGCGTTTTCGATCAACAATTAACAGAAAAATTTTGTATGTTTTATACGTGAGTGAATAATGACGAGCAATTATAGACCGTTTACTTGTTATTTTTGCAACAAATTAATCGAAAGGGAAACCGAAAGGGTAAGCAAACAATTGTACGTACCTGGATTTTTAGATAAGATAATAATTAATTTAATTTTAAGAATCATGTTACAACATGCGGTTCTGTTTTGGAACCATGTCCTAACAAATGCGGTTCGTATATACCACGCAATGTAAAGGCCAAACACATGCAAGAATGTGTTAATAGGAATAGTAACACTCTACCGAGGTTAACGAAGCAGAAGAGGGTTGAATACAGCATTTCACCAAGCTCACCAACGAGTTCTACAGGTACAATTTAATTTTTTTAATTAAATTAATGATAGAAATAATAAATTTATTTTCTAGGAAGTCCAATTTATAACGGGGTACCATTACCACCGAATTTAAAACCATACAACGATAATAACAGCTCATCAGTGATAACAAATAAATTTTTGGCGTTGGAACAAGCTTTCGCTCAATTACAAAAAACCACAGACACGATTAGGAACCGCCAAGAACAGCTGCAAGCTAGAATACTAGCGTACGACGCTCAAAAAGTTCACAACGAAAAATTGCTGTATCAAAGCCAAGTCTTATTAGAATGGAAAAAAGCTGTTGATATGCAATTGAGCAATTTAAATTTTGAATCGAGTCAGAGCGCTAAAATTCGAAACGATAACGAGAGGAAATGGTCGGCTATAATCGACGATAAAGTCAATTTAATCCAAGATCTTAATTCCAATTTAAACACCCATAAAGATAACTTCCTAAAAGAGCAATTATATAATCGCGAAACACAGAACGAGTTGCAATCTGAGATAAAAAAATTTGAAAAATTTTACAAGCAGGAAAACGCTGCCGTTTGCGCTTTGTGGAACGATCAAGGGAAACAGATCGAAGGTTTAAAAGACAATTTAACATCTCTGGTATCTAGTTTAGAGGATCAGAAATTGAAGCAAAGCACGGTGGTGTTCGATTTAAGAGCTATCTCACAAGTGTCTTCCGAGAACGCTGAAAAATTAGAGATACAAGAGAAGGAGTTGAAAGAGCTTAAAAAGGGTTTCCTCCAATTAAAATTGGATGTGGAAATGTTAGAGGAATCGACTCATAGTAAAGAGCACGCGGTACCTGGTCATATCGTTTGGAGAATTTCCGATTTCGCCATGAAAATGGAGACGGCGAAATCGAATAATTTCACCTTAAAAAGTCCGATCTTCTACAGCCATCCATATGGATATAAAATTAGGGTAAATATATCTCATTTTAAATAAATATTTGCTTAAATAAATTTTTATATAGCTTATAGTTTATTTAAACGGAATTAAAAAATGGAAAGGAAGACATTTAATCGCCTGTTTGCATGTTTTAAAAGGAGAATATGATCTCATGTTAACTTGGCCGTGTAATATAGAAGGAAACGTCATCATAAGAGATCTGCAAGATTATGCTAGCGTAAGCTTAATTTTATTTTTTGCAATTTAATCTATCACAGATTAATTTTTTTTAATTCTAGCCTAGAAATATTACAAAATTCATAACGGCAAAGCGACAACATGCGGATGAAGATACTGAGGAACCGCAAGAATCTTCGTCGAATTATATATTTGTACCTCATACTCAATTGTTGAAATCCAACTATGTGAAGGAGGATACATTATTTATCGAAATAAAACTTAATTCTCGTAAACACCAAGAGGAGACTAGCTTATGATTAACTTCTTTTTAGATGTAATTTATTCTGTTAAATCTGGCTTAAGTAATGGAGAAGCTATTCTTAATATATCAGCCAGGAATAGCTTGTTAAATTGCGAATATGTTGTACAAATATGATGTTAATTTAAATAGAAATAAGTATAATAATTTTGTTACAGCAATGATTGTTTTTTTTTTATTTTGAATTATATTTTGTTCTAATATTTATATTTTAATTCTTTTATTTTAACATAAAAAACAGCCAGACGATGAACCATCTAAAAAAATTTTTTTTTAGATTTTAGAGTGTCTAAATGGTTTTCGAACATTCTTCTTACTACCAATTAATTAATTGCTAACGATGAATGTTAAAAACAGTAGATGTAGTGTTGACTATCTGCATTTCATTCATTTTTATACAAAGTGATAGTAGAACGGTACAGTCTCTCTCATAAAATAATGTCCGATGTCTATGTGTTTTGACATCTTGTGAAATAAAGCATTCGTTTACAATTTTGCTCTCTTTGACTGTCATTAAACAACGTCACACAATTTTCCCGAAGCATCAACTCAGACAGTATATTTTTTAACAAAATTGTTTCTTTAAAAGCTTCGCTTAGAGCCATGTGTATGCGGCAACCTTGTTTGTTATTGGCAAACGAAAGTTTAACTTTTAAAGCAAAAACAAAGGACATAGTTTCTGAACATTCCTGTATATTTTAATCAAAAATATGTTTGCATAATTTTTGTCTTTGTGGAACACGACAACGATGGAGAGGATGAGTCATCCCCTCCAAACAAGACCCAACAAGGGAGACAAAATAAAAACGAAGATGTTCAATAATCCTGGAGGTGAGGTTTCCTCCCCTGTAGTGTGGGGTTTTGGATAGGCTTTGTGTGGTGGAATCTTGCCTATTGTGCCAAATAGGGGGGTGGGGTTTGTCCAGATTCAGACGTGCGAATCGAACTTCAAAACCCTCTCCGGGCTCGTGGCCTAGTGGCTTGCACACTTGCCTCGTAGTCCGGCAGTACCGGGTTCGAACCCCGGTGCTTCCTTTCTGAGTTTGGTTTTCTGTAGTTTTCCAAATTCCACGGCAAATGCGGAAAGGTTACATCTTAAGCCGGTCTACAGCCGCAGGCGTAATAATATCCAGCCGATGCCCCCTGTAATTGGCGCAAACTGTTGGGGGATGGTAAGGCATGAATTATTATTACTATTATTATCCTCGACCAGAAGAACTCTTCCCATACTAAGCCTAACCTCCGCAGGGATTGTCTCTCCCTCAACGGGGTGGCGATCGAGAGACATCTCGACGACACTTTCGATTAAAATCGTAAATAGAACATCCATGTTCGAAACATCCGCCCCACAATGCACTCGAAATACATCATCACTGATCAACTGACCATCTTTCGCTGGAAGATTGTGATGTCTACTGCGATCATCCCGAATGGGGGAGAAGTGAACAAAGATAATGGTCGAAAGATCAAAGGACTTAAGATAATAACGGACAGCAACGACCTCGAAAAGAAGGAACTGTAGAAGAGCAGATCCGAGTTGAACGAAATACATTTTACTACGATTCATCGTTTTTTAAAGAGGGAATTCTCGGTGGAATAGGCAGCCTCGATCTCTTTTACAAATCCTTGAAGGACGTCAACCAAAGGGGTAATATTATTTCTTGTAAAAATAGTACCTCCGGAAGCCACAGGTTCCGGAGCTCCTTGCTGGTATTTTCAAGGGAGCCTTCGTGGGGTCCGAGATGGTGGTGGGCAGCCCAGACAGGTGCAGAGATCACCTGAGAATATGAGCTTGTCGACTCAGCGCTATGACAGGAGAAGTAGGTTCACCTTGCTAATCTAAACGAGAGGGCAAACACCCAGCAAGGCAGATTGACGCTTTTGATTTCGGTCTAATCTCGCTTAATGGCCGAGATATTTAAAAAAAACCGAAAAATTTCTAGCCGGGCATTTGTCGAATTTTCGATCTCCGAGGGGTGGAAAAGATTATACCCATCGCTCTGAGTAGTTGGGCAAGTTGGTTCATCTTGTTAACCTAAACGAGATACAAACTACCAGGAAGGCACATTAACGCCTTTGAGCGCTGTGACCGTTACACTTTCATAAATTTTCTGGACAACATTTTCATCATATAAATGTTACCTAGCTTAATAACCGTTTGATGGATCTGCTTCCTCCTTAGCAAGTAGGTTCACCTTGTTAATGTAAACGAGAGGGCAAACTCCCAGCGAGGCACATTGACGCCTTTGATTTCAGTCTAATCTCGCTTAATGGCCGAGATATTAAAAAAAAAACCGAAAGATTTCTAGCTGGGCATTTGTCGAATTTTCGATCTCCGAGGGGTGGAAAAGATTGTACTCTTCGCCCTGGCTGTTGTACCGAAGAGATTTCGGTCCTATCTCTAATAATAGCCGAGATATTAAAAAAAACCGAAAGATTTCTAGCCGGGCATTTGTCGAATTTTCGATCTCGAATGGCGGAGAAGTAAACAAAGATAATGGTCGAAAGGTTAACGGCCTTAAGACAATAAAGGACAGCGACGACCTCGAAAAGAAGGAACTGTAGGAGAGCAGATCCGAGTTGAACGAGATATATTTTATTACGATTCATCGTTTTTTAAAAAGGGAATTCTCGGTGGAATAGGCAGCCTCGATCTCTTTTACAAATCCTTGAAGGACGTCAACCAAAGGGGTGCCACAGGTTTCGGAGCTTCTTGCTAGTATTTTTAAAGGAGCCTTCGTGGGGTCCGAGATGGTCGTGAGCAGCCCAGACAGGTGCAGAGATCACCTGGGAATATGATTTTGTCGGCTCAGAGCTATGACAGGAGAATTCGGAGCAACCCCAAGAGGAAGGGGCCTAGCCCTATGAAAACGAGGGCAGGCTCCATAATTCGCAGGATGGTGGTCTCCACAGCCGCCGCACATACGTGGGTGGGTCTATACCTTTTTTATTTAGGTCTATACCTATCTTTAACACTCTAGAAGATAAAAGAAGATCTAAAAGGAAACTCCATTTTCTGACATTATCTTCATCAACAAACGGGTCGATGGCCGCAGTGGTTAGGCGGCTGACTATTGTTGTGAGAGGACGATAGGTGCCGGGGTTCAATTCTCTGGAGGAACAGTGACATTTTTTCAGAGAGTTTATTTCCCCATTCGCTGTTGGGAGCAAAGTGATTAACAGCACGGCATCATAAAAGGCGATATGATGCTGTCACAACGCCATTTAAACACAACTTACACACACTAAACTACACCCCAAGAGTTGCAGTGATAGCCAGACAAGTAATACAGCTTACGGAGTCATTGCAACTAAGCACCCACCACACATTAAAAAAAAAAACTATTTCTTGCAATTTATTGCATATTTAATTCTTAAACTTATTTCTCATTTCCATGGTCCTGTTTTGCAGCGGTTTAAGGGAAAGGAGTCAGATTTTTTGCATTAATTCATAACTCTAGATAAAACTTAATCGCACCACTATACTTTCGAGACGAGAGGATAGTCAAGACGATGGCAAAGGGTGAACCTGTTCAGAAAAAGGCGGAGACTAGAATAGAGATTCCCAAACTATTTTGGGCTCATTTTTACAAAATGAAGTGATACCTCAGCCCCCCATCTCTCTCTGTAATCTCTTGAAATAAATTAAGTAGTAGATGAGTGCATTATCATTCAAGCTCCAACGAATTTTAAAACGCAAATGTACTTTCAACCTAATTTTCTTGTAATACAGAGCAAGTCAAAACGTTTCCTGAAAGACTTGTACGCTCGAGCTCATTATCTTGCACGAACTTGTCCACGCTTTCTCAAATTCGATTCGATTTGCTAGATCCTCATGGCGTAAGAATAAGTGTAAAAATATTTTTCTTTTATTTCCGAAAATTTGAGGTGAATTGCTAACGACCCATTGGGCAAATCATGGTAGAAATTATTCAGATAAACCATACTAAAATTAAATACCTTTTATTATGTAATTAAACGGTAACCAATGTTGTTGTCCATTTGGTCAACACCTCCCATGAACGAATTGTAGCAGTTTATTACATTCGGCTGAGGAATTTCAAACTTTTTCTTGTCTTTAGCAGAATAGCGCAAAGCTTTCTTCAAAGGAGCAACTCCAATTCTCACGAACGGTGCCGGTAGCACCAAACCTCATCTCCGTCAATTTTGTCACTAGTGAGGTACTCGTGAAGAAATTATATAAAAAAGTGAGAATTCAATGTCCGGAAACTCTTTTTTTCAAATGCTACAAAAGTTTAGAACAACTGAAGCACCAACTTTTTCGGTCTAGTCATCTTGAACTTTTCTCCCTTGGTAGATGTCGAAGCTAATACAATAGCCCGAGGGAAGTGCCAGAGACCAAGCTCTATACCCGAAACGAATTGGTTTCCCCTTAATATATTGGTTACAGCCATTTCTTCCGAAATATGGAATCATGGATTCGTCAATTGATATGCAAGAATTTATTGGCGTATATCTCATGAAAATTCAATTCAATTTGTCAACTAATGGGCGCCTAGGTTGTTGTTATCAGCAGCATGAAGATTTCTAAATATTTCTTCAAATCTATTACGTCTAATAGATTTTGCCACAAGAACGTTGTGAGAATCATCTGGTGTTTACCAAAACATTCGTCTTCTGGGTACAGGAACGTAACCGCTGATAAAAAGTATAGATATAAAAAAATACATCTCGTCATTTCCCAATTCCAGTCGACTATCTTTAGTTGATACGTACATGAGTGAATACTTCACCAAGAGGTTAACGACGCTTGGACTCAGAAATAGCTCAAAGAATTCTAGGGGTTCACTGCTCGCGGATAAAGTCAAAACGGGCAATTTTTCTTCATTTATTTAACTCGTAATATCTAATTCTAAGTCCCCCTTTTCCCATACACGTGTGCTCTTTGGCATGATCATTAATTTCGATTTCTTATTTGCTCCAGGTCCTATTTCATCTTCATTTTCATTATACATAACGTTAGTTTCAGCCTGACTTAGCATTGTTGAATCTGCATTAGTCTCGAAACCACGCAGTGCGTACTCTTGTAAACTATATTTATAGAAATATAATAATTCCGTTTTCTTCACAATAGGACCTATCTACATATAATAAAACAATTGTTTTATTATATTTTTTTTTGTTAGGTAATAAGAAAATGAGTACTTATAAAAGAACTAGCGATAGGAAGCTTGTATTTACTGCAGAGCTTATGGCGGAGATTAGAGATAAAATTAGTAACGGCCAGAGTAAACGTAGTATTACGCGGGAACTGAATATTCCAGAAGCCACATTACGTAAAAGATTGAAAATTGCCACTATTCCAATATCACTTGGACGATATAAATGTATTTTTAGTGAAGAACAAGAAACAGAATTAGCAAAATATGTGCAAGAAATGGATTGCCGATTTTATGGATTGACAATGAAAGACTTAAGCAGTATTGCTTTTGAATTCGCTAAAGCTAATGGCGTAGAGCATAATTTTAATCCACAGAAAATGGTTGCTGGCAAAACGTGGATACGTGGTTTCTGTCAGAGACAAAGAATCACATTACAGCAACCAGAGAAGTGTTCACTTGGCAGAATGATAGGCTTCAACAGAGTCCAGGTTGATTTGTTTTTTTAAAACCTTGCGAGATATTTACGAAAAATATAATTTCGCAAGTAATTTTATATATAACATGGACGAGACAGGCATATCTACAGTGCCCAATAAACTGCCCAAGGTGTTTACCAAAAAAGGAAAAAAATGTGTGGGGAAAGTTGCTAGCGGCGAAAGAGGTCAACTGGTTACTGCAGTGTGCTGCATGAGTGCTAGTGGGGTATATGTTCCTCCAGCACTAATTTTTCCTCGTAAAAGAATGAAAGAAGAGCTGTTTACAGAGGCGCCTTCAGGAACTTTACCACTTATTTCTGAATCAGGCTTTATAAATTCCGAATTATTTCTTGAATGGATGAAGCATTTCCAACAACATGTTAAAGCTTCCAAAGATGCTCCTGTTTTATTACTATTAGATAATCATTCATCTCACCGAAGCCTTAATGTTATCAAATACTGTCGTGAGAATTCAATTCATTTTCTATCGTTCCCACCGCATGCCAGTCATAAAATGCAGCCATTGGATAAAGGATATTTTGGCCCACTAAAAACTGCATACAGCCAAGTAACTGACAATTGGTTAGTTACCAATTCTGGTAAAGCTATTACTCAAAAGCAAGTCGCCGGTTTATTTAAAACGGCATATTATAAAGTATCCAATGTCGATAAAGCAGTACGGGCATTTGAAACTACCGGAATCTGGCCTTACAATCCCGATCAATTTAATGACGAAGATTTTGCTCCTTCCCTTGTAACTGACAAACCTTATAATGTAAGTGAAGAAGTTCCTGAAGCTGTAGAGGTTCCTGGAGCTGTTGGCATTTCCATGGAAGTAGATGAGACAGCTAACAAGACTGAAGTCTTTGAAATTGAGTTTAATGCTACCACAGGATTGCCTGTAAATCCTGAATATGCAGAACAAATAGTAACTTCAATTTTAAAGGACACTAATGCTACAGAGACAGAGAATTTGAATAATTTAATATATTTGGATATCGAAAACAACATGAAACCTGGACCTTCCACGACCGACGACAAAGAAAACAAGCGTGAAAATATTCCGGTTTCTTATGATATTAACCAAACCACTCGATCGAAGCAAGTTAAAGCTTTGTAAAACCAGAAGATCTACGTCCATATCGTCAAACTTAACAAAAACATCGTTAATGAATGGATGAACTGGAAGCAAAGCAATTTGAATTAAAAAAAAAGGTTAAAAGAAAAATTGGTTCAGTGAAATCAGAAAAGCCTGTAGCTAAAGCTAAGCAAAGAAAAACACTTAAAGAATCTACCTCAAAAATAAACACAAACGTCAAAAAAAGAAACGGCAGGCAGAAAGCATCAAAGCCCGAAGAATGTAAAGGAAGAAAATGCAACAGAAGAAATATTATGACCATTTTGTGATGGATTGTATGCAGATTCGCCATCTGACGACTGGATACAGTGCTCTAAGTGTAATAAGTGGTGGCATAAAAAATGCACTTCGAGTTAGAGTGGAAGTGGCTGTACGACGTTAAGGTCAAAAGGGAAGGAAAATATTGGGATAGGCAGCCCAATCAATTAAATCAAATCCCAATATTTTCCTTCCCTTTTGACCGAAATGTACTTCCTATGAAGCAGGAAATTTTACATCCGAACTATGTTAGTCTAGTATCGCGTACTCTTATAATTACTACTGCGTACTCTTATAAGCACGCTTTACAAGAGTACGCAATTGTACAAATTTTAAAAACCATTTTTGTTTCAGTTGTAATAACACTAAATTGGCTTAAGTATTAATAAACTGTTCCAAAATTAACGCAGGCTCACATTGGTTTCAATCATTTTGTTGTTTTGAGTTTAATAGACAAAATGTAGAAGAAAGTTTACTAAGTGCGTACCGTAAAACGGGGTGAATCACAACACTTTTTGACCTTTCCACTTAAATATTTCATGTTCAAAAGTTTTCTAACAATTGGCAAATGGTGCAAAAGTCTTATCTATTAATCCACTTTACCTACTAGTAATTAGAGATCTTCAACTATATTACAAAATTAATTTTTAATTTTTTTTTTGTTGTGATTTGCCCTCCAGTCGGGGTCAATCACAACACGTACTTAGAACTCATCCACATTGCTATATCCCAAACCGGAGGTCAAATGACAACAATTTTTAACCGAAAAATATAGTGTACAAAGCACAGAGACTTTAAAATGCAAGTAAAAACTCTCCAAAAATATCAAAAATTTATTTATTTAGCACAAAACAAATGAAATTATAAAAAAAATAATTATTGAATAGGTACAAACTAAAACGTAAACGCAAATACAAAGAATATTTATTTATACCACATGTTTGAGTTTATAGTAAAACGCAATACTCCTCGTCTCTCCATTTTTGGAGAATCTACTTTCCCAATGACACTACTAAAAGGAAATGAGTAATTGTCTTCAGCTTCATTAAACACATAAAGAAATCCATCATCAGCAGAGAATCTTGTTGATTTGGGCCGGGTAAATTTTCCTTCAATTTGATTTTCATGTAATTTAAGTACTTGGCATATATAATGTTTCTCTTTTAATTTGACCAGTAACCAATCTAATCTTTTTATCGATTTAAAGGTAGTGACGGGATTAGAATTTTTATAAGATAGTCTTCCTTTAAGCAAACATCGTTTGGAACACCCAGGCTTTGGTTCCGACTCTTTCTCTTTTTGTTTGATGATGTCTATTGCATCTTCTTCAATTGTTTCTTCTGAGTCTTCTTCCATTCTTTCTTCCAAATCTTGTTCTTTTAGTGCCTCTACATCGTCATCCTTGTCACTGTCATTATATTGTACTGAAGTGCCTTCTGGTTCCTCGTCACTACTGCTTTCAGTTTCCATTCCTTTAACACTCTTCCCTGCTTCAACAGATATTTTCTTGCGTTGGGTTCGCTTTTTCGGTTGATCATCATAACGCATTGATTTTAATAAATCAACTACAGATTCATTTAAGAGGTTCTCATGTTCATCACGAACCTCCTGTTGATCTTCAGGGGGTAACTGTCTTAGAACACGCTCTCTGTTAAGAGGTATGATTCCACATTTGTTGAAACCAGATTTGATATTTTTAGCAGAATTTTCTGTAATAGTTTGCATAAGAGATTTTAGTAGAGAAGGAAATATGTTCTTTGGAATCGTTGATTCTTTGCGTCCGGCTGTTTTTTTCCACTTAGTTAAAATTTCGCGCCAGGCGGATTTTACTGGTCTAAAATATGCCACGTCTAAGAGCTGCGTTAAATGAGTCGAATTGGAGGGTAGGAAGATGAAAGAAATATCTTTTTTTTGACAAAGTTCCACACATTCCACAGAAATATGCGAGGACAAATTATCCCCAATTAGTATTTTGGGACCATTCAAATGTTTGCAATAGGGTATAACAATAGTTTTGAGCCAATCTTCGAAACAAAGTGAATCGAACCATCCAGATGGTGTCGAATTGTACCGACTGCCTTTAGGTCCACCTATGGTCCATGATTCGTACTTAGGCAGTGCCCGATAGACGACGTAGATAGGTAGAAGGGATCCATCTCCTGAACATGCAAACATAAGAGACGTGGCAGACTTGCTATGATTGCAAATTCTCTCTGGGTACTTGGTTCCTCTCTTAACAATTACTTTTTTACGCCCGGGATCGTCGCTAAGATTAGTCTCGTCGTAGTTTATGATATGGGATGGCGGAATATCTTTAAGAGATTCTTCGAGGTTGTCAAAGTAGTCATTGATGGTTGCTGGAGACACTCCTGCACGTGCACGTTTTATATTTTGACACATACGAATAGATATTTTCTCCTTATGACGTTGCAAAAACGATGTAGCAAAGTCTTTGCCTGGTAAATTATTTTTAAAGCGTTTCTCTTCTATGCCCATTTTGTCTAAATATGACTTTACGAGCATTCTGACATCGTAGGCATCCATGGGATACCCCCAATTTGCACAGGTGATAATGTTTTTTACCAATAACTCTTCCACTCTGCTGCTTAGAACCGTTTGTCCACCTTTTTTCTTTACAGAATCTCCCCCTCCCCCCCCCCTCCCTTTATCTATACAGGACAGTGTAATCTATATCATATTTTTCTCCTGCAGCTCTATAGGTAAGACCTGCTTTAACGTCGGCAATAGCTAATTTAATTTTTTTAAGTCATATTTTCGATGTTGTTTGGCACCAGGGTTGCGTTTATAGTGGCGCGGCATAGTGTTGTCATTCACCCCGAAATGCACCCGAGAGGGACACCACTGGACAAAAAGAAAATTGTGATTACGCTATAAATCTAACCGATTTCAAATTTTAGCATAACTTACCTGAATATTATACGCACCTATGGCTAACAGCGTTATCAGTTGTTGTAGATTACTTTGGGATTCTCAATAGAAGTTTGGCAGCACTATAAAAAGTCATTCAGAACAGGTATTTATACAAACATGCACATTAACCTCACAAACACGTGTTCACGACCGAAACCAACTCGCTTTAGTAACTTTAGGTTACTACCAACATAAATACGCTGGGGCGAATTACTTGATACAATGTTGCCAGTTCTACACAAAAACAGAACTTCTTCCTGAAAATTGTTGTGATTTACACTCACGTTGTGATTCACCCCGTTTTACGGTACTCTTGTACGTCATTACCCTACTAATCAAATTGTAACAACAACCACTAGATCTTTACAGATTGGCGCCCACCACAGAATTACGTAGAAGTTTTGTTGTTTGCCGCCTTAGAATTAGTTGGGTCGTTAATGACCCGCTGGGCATAAATGGGTTAATAGCGGTTGATTTTTAGACCTCGTCGATCTCCACAATCAGTTTTCGTTTATTTCTCGACCTCTGGGAAACCGATATCGACACTAAGGGATCGATCTCGACCATTTTAGAAATCCCTGGTCTAGAAGGTGATGGTGACTGTTTGTTTTTGGATAGTCAAGGAATTGTGTTAATCGATTATCTTGAAACAGAGGAATGTCCCATCAAGACAACGTAACTGTCATCGCCAAAATTCACCCTCTCCCATCTCTCTCTGGGATATTTTCCAGTTTCCCAATTTTAAAGTTTCGTTTGAATGAGAAGATGACCGTCCATTTTGCAGAACAAGAAACCAACTACTACTTGTAGTTTCGATTTCAGTACTTTGTCAGAGACTAGGAAGACTAGACTTTTTAAGGTTCTCTTTCAAACTTGTTTAGATATTTCTTGAACATTCTTTTTACTTTAGTAATTGGCAATTTTGCTAGTCCATAACTCTTCGCGATAATGGAGACTAGAAGAGCTACAGAGAATGTGCTATTTTGAAAGAAAATCTTCAATTTTTAACTATCTATATAAATTAGTCATCACTGAAAGTTATGCATCAGCGAAACCAGGATTGTATGATGTATTGCATATGATGTACGATTTGGAAGGAATTAAAAAAGAACCATTTAATGAACTAGTAATTTTATTTAATTAAAAAAAAAAACATTTCTAGAATCTAAACACTTATATTTACATAACTTATACTACGTATTTTTTTATATAAAAAATAAATAAGTACTTAAAAAAAGTATCTGTTTGACTATGTACAATATCAGTTAAAATAAATGGCACACTATGAGATTAATCACAGTTGCCAATTTTCAGATTTTCATTCACGAGCTTTTTCTGCACTGTTAGTGTGTACTTGGTCAACCTCATCTTCATACCCTAAATTGTCTACGGAGTTATCATCAATTTTATCATCTATTTCCATATATTTATCTCCATCTCCCAAACTCTCTGTGGAATCATTAAAATTATCATCACCTTTCCCAGCTTCAATATCAATTTTCATCGACTCGTCATCATCGTTCAAGCTATTTCTTGTCATCGCATTATTGTAATTTACAATCTCGTTATAAGTGTGGGAAGCATCGATGGTATCTTCACCCGTTTCGCGACTATTAACATCTTCAGGTAAAATATATTCAGCTTCATTATTATCTTGCATCGCTCTGAGATTATTTGCGTTAGCGATTTCTTCCTCTGCTTTAAGAGGATCTTTATTAAATTCATGTGTGTCGGTTGTATCAGTTTTGCCAACCACCTTGATTCCTTCTATACCTTTATCATCTTTAGCGTTAACAGTTCCGTTAGCTCGCGGTTTTTTCCCTATAACAAATAAATATCTTAAGGATTGAAATCCGCTTTTTGATTGTGATGGATTAATTACCTTTGCGCGGTGTACCGAATACGAATCTTTCGACGGCTACTAGAGGGGATTCGAACAGGACACACCAAACGATTCCAAGCGTCATCGTCATCAACATATCGCCCAGGAAGAGATGAATCTGAAAAAAAAAAAAATTTAATGCTTTTAATGTTAAGCTAGAAGAATGAAACGTACCAATTCTTGATCACCAAAATGACCTGGGAATCTAGTTCTGGCAACGTTTAACAGGAGACACGTCACGTGAACTAGATACATGGAATACGTGAGTTTGGCTAGCATTTGGAATATGTCCGCTGATAAGACGAACTCGAAGATGCCACCACGGCCTTTACTGCAAGCAATTACCACCCAAGCTAATCCGACGCACCAAGCTGGTCGGTAGAATGTTAAATAGAATGAAGTGGCTAGCCTGTCGTAATTATAAGTGACGTTATTTCCTAAGAAGACGCAAGCTACCATTCCAACTATTACAACCAGCCAAATGCTTAAGTTTATGATCTAAAATTTTGACAGATTTATTGGATAATCCTTAAGAATTGTAATGTTATATTTACAGGATGAATTGCCAGCTTCTTATCCTTATAAACATGTAATATAGCTCCGGTGAAGACTCCAATTAGCCAAGGTGAGAGCCTGGTGTGGGTTGGGTAGTAATAATAAGTGTAATAAGCTTCGGAAAATCTGAAATTATAATCCAAAATTCGTGTTATATCTTTGTTTTATGTTTCAGACTCTTACTTACATTTCAGTTTCATAATAATAGGTGATGATAAAGGGGCATGCCATCGAGAGTGCGATTAATATGGGTAAACCGGCTCTCATCATCAATTTGGTACGTTTAGCTAACGGAAATAAGACCATAGGTGATAATATGAATATTTGCATGTCCATCGATAAGTACCACGTGTGTAATAAGCACTAAAAAATCTAAATTAATCACCTAATTAATTAAAAATTATCATCGCGGATCTTACCATGTTATTATGGTCCAGATAATTTTGATAATAGAAGAAAAATGAAGACCATCTGTCTAAACAATTATCTCTAGTTCTTTGGGTTAAATATTGCCAAAATGGGCCGTTTCCCATATGCATAAACAAGGAAACGTGCAAGAAGTATGTTACGGCAGCCGCGGGTGTTAATCTGTCAAAAAAATGAAAGATTATTTCCTAAATTAACTATAGTTAAACAGGTTTAGAGATTATAAAAAAATAAATCACAAATTCGCTGTTATCGTCAAGGTCTCATGTAAAAGATAGTTATCTAGATTTTTTTTTTATTTTGCTGTAGATGATGAGATATTTTTTTAATAAAAATAAACAAAGGATAAGTGCTACTTAAATTAAATCTGCATACAAATTTTGCGACAAGTTATTGTTTGCTAAATTTGTTGAGTACTCGAATGTGCGCATGTACTTTACCTCAAGTAACGATGGACGTAGTAAACGATGAGATTGAAATTCGATTTTGGTTTGCTGTGCGTTTTCACGAACGACATCGCCATCAGTAAACCTGTTAGGAACATAAATGTGTCGACTGCGCTGGATGCACCTTGAGCGTATTGGGTGTAGGTGCTTCGTCGCCACTGAAAAGCAAAGAATATGTTGAAAAAATATATTGACAAATTGAGCAGGTTCCATGACCATTTTTTACTCTCAAAACTCTGGCCCAAAGAATCACAGTTACACTGATGTGGGTACTGTAATAAGTTGTTGTGGCAGAATAAATTGCAATTTAAAACTAAGACCGTAAAATATTTATGACATGTGTTCAGCAAAGATGGGATGAAAATAGAAGAAAATAGAAGATATGTTAAAAAGACTACATGAAGGATATTTTGGAATTAACCGGATGATTTACAAAGCCAAGGAAATAATTTACTGGCCCAAAATGAATGTAGACATAAAAAATGACATAAAATAATGTAGCAGATGTGAACTAAACCAAAGAATAAATGTGAAACAACCATTAAATCCATTGGAAGTGGCAGGAGAACCATCTGAAGCGATTTCGATGGATATTTTAGAATTTGGAGGAACTAGTTATTTAGTAATAGTTGATCAGTTTTCAAAGTGGTTAGAAATCATAAAATTGGCATCAAAAACTGCAGAACACATTACCTATCATAAAACTAAAGGAAGTATTTTCAACACATGCCATTCCAACCAAAATAAGTGATAGCATGCTTTTTGGAGCTTACACATTTAGAAAATTTTGTACCGAATGGGATATAAAACTAACATCAAGTCCAAATCACCATTAATCAAATGGAAGGGCAGATCAGCTGTCCAAACTGCAAGAAACATATTAAGAAACAATGAAAATATAAGTGAAGCATTACTACAATATAAAATTAATTTATCACCAGTACCAATAGAAAGGCAGAATGAATATAAGTATTATTATGATAGAAATGCAAGAGATTTACAACAATTACCAGAAAATCAGAATGTAATACTTAACGAAGGAAATCATAAAGATACAAAATGGGAAAGAGGAAAAATATTACAAAGACACAAAACCCTTAAATCATACATTGTAGAGAGAGAAGAAGAGGAGAAGTAGTAAGGTTCATTTAAAGGAATCACTTAAAGAGCCTGTGTGAATGATGTGAGAAGAAGAAACACTATCTTCTTCGTCTCTCATCATTCTCACCAGTAATCTAATCTAATCTAACGACCAGTGTTTCAGGATACACAAGGTCTCTCCAATGAACTTATGGCTTTATTAAGTTACCGAAGAATTGGTAGTACTCTGGTAAGATTGGTCGAAACTAGTGATAGTGATCTTTATTAGTCATCAGCAACAACAACAATATATGTATGCGTATGTGTGACACGTCAAAGGTAATAACATAAAATAAAAAAGCTTATAAAACTCATGTACAAGTTACACAGTTGTCTAACAAGACTAATTACAAACATATATATAACAACATATACACATATGACAAATACATATCTTATTTAGTCAACAGAACGAATGATAGCATGATCATGTTCAAAAGAGTGAGATAAGTATTCATTGAAGTTATAAAACGGATTGTCCAAAAGCAATTTCTTTACAGTTCTCGCAAAACACATATTGTTCATGCACTTTATGGTATCCGGGAGCTTATTATATAACTTAGGACCCCAATAATCGACCGATTGTTGCGTTAACTTATGCCTATGATAGTTCATGGTTAGAGCGTTCTTATATCTTGTTTCGTACATGTGGAACTGAGAGTTGGATTTAAATTGTTCTAAGTTTGTGTGAACGAACCGAACACAGGCAAGTATATACACGTTCACAATGGTAAGTATACGTGCATTTATAAATGCTGTCCGACAACTTGCGCCAAATTCAAGCCCACACAGCACTCTTATGGCTTTTTTTTGTAGTATTAATACACTCTCGGCTCCGTGCGATGTACCCCACAAGAGGATTCCATAGGAAGCAACAGAATGGAAATTTGCATAGTATGCCAGCTTTGCCGCCCTGTGTGTGGCGATATATTTTATCCTACGAATAGTATAAATTCCAGAGCTCAGCCTGCTATTCAGTAGCGTTATATGATTTTCCCACTTTAGTTTAGTGTCTATTTGTAGTCCGAGGAACGCGGCAGATGATTCGGCTCCTCCTGCGGAAAAGGTAAGCGTTTGTGTCTTTGTTTCATTCAATTTAAGTTTACGCTTGCATCACACCATGATTTCAAAGCCCTCTTTGTATTTTCAGATTCATCCAGATTTACCAGAAAAGATGCATCATCTGCATACATGCACGTTTTAATGTGTGGAATGCTAGTAGGCAAATCGTTAATATATATAAGAAAAAAATCGGACCCAAAATCGATCCTTGTGGTATCCCACATGAAACATGTTTGTAACTTGAGAGATTATTGTTCCACATAACTAACTGTTTCCTATCTTTCAGATATGATTGGAGAATCTCATAGCTGGTACCTCTCACTCCGTAATGATACAGTTTTTCCAGCAAGTTCTTGCGCGAAACAGTGTCAAAAGCCTTGCTAAGATCGGCCAACACTGCCTCCACACTATCTTCATTATCTCTAGCCCTAAGTATGCTATCCACAAAGTCAAGAGCAGCTGTAAGAGTAGATCTGCCATGTCGATATCCATGTTGCGCAGTTGAAAAAATTTAGTGTTTTTCCAGAAAACTTACTAGTCTGTTTTTTATTACCATTTCCAAGACTTTAGAGAATATTGGCAATATTGAAATCGGCCTGTAATTATTTTCATCATTTATATCTCCTTTTTTGTGAATAGGTATGATCTTGGTCATTTTCATTTCGTCCGGAAATATCCCCTGCTCGAGACAGGTATTTATAATGCGTGTTAATGGCTCAGTTATTTGCGCTGCAATATTTTTCAATAGTATACTATTCATTCCGTAAATATCTCTACTTTTCTTACTTTTAAGAGACTTAATAATATTTTCAACTTCAGTTTGATCTACTGGCTGAAAGTAACATGAACTTGTAGGACTACACATCCGCGAAATGTACACTTCTGCACCAACCACAGGTGCGTCACTGGTACTCGATACAGCATCTCCTATCCCCGCATAGTGTTCATTAAATTTTTCAGGTGTTAAATCACATGTCCAGCCCGGAGCCAAATCCCAATTTCCACCTTCTTTATTAATGATATGCCATACAGCCCGTTGTTTATACACTCAGATTCTAAAATGTATTTCTCATAATGCATCTGTTTGGATTGTTTAATCAAATTGTTGTATTTATTTTTATATTCCTTATATGCCATCAATACATCAGGGTCTTTTCGTACTTTATAAATAGTATCTAAAGCATCAAGTGTGTTTTTCATTTTTGAGAGTTCGGGTGTTTTCCACTCGTTTTCGTTAGATATTTTCTTCTTCTGTTTTTCAGTAAAGCAAACATTGAACATATTCACATAATTGCCGTGGAATTTGGTATACTGATCCTCTGCTTTATTAGAAGAGAAACATTCGTTCCATGGGAACTCAGCTAACATATTTCCAAACAAGGAGGTATTCTTTGTAGTAAAATGTCTTAGTTTTATGTTTGTAACCTTATCTTTTCTAGTTAACGTAGGTAACTTTACAGAAATAATCTGGCCCAGATGATCTGATATGTGCGTTTCGATCGTGTAGGTTTTAGAAACTGATGATACATCACATGTAAAAATATTAGCCCCCAATCAATACACGTCGCGCTTTTTGTACCAACTCTAGAGTCTTCTCTCATTATATGCTCCAATCCAAACATCATACACAACTGCAATAGATCATTCTTGTTTCTACTATTTTTGTTGAAATCTATGTTAAAGTCACCAGCCAAATAAATTTTGTGCATTTCATATTTAGTAGAAATTTCTAATAGTACATTGCCCATTATTTGTTCAAATCTATTAATATCACCAGCAGGCGGGCGATAAACTGAGATTATAATCATTCTAGGTACATTTAATCGCATTGCAGTAACTTCAACGTGCCCATCTTGTGACATACTACTTATTTCATCAATTGGGATACCACAATAATCTTTCTTAATTAAAATAAGTGTGCCGCCACCCCTAGTGCTTACCCTGCAATGATATCCGCATACCGTGTACCATTCCATCGCAAATGCTAATCTATCGATAACCTGTTTCTATTGCATGCAAACTTATTAAGGAATTAGAGAGAAGTAAATGGATAAATCTCTGTCATAAGCTAGAAGAAGATATCTGGATAGATGACTATAGAATAACCATGCGCGAATTGAAGGACTACTCACTTTATACCAACCCCTCCGAAGAAAAACTGGCAATATTAAAAGAGCTTTTTACTATAGACAAAGTTGGAATTCCTGGAGTTTCGATAACCATGAAGGAGAAGCTGTAAGAGAGCGGAATTGGATTAAACTGCAGTGGAATGAATGCCCAAGTATTCTCAAAGGAATAGACAACTATAAATTAGACGATTGTGTTTTCTGAATACGTTTAATGAATTGTATGAAGTCGCCATCAAAACACGCCTGATAGAGTTCGGTTTCATGAAGAGAAGGGGGGAGAAGAGTCCTCGCGACTGCATTACCCAAAGCTCGCTGTTACCTGAAGTTTATCGTACAAAGTAGCTACCTACCGTTGCAATGACTGAAAGATCTAGTCTAGTCTATCATTATTACGGCAAAATTATTTTTTCAGAACTGTTCAGAACGAAAACGGAGCAGAATTTCCCCATTTTGAGAGTACTTTGTCGTAAGAGAATCCTGATATCCTGATCCAGTAAAAATGAAGTTGGTCACCTATATTTGCAGCTCAACTGCAGTTGATTGTGTTGGTGAATTACATTAACATGATAGACGAACGTCATAGCTACGATTCATTGAATGGTTACATGTTATCAAATGATCCAAATCATACTGCAATTACTGGACGAACAATTTTACCCATATAAAGAGCACGGAAGTCATCGATTTGATTTGCCAACATGGAGTTGTCTTATTATCATCAGCAGCTTGCTATGTATCCTAGGAGGGCTTGTGTGGTATCCCTGATGTGGGTATCAGGAGGACACCAACACCAAAGGAAATGATATGGTGGATGAAATTGCAAAGCAAAGCGTTGACATGCATTTCATTGGAGCGGAACACTTCTTTGGAGTTCCCAAAAGCTAGCTCAATGGACGACAAAAGGGGAGGAGGAGAGGGAGGATTGATTGATCTCAGTAAGTCAGAATTAAGAACTCTTACGGGTCTTCTGACTGGCCACAGCCCTCTAAGATACCACCTTAAAAAAATAGGCAAAATTGATCAAGACATTGGTATAGAAGGGTACTATAATGGGATAGGATAATCACATAGATCAATAGGTCGTAGTGAGGAGAGGTCCTTGGAAGCTGAACGACTCAGCCATTTTCTCGGATGATTTTACGCCTTCTAAAACAACTGACAATACAGTCGCCATTGTTCCAAGATATGTAGGGGAAAGGGAGGCAGATTCAGCCACGGGGCACAATTGTCCACCCCATTTAAATCTTGAGAAATTCAAATTTGGCGCGTTAGATAGTTGAAAATAGCAATAACAGTTTTCTCTCACTGTGTGATGCTTAATACAAGTTGGATAAAAGCTTGCAGCTTGAAACTGAATTTGATGATGAAGATATGAGAAGTGGGGCAATTATAGTTAGTGTCTGCTCATGTGCTGAAATGGTTGGCAACATTGTCTCTTAGTATTCTATATTAGAAAGAGACTAACTAGAAGAGACGAAGTTTTTTGATGAGGAAGACTGGCAGTAGTCTTTGGGAAGAAACGGGTCAACTGTTTCGAAAGACACATTTCCCAGACTATTAGGGAGATTGTGCTACTCCTTAAAGCCTGCTGTATTGCATCACTGAGATGAAAGGTGTTGTCAATGCTCTGAGACAAGATCGAACTCCCAAACCAAGAAGATAAAGTTGAGCAGTTTTTTTTTCAAATATTGTTGTTCCAAACAACCCAAGTCAAAGACAAAAAAAAAAACTTGTTGGTAATTAATTGTGTTTGATTTTTAATTTGAATGAAAACTATATAAGATGCAGTAAATAATAAATAGATATAAAATATGATGACAGTAATTTCATTCATATATATTTGTTATTTATTACTTTAATCTTTTAATCGAAACTTATGATTGACACTAGCAATATCACTGTTGTGGGCCATAAATAGTATTTCCTATTTAGAAAATCACTCACATCATCAATATCAGAATTTATTTTTGGAAATCTTACTCATCCACCTTTAAAGTTAACCAAGTTAAATATGCTTACCGATTGCGAATAATCAGCATTAACCCAAGGAAGTATTTCGGATATGGAAAATCTGTGCCCCAATATAACCCATAATATGCTGAAGACTCTAAGCCCATCCAGGCAACCAATTCTGCTGTCATTCTTCGAATGTTCGACTATTTTTAAAAAATTTCTTTTCAACGAGAAAGCAACATAAAGGGGATGAGCTGTACCTAAAAATAATAGTTTTTTTGGCTTAAATTTTAACGATTTAATTTTAAAATACTCACGATTCTTATCCCTGATAACCTCATCGTAGACAGTGCAGATAACGACGAAAGCCAAGACAATTGAAATGAAGACGCTGCAATAAAATTATTTAACGATAAAAATGTTTGTTTATTATTAACAAGATTTGTTATTTTTACATGAAACCTATATCTCCTCCGGTAAATTCAGGTGTAGTCTCTGAAGTTTCACATTCCATAGTATCGACAGTTTGGACTAACGGCAATACGTTAGTTATGTAGAGGAATTCTAAGACTTCACTCGGTTCGCAAGCACTCGGTATACAAACTGAAGTAACCAATATCCTATAACCGGTTTCCGGTTGCATCGGTAATCCAGATTTTAAAGACAAACCGGAATCACCCGGTAATCTTCGTTCCTGTCGAATTAATTTTGATGTACCTAAATTTGTTTTAATTAAACAAAACAGTCTAAACTTACTAAACTGGTCGTTTGGATTTGATCATCCATCGTGAGATGAATGGGTAATATAACAGCGACGGACATTCCACAATATTTACCCAGAACTCGACCGTATTCACCATCGTATCTTACGCGCAAGCAACCGTCGTAATTTCCCGGTTCCATTAAGTTACCTGTCAGGAGTCCGTAAGGGATTTTCGGAGTTGCATCGAACACTTAAAATTAAAAAAAAAATTATTCGTGAAACTAAGATTAACCTTTGAATATTGATCATTGTAAACAAATCTAATTCAAATAATTAAGTCGAATTTTTAATCTGCTAGGTTTTTACTAATAGATTAAATGAGGGAAAAAATGCGATCTATCATTCAAAGCAGATTAAAAAAAACTTAATATTTCAATGATTATCGTTATATTTTTTTATGTAAATCTTTATATCATCCAGAACAATTAATTTGAAAGTTTTTGCCGATCTGTGCTCTATAGATAACAATTATTTATTTTATAGAAAACTCAGTTGATTACACGTGTGATTTCTGCAATTTAAAAATTGTTTTCGTCTGATATTCTTCAGTAGAATCAAGCGATAATAATAAATGATAAATAATATCAAAACATACACACACACCTGCTACTAAAAACATTTAAAAACAAAGACATAGGGTAAGTCAAAACAGAACAAACAATATAAAAGAAGAAAACAAGTTAAAGAGAAGATAAAAAGCTATACACTACAAGAAAATGATATAAGAAAGAAATATCAAGAAATAATATCCAAGAAATTAAAAGAAAGTAAGGAAGGGGAAGGACTGGACAAGATTCAAGGAAACAATATTGAATTGGTGGAACCCAGATCTGCAAAAAATTATAAAGAAGAAAAAAGAATCATGAAAAAACTACATAAATACAAAGAGACAAGGAGAATATGACGAATACAAACAAAAGAGAGCAGAAGCAAAAATAGGAATTAAAGTAGCAAAAAAAGAATCCTGGAATAAATTTGAAGAGAAAATGAACAAGAACGAAATAAAAAAGACTACTCAATGCAGAATATCAAAGACAAAAAGGGAACAGTAATAACCGTAGAAGACAAAATAATGGAGAGATGGAAACAATACTTTGAAGAAATACATAAAATAGAGGGAGACAGAAAAACAGAAATCAAGAATAAACGCAATGGAGATGAGATTTCTCAGGAAGATTAAAAACAAAACTAGAAGAGACAAAATAAGAAATGAAACATTTAGACGACAACTACGAATAGAGATCGTAAACGACAAAATTGGAGAAAACCAGCTAAGATGGTTCGGACATGTTTGCTGAATGCCAGAGAGAAGACTTCCAAGAAGAGTATATGCAACAAAAACAACAGGTAAAATGCCAAAAGGAAGACCTAGGAAAACATGGGAAGAGGGAGCAAGAGAAGAAGCCAAAAAATGAGATATTCAATGGGAAGGAATAAAGGAAGAAACAAAACAGAAAACTGTGGAGAGAGAAATACCTACATGAGAAGGAATGAATAACCACAACTCAAACTACCTACACCTCACGGTAGGAAAGTACCAGATTAAGAAGAAGAAGATGATAGTAACATTCATTTTTTTCTTCCTGATCCATCTCTCCTCGATTTTTTCTCTTAACTCTCTTAATTGCCAGCTGCGACGCGCACTGATGGAGTGATAGCATTTCGAAATCTTGCCGCAGGTTCGTGCGCATTTGTGTTCATCTTTAGTGTCTTATTTTGCTGAGCTTTCAGCTCTTTTGTGTGTGTTTTGGCAATATATGTCTATACCCAGGTGTCGTATGTTAAGATCGGGCGGAGATAAGTCTTAGCGATAGCAGAGACGATGGATCGGACGGCCCCAAAACGTCAGATAACTCTATTGATGTTTTGGCGAATCATACCAAGATGAACTGGGGTTTCTTCTCCCTCTTGATAGAATCTGCAGAGAACATCATCTGCCAGGCTAATGTTAAACAAACGCCTGTTCAGTCTGCAACGACAAGTCAACAGACCTACTATCACTTTGACAGCCTTCCTGTATCCTTCCCTACTAAGATATGTAACAGCTAGACTCCATGGTAAACGATAATCGGTGACGAATTTATAATTCCAAAATTGGATATCTTACTTTAATTTGAAGAAGCGTTATTATTCTTGTCGTTCGCATATATTTGTTAGCGATCTTAGCATTAGAGTTTTTATTGTTGTGTTATCGTAGTAGAAGTGAAAATGTGCAGGATGCAGAAAGGCCTCTGAGTCAGACGGTATTGCTAGCACCACCCTCGGTACTATTCTGAATCTTAGAACTTTTTCTGGGGCGTGGAAACGTCGTTGTGTTCCAAAAGTTGGGGCAAAAATCCGAAACTCCTTCGAGTTACAGGCCAAGATAGCTGAAGCCGTCATCCTAATGTGCTTCAAAATCGCGTCTTAACATCATTAGCTCCATGGTTTGTATCCAACGCACAAATTCACCGAGATTTAGACATTCCAATCTTAAGCATCTATGCAAGGACGCTGGTTAGACTAACCCTAGAAAGGGCCCATCGATCAATTCAATACCTCACGACCTAGTCTCCACCTCTGCTCAGAAATAAATCGTCTCTTTAGAAGGCTGAAGGATGAATTCTGGGAAGATTTTCAGTATTAAGAATTCTTTTTACGATTAAAAGAGCTTTTATGGTTTCTCCTTTTGACAGGTTTCATACCTTGTAATATTAAGCAGAATGATTATTATTGTTATCATTAAATATTAAATCACTTGTTTTTCTAAAGCAATTGAATTTAAACAAATCCGGTTTTAAATTACTTATTTAATAGGTGGAAATGTCTGCGTTTTCATGAACCCTCCTCAAAATTACAATTTCAATGTTATCTATTTTGAGATATTTAGGTGAAGTATCTAATCTGAGATAGATGATTAATCTAAATATCTAGTTAATTTAATAAACTTTCGATCATCTTAGTTGTACTTGAAATTTTTTACAGTATTTTAGACGTGACGAGGGCACTCAAAAATTTTTCAAAAGTTTTTAAAACTATTAATAGGCATATTTTGAGCACTTGAAGATATCATCGTCATTTTCGATGAGTTTTACATATTCTAATCTAATACAGAGTTTCATGATTTCTTGTTAGATTTGACCGAAGTTTGCTATTGATTAGCTAGGGGGGAATCATTTCCCAGTACTTTGTTGAGGACACCTTATGCTATGGGAAAGTGTTGAACGACTTCTTTTTCAAAGAAGTTAATGATTCAAATGAAGCATCAAACTAAATCAATTGTGTTTTTATCAAGTTCAAATAAAAGTCAGTCTGTTTGGAACTATTATTACGACAACCAGAAAGTACTAATTTCATGAGGGGAACTGGTACATAGATTACAAGCATTAGATGTGGCAGTTTATAACCCTTTTAAATCAAGATTGACTTAAATGGTTGGATGATGATTGGAAATAAAAAACGATTTTAGGGTACTGGCCATTGAACCGTTAAATTTTGCCGATGAAGTTTTTCCTTCTAATTACTGAAAAATCTGAACCAGAAGAAACCAGAACTAGACTTCAGAGCAGAATCTAGAGTAAAATAATCAAGTGCAAACTCTGGAAAGTGATCTTTCAGTACCAACAACTCAAGGGACAGAGAATAACCGTTAAAATATTTCTGCCAGAGTTCCAACATTGTCCAACACTTCCAAGTAGGTATGACTTGATTTTAATACTATTTGACACAATTAATAAAACATGCATTTTGGCGTTTTTTGCTTTAAAATTGAACCTCTGAGGTGGATTCGGGGGGTGGCAAGGTTTTTATTGAAAAAAAAAATAAATTTTGTATAGTTAGAAAACTTGAAACTTTTCAAATCGAATTTCGGGGGAGGCGGAGGGGGAGGGAGAGATAGTGAAGCTTGTATAGCAAATAAAAATTTAAGAATATGTTTCTGCCAACACGTTTTGACATGCTTAACTTCGATTGAAAGTGCGAAATTATTGTCGTAAAATGACAGAAGTTTTGTCACAATGAGAAACGATTTTGACAAGCTTATTATAAAAACAGAAAAATGCCTATAATAGGTGCTCATGATATATTGGGGGGGTTGGGAATCGACCTGCGAACTAATGCAATTAAAATAGATCAGGCAAGCTTAGACTAATTAATAGGCTATGTGGTTTCGACCTCCCAGGTCTCGTCAGGGCAATGCAGACCGATTGTATTGTCTAATGTATTACAGGGATTGGGGGTTGGCATTAATTCATTCTCGGAGGTATTATGTGCAAACAAATTAGATCCTACTAGGCCAAATATTTTGTTTTGTTAAGCGATTAAGGATTTTTTGGCAAAAATAACAAAAAACTTATCTTCTCATTTTAACAATTATCTCTTCTGAAAATAACGTAATTAAGGACTAGAAATTTCAGTAGCTATAGCAATACTTAACGTACTAGAGGAAGATATTGTGACAAAATCGGGCAACCCAATAATAATGTCAAATTTATGATATATGTCAATTGGCGGTTGTGTCAATAAAATAACTTTTGTGTGCTCTTTCTATAACGATCTTTATTTGAGAGAGCACAAAAAGTGCTTGGATACTTTAGTAAGACCTTGTCCAAATCAGAGCGAAACTATTGCGTTACCAGACGGGAATTATTGACAGAAGTTTCTGATTCGCACTGATCATGCCGCCCTGAAATGGCTTCTGCAATTTAAGAATCCCGAAGGACAAATAGCCAGATGGATTGAGCGGATGCAAGAATATACATAACTTCGAGATTGAACACCGAGCGGGACTAAAACATCGAAATGCGGATGCTCTTTCCATGTCCAGAAGACTGTCGACATTGTAACAGAATCGAAGACAAGACAACCAACGTTTCGAGAACTACTGTAGTTGATAATCGGTGGCAACCTGATAATCTACGCGCAGACCAAGAGGCAGATTCTGTTCTCGCAGTCTTACTAGATTGGTAGAAGAATGGGCGAAGACCAACCTGGCAGGAAGTTGCTTCCCATTCGCAGGAAGTAAAATCATATTGGGCACAATGGGAATCCTTGGTCGTGGAGGATAACCTGCTGAAACGTATCCTGGAGAACCAAAATGGTTCAGCGAAGAAACTGCAAACGGTGATCCCCAAGAAAAGGATATCAGAAATATTGCAAGAGCTCCACAATGGAACTTCTGGAGGGCATTTCGGTATCCATAAAACCCTGGAGAAAGTGCGCCAGAGGTTCTATTGGGTGAATTGCTCACGCGACGTGAAGGAGTGGTGCAGGAAACGTGCCAACTGCGCTGGGAGTAAGGGACCCCAGAGGCGCCGACGAGCGCCCATGCGCCAATACAATGTCGGAAGCCCATTCGAGAGAATCACCATAGATACTGCTGGCCCCTTTCCAAAAAGCAACAGCGGAAACAAATATATCATCGTAGTAATGGACTATTTCTCCAAGTGGGTCGAAGCTTTTGCCCTTCCCAACCAAGAGGCGGCGACGGTCGCAGATGTTGGTTGTGAAGGAGTTGGTCAGTCGTTTTGGCGTACCTTTGGAGCTCCATTCTGATCAAGGGCGGAACTTCGAATCCAACCTTTTCGAGAGAATGTGCGAACTACTGGGCATCCGAAAAACGAGAACACCCCCTTTACACCCACAGTCGGATAGAATGGTAGAGAGAATGAACAGGACCATGATCAAGTACTTGTCTAAGGTAGTCTCCGAACATCAAAGGGATTGGGACGAATACCTACCATTATTTCTGATGGCGTACCGAGCATCGATTCAAGAGACAACTGGGCAATCGCCAGCAAACGTGCTGTTCGGCAGGGAATTGAGGCTGCCATGTGATTCGAAGTTCGGCGGTAGGCCTGGAGAAGATCTCGCAGGGGAGGATTATGTTAGCTTCGACGAGGCTTGTCCCCGAAACTCCAGAAACATTGGGAAGGACCATACGAGATACTGAAGCGTATCAACGATGTGATCTATCGTATAAGACGAACATCCCATAGTAAACCAAAGGTTGTTCACTTCAACCGATTGGCTCCCTATTCTGGAGATAACGAAGAAAATGCTGACATACGCATGATGGATGCCCTGTACATGGACCCCAGTTTTGAAGATTTCATGGAGGAATATTCCGAGTCCCGAAAGGCCAGATTTGGGGTAATCATTGAGAAGCGTCAAGACTTATTCACCGTTGCCAAAGAGTTTAATAAAGATTTGGCCCATTATTCGCCCAAGAGGCCGGAAGTGGGCAGAACACTGCGAATCAAGAGCCATGGTCAATCGATGTATTATTTGGTAACAAAAGAACATTCCTACCAAAAAACGATTTATCAGACCCTATGGGAAGCTCTGGTCCATCTACGCAAGCAGGCGCTAGAAGATGACATCGTGAAAATAGCGATGCCACGATTGGGTTGTGGATTAGATCGTCTAAATTAGAGAATCGTGAGGAACATGTTAGAGATATTGTTCCGGTATACTGGTATTGAGATTCTGGTCTGTACCCATCAGCCTGGATGCTCGCATCCTGTCCAACAACTGGAAACCGTAGACTGTTACTTCTATATGACGTCGCAATCTAACAGGGGAACCGCCTGCAAGTTCCGACATCGTCCGACCGAGATGAACTTGTTTCGGAACGAAACTATCTCTGAAGGAGGGGGCAGTGTGACAAAATCGGGAAACCCAATAATAATGTCAAATTTATGATATATGTCAATTGGCGGTTGTGTCAATAAAATAACTTTTGTGTGCTCTTTCTATAACGATCTTTATTTGAATCCAAGAGAGAGAGAGAGAGACTGAACAGACGCCCAGCCCAAATTACAATATATAATTTGCAAAATAAATTTTATGTGACATTCTCTGATAAGTAAAGTAAAATAGAACTAATCATCTACAACGAAAAATAGATAAATTAATGTGATAATTATAGTAAAACTTTAAATACATCTGTGGTACAAACAATGTCAGAATTTTTGACAATGAACAGAAATAATAGAACGTTGCATAATGTGATTTTGCCCTGCTTTCATGTCATATTTGGGTTTGTTCAGAATTTTGTCTCTCTCTTTTTAAAATAAGGTATAAGTCTTTTGACTATAAAAAAATTCTACACATCCATTGAATTTCAGCGGGGAAAAGAATCGAAACAACAATTATTGGACACTGTTATAGAATGGTTAGCTTAGGATATTCCTGTAGAAATTTGGTGAATGGTTTTAAAAAGCTCATCAATCTATGAGAAGCACAAGTAATAGAGAAGTTGCGCTGACGAAACTTGGAAGGTCGAAACTATTGTTCTGTCAGGTTTTGTTGTTGTCTAAAAATTGTGTTTGTAGAAGAAATATTGTAGGATACACTTAACATAATTCAATCCCTAACGGTACCCACAAAAAAATATATCAATTTCGATAGAAATACCTCAAACACATCCTATAGAAAGACGTGATCAAGTAGGTATAATATATTCAAAATTCCTTCGCAAAAATCATTGTTTTCGATAACAAAGATTTATCTTGCAAAACACTTGAAGCCACTACAATGAATACAATGTTACTGTAACAGATCAATATCTACAACTTTTTTTAATTATGTTAGATTTGCATTTCTATATTTACATAGCACAATTAAAAATTGCTATATAATAATAATATTTATCTACATATTTATAAATTAAATATATAGATTGAAAGGCTTGAATATGATGATGAACAATTGACATGAGCTATTATTACTCATACCATATTTATCGATAATTATTCAGAAATAGTTTGAAAGAAGGTATCAAGAAAAATATATTAAGCTTCGAACTTTGTAATGTTAGTATATCTATAGTCTACATTATTTTTATCGCGATTAATGTATAAATCATTTTAATATGGACAATTGACAGCGTACTGCACAGGTGTGCGTTTACAGGTGTTCAACTCGTCTAATTAGTTTAAATACTTCAATATTTCTTGATAATAATCAATATTATAGGAATTTTACGAAACTCTATTTATTTCTAAATAGCTCCAGTTAACTCCAAATTAAAACGATTTGCGAGGAAATCTTAACTAAACGATACTACTTACTATTCCATGCCCAAGATTCATTCTGAGTCAATCCAGTGAAATAAGAATTCATCTGTGTACGGCAATCGTCACTCACATCGCGTTTATCGTTCAAGATCGAAATATATTCCGGTATGTCGGGTAAGATTTGGGTGGCAGCGCTTTGCAAAAGCAATACAGCCATAAATGTATTAAGTAAACACATCATTACGACCGACAGCCACTTAATCACTAAATCAAAACAACTCGGGTAATAAAGAACACGGTAAATTGACGAAACAATTATACTAGCTTATTTCGAGATTATGTTATCAATGGTGTAGATAAAATATTATGTGATCGAGAATTTATGTTCCCTTTAATATTGGTTTAATGAGGATAATGAGGGCTATATTATGTATGTTTGATAAAAGGCGCGTTTGGTCCTCCAGGATTAAATTGTTGATGTTTTAATATGCACATTTAGGTTGGAGTGCGCCCACTGTTGGCAATACAAATTGTAAATAGATTAAAACGCAAAAGTTTCTAATGAACTTTGGAAGTATTTTGTTGTTTTCAAGCAGCTGGTTGCGTTTTCCATTTAATGAGTCACCATTTTCTGGAAAGTAGAAAATTAATTCTTATTGTTTTTGTAAAAAAAAACCTCCTATTTTATCTTCAGATTACAATTTATTTCACAAATATTCCTCGTTAGCAACCCTACATTTTAGGTTGAAAAACGGAAACGCTAGGGAGTCCTCGTTTGTGCCCCAACAAACATTAGGTATTAGGTATATTATATTGTGAGTTTCTGTAGTGATCTCGCTTACAAGACTGGACAAACTTGGATTTCGATTCATAATTCGTCTTTCCTGGATAGTCCCAGAAAAGTAGGCCACGGCTAGTGGATATTAACAAAGACAAAGTTTTGATACCGAAAAAGACAAACTGCTTTGGCAATACTCAACTGATGTTGAAAATTGGAAAAGCAGAAGGAAAGAACGATTCTAAAAAATGTCCAATACAGTTTTGCTAAAGTCAAAAAGAGTTGCATGTTCCAAATTTTCGAGCATTGGAGGACATGAAATCCTGCAAAATTACGAAATTCCGAGTAAGAAACCGGAAAGATTGCTCCATAGCCAATATGTCGAAGATGCTGTGCCATTTGTTCGATCAATTACAGTAAAAATAATCCAAAAGGGTTCAATCATACAATGTTTCTTTTTTGGGGTAGGGTGGGGCTTTGGAATTGGGCATTTTGATCACGTTAAGACAAAGTTTGGTCATTTTATCAATTAAAGTTTATCATTTTTTGTCATTTATTATTCAATGAAAAGTCCAGAGAATTTGTTTTGTATGATGAATGTCTTTGTTTCTATAACAAAATATTCTACAAACGAAAATTTTAGGGTAGAATAAATATTTTCGGTACTAGGTTTGGACACTAACTGGGCACTCTTTGATCCTCAGATCAATTAGTGGGAACTTAAACCCCAGTTACCGATAACAGAATCATGCATTCTTCCAGGATGGAAACAGTATCTATGGTGAGATCTTTGCTTACCACTATTCCAAAGCTGAGGAAAGGAAGACCCATGACCGAAACAGAAAAGGCAAATCAAGAATCTATACTAGCACACCGGAGAAGTCAAGATTGGAAGAAATTGAGAAGGAGAAACTATTAAAGGTACAAAGAAAAAGGGCTAGCCAGAAAATGGCTCAAATAGATTGGATAAATAGAAAAATAAACTAAAAAAGACAAAGCAAAAGCAAAAACGGATTAAATCAAAACTAGATTTGTTATCTTCCGATACTGATGCTGATTTACTTTACTATAGAAGAAAGAAGATCAATAAAGAAACTGAACCTTTTGATTCTGATTTAGACCTTGAAGATAACGCCAATAACGAACTGGATGCATTGTTAGATGATGAAGAGATTCACTGTAACGATTATGTTTTAGTTCAGTTTCCTACGAAGAACGAAGACAAGACGACTGCACTAGGCTGGAAAAGTATTGGAATCTGATAGCCAAGGTTTCGAATATGTTGTAAATTTCTTGCGGAAAACACTCCATTGCTTCCACTTCCCACAACTGAACATTGCTAATAAGGGACACAATTTGCCTTTACCCATAGCACCCCACCTGAGACTTTTTTTCTACATTTTATTTTTTCCATGTTATCTTAGGATCTAATCTCTGTAAGAAATGCGTCAACCATTATTTTATCCATCATCTGTGACCGTGAGCGGCTATTTTCCAAAAAATGAATTTTGTTT
Source organism: Holotrichia oblita (assembly GCA_023690525.1). Classification (NCBI taxonomy): domain Eukaryota; kingdom Metazoa; phylum Arthropoda; class Insecta; order Coleoptera; family Scarabaeidae; genus Holotrichia; species Holotrichia oblita. The sequence goes on along the minus strand of CM043018.1, from coordinate 149,680,140 downwards.
CATTGTGCCCCATGCCCGGGGTACAATGAAACAGCGCAAGGGGTAGCTTGAAACAACTGAAAAAAACTTTATTTCTCCAATTAATTAATTTAAAGTCTTAAGAAAAGGCATCTGGAGTAAAAAAATAAATTCAACTGGTCCTATTAAGGCACAAACACGAAATCTTTTTGTCTTTTAGTACCATGAGCCACAGACGGATTTTCAAACAGCATCTTTATGTCTGTGCTATTAACCGAGGCAATGTCATCTACAGAAGGCTCCTTCGAAGGTGTTGCATTTTCGGTATCGTAGGAATTTGACCTCGTATTCTCCCTCATCATCTTTCATCTTGGTGATTCGACCAACGTGGAATTTGGAGTGGAGTTTCGAATTCAACTAGGACATAATAATCTAAAACAGGAAGACGGAGCAATTCTGCAAAATGATAAGGCTCAACAGCAAACAAATCCTCAACCCATATCCATGTCGTCGTCCGTGTCTACATATTGAACGTCTTCGTCGTCGTCCTCTGATGAATAAACGTCTTTTGTTTGTGCAGATTTTTTCTTCTTTGGTCCAAACAACGTCCTTTTGGCTGCCTTCTTCATGGAAAGTGGAACCGGCTTCTTCTTTTCTGCAATGGCTCTCATTTCTGGAGTCCTCATAGCTCTTGCCTTTCTTGATCAGTTTTTCGTTCTCCTGCTTTTGGATAACCACGAAAATCTTCAGGAGAGAGGAAAGTTTGATTTGGCTCCTGGATCAAGGGCACTGATTTCTGCATGGTTTGAAGCTGCTCCTTCTTGTATTTGTGGGAGGGAACCATTGGGCGACTCACCATGTGTCTTGGGTGGTTGATCATCCACAGTGCTAGGAGGCGGTCGATCAGTCACATAATTGCACAAGAGGTCTGCTTCGGTAAAAACATCTTGATCAAATGGATGTATCTCACTTTTTTTGAAACCTACAATTATATTGGAAAGCGTCATGCTTTCCTGATGAGCTGTGTTCACGAAGGATGCTGTATTATAAATTGAAGCTGTTTTCCCAGCGTTTCGCATCATCCAAGAGTCAAGAGCTGTATTATAATAAGTCTTAAATGGCCAAAAAAAAACCGCCACATCCAGTTGTTGCATTTTATTGGATGAATGGGGAGGTAAAGCAAAACTGAAACGCCATTTTCCTGGCATAGCATGAGAGCTTCCAGAGACAAGTGGCTTTCTACGTTGTCATAAATTAATAGAGTAGGGTTTTGTGCTCCTTAAAATGAACACGTGGAAAAATCATGACTGGACGAATAGTGCTGCCAGGTGCAGAAATTATGGATACTGTGGTGACGTTAGTGCCTTTTTCTCCACTTGTAGCCTTGCACACTTGCTTGACGCCTTTTTCAGCCACTATTCGTTGAGGTTTCGTTTCGTCCAAATTAAATATAGCCATAAATTTGGAATTTACACAAAAATATCCGAACCTGCCCCACCCCACCCTGCACTTGATATGAAATTATATGATGCACGATTTTATTAAATACCTAGAAAATAATTTTGTCGGACGTCATAATTATATAAAGGTGAAGAATAAAGAACACACTTTTTATAACCATCGTTTAATAAAATAAATTTGACGTACAAATTAAATCAATTTATTTCTAACATTTTATCCTTGTTATATATAAAAAATAAATACATACAAGCACACATAATTATATACAGATATAGAAAAAAATAAATAAAAGATGCTAACAATTAGCATTACAATAGGAGCATCATTAATCGAACAATACACAACAAATTTCACCTTGGACATCGAAAATAACCCAGCACAGTGCTCCTTGTATCTTTATCGAAACACACGCTGAAAACGAACAGGATGAAACCTTGTAAAGAGATACAGACGCGACCGATACTGACTAAAACACTACGTAATAAACAACAAGTTTGGCATAATTTTATAAAACCGAATCCCCATACAATACCTAAGAGAAACGGCAAGAAAAAAGCTATCTTTCCTTCGATTAACAAAGATTTCCCACTGACATCTTTACATTTCCTAACAGTCACGTTATATAGAATAAGAATATAAATAATTAAATTTGAACAGATTATAATAAGTGATGGTAAAGCGACGAATACAAGGACCATAATGTTATCGTTAGGATTGTTTGTAAATATAGCAATTAAAAAGGGTGGAATCGGAGGTAATAACCACCCGAAAAGCAATATTTTTTTAATATTAATCTTCGAAACATAGAACACTTTAACATATTTTAAATATTGGGTAATCGCGATTAAAAACATCCAGAAGAATTGTATCATTACGCTCGAATAAAACGCTGTTAGTAATATGACAGTTTCTGGCATGAAACTTAACAGAATTTTTTCGAATAAAATTAGAGTGAATACCAGACTTAATTGCAACGTGAGCATACGCTTCTTAAACCAATCTTTAATCAAGATTGCGCTCGTAAAAATCGATATTAATCCTAGAAGAGATAAGACTGAACCTGTATAAACAGCGATATCGATTACAAACAATTCATCGATGCATTTATTAAAGTTACCTGAAGATGTATGCGTTGAAACGTTGATTTTAAATGTGATTTCTCCATATGTTTGGGCACAACATTCTATAGAGATGTCGTAAGATTGATTTAAATAACAAGAAAAATTTGAATCTCTAACTAATGTTTCGTTAACTTTAATTACATCTATAATTGGAAGTTTCAACGTGTTAAAATTATTTTGTATGCAACTCAATGATTGGCAGTGAATTGTTATGTTATTCACGTGGAAAATTAAAGATTTATTTTCGATTGAATCAAATGTGTTTAATCCTAATAATTTTGTAAACGAATCTAATTTAATCGTGTTCGAATTATTTGTGGTTCCATCAGATTCAAATACTATTAACGTATTTTCATTGCATCCACTGTAATGATCGTTTTTATCATCTAATAAGGTTGTTAAATTATAAAAATTACAATTGCATATTCGTAAATATAAAATTAATAACGAAGAGATTGTGGATTGATTCAGCTCAAAATTTGGCGATGATGTAGAATTAAATTCATCTTCTTCCGGTCCTGTTTTTTCAATAGTGTTGTCGGGAAATTGTGAAGTATCTATTAAAGTTGGTGACAGGCGATTCTGAAATTAAAATTTATTATTAATTCTACTTAACTATAACAAATCAAATCATAATAATAAAACCGCAGGGAAAGAACGGTTAAGATTACGTAGAAGTTTAAATATCTGGGCTTCAACTTGTCAAGAACAAGTTAGGTTCTTCTCTCCAAATAATAATCATGAACGCAAACGAAATCGAAACATTGACGTTCTAAATGTAGAAGCTCTAAAGTCTAAACTCTTAAAGGTAGAAAAGAATAAATGTTTAATAGAGCAGCTCCTACCACTTGATTTTAATGAGACTCATTTGCAGGTTTTTGAATCTCGAAAAAGCATTCGTTCAACAGTTTGGTTAAGACACAGGAATGTCATCCAGAAACTAATAAAGAATCTTCAGAGTTAAGTCGGCACTATTGCTAACTTTGTTATTATTGGAGCTACAAAGTTGGTTAAATGACAAACTAGTGTAGTTTTTCAAGCAAATTACAATGGCATTAAAAAAAATAATTGACGTACTGGGTTACGTGATATTGTGAAAAATGTAATTTTTAAATGGGACACCCAGCATACAGTTCTCACGTCTGAAACAGAAAAATTTAATTCTGAACAAAAACTTTCCTATGAACTTTTATCCTAAGTCAATAATAACAGAGTTATTGATGATTTTTCAAATTTGCCAAGGTGGCTGTTATTTCATAAACAAAATTCGATTGTTTTGCAAATGTCATCAACATTGAAATATTGCAGGTAAACCTCTGTCGGTAAACAATTAACATTTTGTGTTTATTGATGAAAAAAATGCCTTTCACGCATTTAGAAAAATGTGATATGATGGAGATTATAATCGTTTGTAATAAAATTCCCTGCAAGCTCGTGAACGTTACGGTTTTGTTCCACCACGCGCAACTTGCCAGATCGAAGGTACTTTTTACTTTTGTACCGTAAGTTTCGATCAAATGAAAATGTTTCAAGACACTAGAACCAAAAAACAATTTATAATAAGTGAAGCAACTGAAATTAACGTCTTAGGTTTCTTTGAAGCTAATCCTAATAATGCAATTAATGATTTAAAGGAAAGAGAGTGGTTAACTTCGGGAACTATTCACAATATTCTAAAAAAACATAAGTTTGTACCGTTTAGATACAGACCTATTCAGACGCTGGTACCGGAGATCAAGAAAAACGGACTCAGTTTTTTTGTCAGTGGTGCATTAATCAAGTTAGACTTAACCATAATTTTTGGCGTTTGGTTCTTTGGGTGACAAATCAAATTTCTCCAACAGGGAGAACAGCCACTGTGGAGTCGAGAAAACCCGATGCTTTCCGTCCTTGTAATCCGCAGAGACGCTTTAGTGTTAATGTTTGGTGTGGCTTGATTGATTCAAGAATTGTAGGCCTCGTATTTTATCAAGGTGCATTAACTGGCGAGAGGTATGTCGAAATGTTAACCGCTACCCTTGGAGAATTCTTGGATGACCTGTATTTAATGGATAGACAACAGATATTCTTTCAACAAGATGGCGCTCCTGCCTATAATGTTCGCCAAATTCATAACTTATTAGATGACCTTTTTGATGGCCGTTATCTATCAACTAACGGGCCTATTCGTATGCCTCCCCGATCACCGGACATAACACCTTTGGATTTCTTCTTTTGGGGATTTATGAAAAGTGCAGTGTATGAAAGACGGTATGATACTCTTGAAGATCTCCAGCAAAGCATCAGCCATGCTATTAATAATATTGATGGTAGAATCATTGCTAAGGCTACTAGAAGCGTTAACAGGCGGGTTCAAAAGTGCTTGGAGCAAGAGGGTGATGTTTTTGAGCATCTGCTCTGAATTTAAAATTTCTTGTTTTTTTTTATTTTCGAAACTAATAAAATAACTTAAAATAAACAATACTGTTTTTAGTTTCTGTAAAAACAATCATCAATAACTCTGTTATTATTGACTTTAGGATAAAAGTTCATAGGAAAGTTTTTGTTCAGAATTAAATTTTCTGTCGACCGTGAGAACTGTATACTGGGTGTCCCATTTAAAAAAATTACGTTTTTCACAATATCACGTGACCCAGTACGTCAATTATTGTTTTTTAAATGCCATTGTAATTTGCTTGAAAAACTACACTAGTTTGCCTATTTAACCAACTTTGTAGCTCCAATAATAACAAAGTTAGCAATAGTGCCGACTTAAGTTTGAAAACCCTGTATACCGGGTGTCCCAACAAGGGTAACGAGGTACGGTATTAGGAAGCGGATGTACCTAGAAATTTGAAACAAAAAAATTATTAAGTAAATCGGCTAAGAGAAAATGCTGGAAATTATTTTCTAGTTTCTGAAATGCCCTCAAGGGGCGTAATTGCCATCCTGAATTTTAAACCCTGTTTTCTGCAAAATTTTCTTATATTAATGATAATCATAGTGAATACTATTTTAAAGCTGAGAAAAATTAAAATTCTTTTTGTTAAATGCTTTTTGCTCTATCTCTGAAAAGAAAGTGGTGGGGGCGCTAGAATATTTTCGGAAACAAATGTCGATAACTCTAAAAAGGCTTAACGTATCTTAATAAACTTGGAGTCGTCAAAAAGGGAGTTTCCTAGACTATCAATTGAACTGTGAGTGAGGTGATTATATTTGCTTACCTTGCCGCTAGATGGTGTTTTTTGACATAATCGCAAAAACAAAACTTTCTGCAAAAAAATTAAATGCAATGATATCACTTTTTTTACGTCATTGCATAGTCAATCAAGAGCCTAACAAGCCAGTGAGAACCGCATCTCAATATCTTTATCCTAACCTAAGATATGAATAAAGAAATTTATACTAAAACAAAAAATTACATTTTGGGAAGCATTTCCACTTTAATGTTTGTTATTAATGTCTAATTATTATTCCTAATTTACCAAATAAAATGCTAATTTATTATTTGGGATGCCAAAAGATATTTTAAATCGAAATAAAATTTTGTTATTTATCTTTGTTACTTTATTTTTACAATACCTTCGAAAGCCAACAGGCCAAAACAATTATAAAATAATAAGTGTGGGAACAATAAGGAAACTAACTTAAAGTCCAACGAGCCGCAATGCTTATAAGATAATAATAAATTATAGAATCTATTAAACTAATAACTTGAGAACGATAAAACACAACAAGGTTGATTGAAAGGAAAATCAAAAAGAGTTTATAAATGTTCAAAGTGCCTTCCGTCATTTTCTATGCAGGAATTTATCCTGCGTCGTGTATTTAATACGGCTGTGCTGGTTTCAGCTCTTGAAATATTGGCTACAGCATTTCAGATACGATCAATCATGTTTTCTGGGGTAATAGGGCGAGTCTGATAAACAATATCTTTTATTCTACCCCAAAGGTAAAAGTCAAGGACAGTAAGGTCTGGAGATCTGGCATCCCAAATAATAAATTAGCATTTTATTTGGTAAATTAGGAATAATTAGACATTAATAACAAACCTTAAAGTGGAAATGCTTCCCAAAATGTAATTTTTTTTTTTTAGTATAAATTTATTTATTCATATCTTAGGTTAGGATAAAGATATTGAGATGCAGTTCTCACTGGCTTCTTGGGCTCTTGATTGACTATGTAATGACGTAAAAAAAGTGATATCATTGCATTTAATTTTTTTGCAGTTTTTTTTTACGATTATGTCAAAAATCGCCATCTAGCGGCAAGGTAAGCAAACATAATCACCTCACTCACAGTTCAATTGATAGTCTAGGAAACTCCCTTTTGACGACTCCAAGTTTATTAAGATACGTTAAGAGTTATCGATATTTATTTCGAGGTATTATGTGCAAACAAATTAGATCCTACTAGCCAAATATTTTGTTTTGTTAAGCGATTAAGGATTTTTTGGCAAAAATAACAAAAAACTTATCTTCTCATTTTAACAATTATCTCTTCTGAAAATAACGTAATTAAGGACTAGAAATTTCAGTAGCTATAGCAATACTTTCTAACGTACTAGAGGAAGATATTGTGACAAAATCGGGCAACCCAATAATAATGTCAAATTTATGTGATATATGAAATAATTGGCGGTTGTGTCAATAAAATAACTTTGTGTGCTCTTCTATAACGATCTTTATTTGAGAGAGCACAAAGTGCTTGGATACTTTAGTAAGACCTTGTCCAAATCAGAGCGAAACTATTGCGTTACCAGACGGGAATTATTGACAGAAGTTTCTGATCTGCACTGACTATGCCGCCCTGAAATGGCTTCTGCAATTTAAAGAATCCCGAAGGACAAATAGCCAGATGGATTGAGCGGATGCAAGAATATACATAACTTCGAGATTGAACACCGAGCGGGACTAAAACATCGAAATGCGGATGCTCTTTTCCATGTCCAGAAGACTGTCGACATTGTAACAGAATCGAAGACAAGACAACCAACGTTTCGAGAACTACTGTAGTTGATAATCGGTAAGTAACCTGATAATCTACGCGCAGACCAAGAGGCAGATTCTGTTCTCGCAGTCTTACTAGATTGGTAGAAGAATGGGCGAAGACCAACCTGGCAGGAAGTTGCTTCCCATTCGCAGGAAGTAAAAATCATATTAACAATGGGAACCTGGTCGTGGAGGATAACCTGCTGAAACGTATCCTGGAGAACCAAAATGGTTCAGCGAAGAAACTGCAAACGGTGATCCCTAAGAAAAGGATATCAGAAATATTGCAAGAGCTCCACAATGGAACTTCTGGAGGGCATTTTCGGTATCCATAAAACCCTGGAGAAAGTGCGCCAGAGTTCTATTGGGTGAATTGCTCACGCGACGTGAAGGAGTGGGTGCAGGAAACGTGCCAACTGCGCTGGGAGTAAGGGTCTCAGAGGCGCCGACGAGCGCCCATGCGCCAATACAATGTCGGAAGCCCATTCGAGAGAATCACCATAGATACTGCTGGCCCCTTTCCAAAAAGCAACAGCGGAAACAAATATATCATCGTAGTAATGGACTATTTCTCCAAGTGGGTCGAGTTTTTGCCCTTCCCAACCAAGAGGCGGCGACGGTCGCAGATGTTGGTTGTATGAGTTGGTCAGTCGTTTGGCGTACTCTTTGGAGCTCCATTCTTGATCAAGGGCGGAACTTCGAATCCAACCTTTTCGAGAGAATGTGCGAACTACTGGCATCCGAAAAACGAGAACACCCCCTTTACACCCACAGTCGGATAGAATGGTAGAGAGAATGAACAGGACCATGATCAAGTACTTGTCTAAGGTAGTCTCCGAACATCAAAGGGATTGGGACGAATACCTGCCTTTATTTCTGATGGCGTACCGAGCATCGATTCAAGAGACAACTGGGCAATCGCCAGCAAACGTGCTGTTCGGCAGGGAATTGAGGCTGCCATGTGATTCGAAGTTCGGCGGTAGGCCTGGAGAAGATCTCGCAGGGGAGGATTATGTTAGCTTCGACGAGGCTTGTCCCCGAAACTCCAGAAACATTGGGAAGGACCATACGAGATACTGAAGCGTATCAACGATGTGATCTATCGTATAAGACGAACATCCCATAGTAAACCAAAGGTTGTTCACTTCAACCGATTGGCTCCCTATTCTGGAGATAACGAAGAAAATGCTGACATACGCATGATGGATGCCCTGTACATGGACGCCAGTTTGAAGATTTCATGGAGGAATATTCGAGTCCCGAAAGGCCAGATTTGGGGTAATCACCGAGAAGCGTCAAGACTTATTCACCGTCTCCTCGGAATATGCATTGGCTCATTGCGTCGCCCAAGAGGCCGGAAGTGGGCAGAACACTGCGAATCAAGAGCCATGGTCAATCGATGTATTATTTGGTAACAAAAGAACATTCCTACCAAAAAACGATTTATCAGACCCTATGGGAAGCTCTGGTCCACCTATGCAAGCAGGCGCTAGAAGTTGACATCGTGAAAATAGCGATGCCACGATTGGGTTGTGGATTAGATCGTCTAAATTAGAGAATCGTGAGGAACATGTTAGAGATATTGTTCCGGTATACTGGTATTGAGATTCTGGTCTGTACCCATCAGCCTGGATGCTCGCATCCTGTCTAACAACTGGAAACCGTAGACTGTTACTCTATATGACGTCGCAATCTAACAGGGGAACCGCCTGCAAGTTCCGACATCGTCCGACCGAGATGAACTTGTTTTCGAACGAAACTATCTCTGAAGGAGGGGGCAGTGGACAAAATCGGGAAACCCCAATAATAATGTCAAATTTATGATATATGTCAATTGGCGGTTGTGTCAATAAAATAACTTTTGTGTGCTCTTTCTATAACGATCTTTATTTGAATCCAAGAGAGAGAGAGAGAGACTGAACAGACGCCCAGCCCAAATTACAATATATAATTTGCAAAATAAATTTTATGTGACATTCTCTGATAAGTAAAGTAAAATAGAACTAATCATCTACAACGAAAAATAGATAAATTAATGTGATAATTATAGTAAAACTTTAAATACATCTGTGGTACAAACAATGTCAGAATTTTTGACAATGAACAGAAATAATAGAACGTTGCATAATGATTTTGCCCTGCTTTCATGTCATTTGGGTTTGTTCAGAATTTTGTCTCTCTTTTTTAAAATAAGGTATAAGTCTTTTGACTATAAAAAAATTCTACACATCCATTGAATTTCAGCGGGGAAAAGAATCGAAACAACAATTATTGGACACTGCTATAGAATGGTTAGCTTAGGATATTCCTGTAGAAATGTGGTGAATGGTTTTTAAAAAGCTCATCAATCTATGAGAAGCACAAGTAATAGAGAAGTTGCGCTGACGAAACTTGGAAGGTCGAAACTATTGTTCTGTCAGGTTTTGTTGTTGTCTAAAAATTGTGTTTGTAGAAGAAATATTGTAGGATACACTTAACATAATTCAATCCCTAACGGTACCCACAAAAAAATATATCAATTTCGATAGAAATACCTCAAACACATCCTATAGAAAGACGTGATCAAGTAGGTATAATATATTCAAAAATTCCTTCGCAAAAATCATTGTTTTCGATAACAAAGATTTATCTTGCAAAACACTTGAAGCCACTACAATGAATACAATGTTACTGTAACAGATCAATATCTACAACTTTTTTTAATTATGTTAGATTTGCATTTCTATATTTACATAGCACAATTAAAAATTGCTATATAATAATAATATTTATCTACATATTTATAAAATTAAATATATAGATTGAAAGGCTTGAATATGATGATGAACAATTGACATGAGCTATTATTACTCATACCATATTTATCGATAATTATTCAGAAATAGTTTGAAAGAAGGTATCAAGAAAAATATATTAAGCTTCGAACTTTGTAATGTTAGTATATCTATAGTCTACATTATTTTTATCGCGATTAATGTATAAATCATTTTAATATGGACAATTGACAGCGTACTGCACAGGTGTGCGTTTACAGGTGTTCAACTCGTCTAATTAGTTTAAATACTTCAATATTTCTTGATAATAATCAATATTATAGGAATTTTACGAAACTCTATTTATTTCTAACAGCTCCAGTTAACTCCAAATTAAAACGATTTGCGAGGAAATCTTAACTAAACGATACTACTTACTATTCCATGCCCAAGATTCATTCTGAGTCAATCCAGTGAAATAAGAATTCATCTGTGTACGGCAATCGTCACTCACATCGCGTTTATCGTTCAAGATCGAAATATATTCCGGTATGTCGGGTAAGATTTGGGTGGCAGCGCTTTGCAAAAGCAATACAGCCATAAATGTATTAAGTAAACACATCATTACGACCGACAGCCACTTAATCACTAAATCAAAACAACTCGGGTAATAAAGAACACGGTAAATTGACGAAACAATTATACTAGCTTATTTCGAGATTATGTTATCAATGGTGTAGATAAAATATTATGTGATCGAGAATTTATGTTCCCTTTAATATTGGTTTAATGAGGATAATGAGGGCTATATTATGTATGTTTGATAAAAGGCGCGTTTGGTCCTCCAGGATTAAATTGTTGATGTTTTAATATGCACATTTAGGTTGGAGTGCGCCCACTTATGTTGGCAATACAAATTGGTAAATGTATACCCAGATTAAAACGCAAAAGTTTCTAATGAACTTTGGAAGTATTTTGTTGTTTTCAAGCAGCTGGTTGCGTTTTCCATTTAATGAGTCACGATTTTCTGGAAAGTAGAAAATTAAGTCTTATTGTTTCTGTAAAAAAAAACCTCCTATTTTATCTTCAGATTAGAATTTATTTCACAAATATTCCTCGTTAGCAACCCTACATTTTAGGTTGAAAAACGGAAACGCTAGGGAGTCCTCGTTTGTGCCCCAATAACAAACATTAGGTATTAGGTATATTATATTGTGAGTTGCTGTAGTGATCTCGCTTACAAGACTGGACAAACTTGGATTTCGATTCATAATTCGTCTTTCCTGGATAGTCCCAGAAAAGTAGGCCACGGCTAGTGGATATTAACAAAGACAAAGTTTTGATACCGAAAAAGACAAACTGCTTTGGCAATACTCAACTGATGTTGAAAATTGGAAAAGCACAAGGAAAGAACGATTCTAAAAAATGTCCAATACAGTTTTGCTAAGGTCAAAAAGAGTTGCATGTTCCAAATTTTCGAGCATTGGAGGACTGCAAAATTACGAAATTCCGAGTAAGAAACCGGAAAGATTGCTCCATAGCCAATATGTCGAAGATGCTGTGCCACTTGTTCGATCAATTACAGTAAAAATAATCCCAATCATACAATGTTTCTTCTGGAAGCATTTTGATCGTTAGGTATACAATTAGTTTATCATTATTTATTATTCAATGAAAACGCCAGAGAATTTGTTTTCATACAATGTCTTTGTTAGCAACACAGTAGGGTAGGGTGGGGCAGGTTTGGACATTGGGCACCTTCGGAGATCAATTAGTGGGAACTTAACCCCAGTTACCGATAACAGAATCATGCATTCTTCCAGGATGGAAACAGTATCTATGGTGAGATCTTTGCTTACCACTATTCCAAAGCTGAGGAAAGGAAGACCCATGACCGAAACAGAAAAGGCAAATCAAGAATCTATACTAGCACACCGGAGAAGGCAAGATTGGAAGAAATTGAGAAGGAGAAACTATTAAAGGTACAAAGAAAAAGGGCTAGCCAGAAAATGGCTCAAATAGATTGGATAAACTAAAAAAGACATAGCAAAAGCAAAAACGGATTAAATCAAAACTAGATTTGTTATCTTCCGATACTGATGCTGATTTACTTTACTATAGAAGAAAGAAGATCAATAAAGAAACTGAACCTTTTGATTCTGATTTAGACCTTGAAGATAACGCCGATAACGAACTGGATGCATTGTTAGATGATGAAGAGATTCACTGTAACGATTATGTTTTAGTTCAGTTTCCTACGAAGAACGAAGACAAGACGACTGCACTAGGCTGGAAAAGTATTGGAATCTGATAGCCAAGGTTTCGAATATGTTGTAAATTTCTTGCGGAAAGCACTCCATTGCTTCCACTTCCCACAACTGAACGACATTGCTAAGCACCCCACCTGAGACTTTTTTTTCTACATTTTATTTTTTCCATGTTATCTTAGGATCTAATCTCTGTAAGAAATGCGTCAACCATTATTTTATCCATCATCTGTGACCGTGAGCGGCCATTTTCCAAAAAATGAATTTTGTTTCATTGTGCCCCATGCCCGGGGTACAATGAAACAGCGCAAGGGGTAGCTTGAAACAACTGAAAAAAACTTTATTTCTCCAATTAATTAATTTAAAGTCTTAAGAAAAGGCATCTGGAGTAAAAAAATAAGTTCAACTGGTCCTATTAAGGCACAAACACGAAATCATGTTACATTTAGCCAATGTTCAAATTGCTGAAATCGATCCCGAATGAAACGAAACCTTTTTGTCTTTTAGTACCATGAGCCACAGACGGATTTTCAAACAGCATCTTTATGTCTGTGCGATTAACCGAGGCAATGTCATCTACAGAAGGCTCCTTCGAAGGTGTTGCATTTTCGGTATCGTAGGAATTTGACCTCATATTCTCCCTCATGATCTTTCATCTTGGTGATTCGACCAACGTGGAATTTGGAGTGGAGTTTCGAATTCAACTAGGACATAATAATCTAAAACAGGAAGACGGAGCAATTCTGCAAAATGATAAGGCTCAACAGCAAATAAATCCTCAACCCATATCCATGTCGTCGTCCGTGTCTACATATTGAACGTCTTCGTCGTCGTCCTCTGATGAATACACGCCTTTTGTTTGTGCAGATTTATTCTTCTTTGGTCCAAACAACGTCCTTTTGGCTGCCTTCTTCATGGAAAGTGGAACCGGCTTCTTCTTTTCTGCAATGGCTCTCATTTCTGGAGTCCTCATAGCTCTTGCCTTTCTTCCTTGGCTTCGATCAGTTTTTTCGTTCTCCTGCTTTTGGATAACCACGAAAATCTTCAGGAGAGAGGAAAGTTTGATTTGGACCAGCTCCTGGATCAAGGGCACTGATTTCTGCATGATTTGAAGCTGCTCCTTCTTGTATTTGTGGGAGGGAACCATTGGGCGACTCACCATGTGTCTTAGGTGGTTGATCATCCCTAGTGCTAGGAGGCGGTCGATCAGTCACATAATTGCACAAGAGGTCTGCTTCGGTAAAAATATCTTCTTCAAATGGATGTATCTCACTTTTTTTGAAACCTGCAATTATATTGGAAAGCGTCATGCTTTCCTGATGAGCTGTGTTCACGAAGGATGCTGTATTATAAATTGAAGCTGTTTTCCCAGCGTTTCGCATCATCCAAGAGTCAAGAGCTGTATTATAATAAGTCTTAAATGGCAAAAAAAAAACCGCCACATCCAGTTGTTGCATTTTATTGGATGAATGGGGAGGTAAAGCAAAACTGAAACGCCATTTTCCTGGCATAGCATGAGAGCTTCCAGGGACAAGTGGCTTTCTACGTTGTCATAAATTAATAGAGTAGGGTTTTGTGCTCCTTAAAATGAACACGTGGAAAAATCATGACTGGACGAATAGTGCTGCCAGATGCGGAAATTATGCATAATTGGGATTTACACAAAAATATTCAAACCTGCCCCACCCTACCCTGTACTTGATATGAAATTATATGATGCACGATTTTATTAAATACCTAGAAAATAATTTTGTCGGACGTCATAATTATATAAAGGTGAAGAATAAAGAACACACTTTTTATAACCATCGTTTAATAAAATAAAGTTGACGTACAAATTAAATCAATTTATTTCTAACATCTTATCCTTGTTATATATAAAAAATAAATATATACAAGCACACATAATTATATACAGATATAGAAAAAAATAAATAAAAGATGCTAACAATTAGCATTACAATAGGAGCATCATTAATCGAACAATACACAACAAATTTCACCTTGGACATCGAAAATAACCCAGCACAGTGCTCCTTGTATCTTTATCGAAACACACGCTGAAAACGAACAGGATGAAACCTTGTAAAGAGATACAGACGCGACCGATACTGACTAAAACACTACGTAATAAACAACAAGTTTGGCATAATTTTATAAAACCGAATCCCCATACAATACCTAAGAGAAACGGCAAGAAAAAGCTATCTTTCCTTCGATTAACAAAGATTTCCCACTGACATCTTTACATTTCCTAACAGTCACGTTATATAGAATAAGAATATAAATAATTAAATTTGAACAGATTATAATAAGTGATGGTAAAGCGACGAATACAAGGACCATAATGTTATCGTTTGGATTGTTTGTAAATATAGCAATTAAAAAGGGTGGGATCGGAGGTAATAACCACCCGAAAAGCAATATTTTTTTAATATTAATCTTCGAAACATAGAACACTTTAACATATTTTAAATATTGGGTAATCGCGATTAAAAACATCCAGAAGAATTGTATCATTACGCTCGAATAAAACGCTGTTAATAATATGACAGTTGCTGGCATGAAACTTAACAGAATTTTTTCGAATAAAATTAGAGTGAATACCAGACTTAATTGCAACGTGAGCATACGCTTCTTAAACCAATCTTTAATCAAGATTGCGCTCGTAAAAATCGATATTAATCCTAGAAGAGATAAGAGTGAACCTGTATAAACAGCGATATCAATTACAAACAATTCATCGATGCATTTATTAAAGTTACCTGAAGATGTATGGGTTGAAACGTTGATTTTAAATGTGATTTCTCCATATGTTTGGGCACAACATTCTATAGAGATGTCGTAAGATTGATTTAAATAACAAGAAAAATTTGAATCTCTAACTAATGTTTCGTTAACTTTAATTACATCTATAATTGGAAGTTTCAACGTGTTAAAATTATTTTGTATGCAGCTCAATGATTGGCAGTGAATTGTTATGTTATTCACGTGGAAAATTAAAGATTTATTTTCGATTGAATCAAATGTGTTTAATCCTAATAATTTTGTAAACGAATCTAATTTAATCGTGTTCGAATTATTTGTGACTCCATCAGATTCAAATACTATTAACGTATTTTCATTGCATCCACTGTAATGATCGTTATTAGTATCTAATAAGGTTGTTAAATTATAAAAATTACAATCGCATATTCGTAAATATAAAATTAATAACGAAGAAATTGTGGATTGATTCCGCTCAAAATTTCGCGATGATGTAGAATTAAATTCATCTTCTTCCGGTCCTGTATTTTCAATAGTGTTGTCGAGAAATTGTGAAGTATCTATTAAAGTTGGTGACTGGCGATTCTGAAATTAAAATTTATTATTAATTCTACTTATATAACAAATCAAATCATAATAATAAAACCGCAGGGAAAGAACGGTTAAGATTATGTAGAAGTTTAAATATCTCGGCTTCAACTTGTCAAGAACAAGTTAGGTTCTTCTCTCCAAATAATAATCATGAACGCAAACGAAATCTAAAGAAGAAGCTCTAAAGTCTAAACTCTTAAAGGTAGAAGAGAATAAATGTTTAATAGAGCAGCTCCTACCACTTGATTTTAATGAGACTCATTTGCAGGTTTTTGGATCTCGAAAAAGCATTCGTTCAACAGTTTGGTCAGGATTAAGACACAGGAATGTCATCCAGAAACTAATAAAGAATCTTCAGAGTCTGAGGGTGAATTGGGTTAAATTGTCTTAAAATTATCTGAGGAATCTCCGGTCTTCGTTTGTCAAGAGAGTTTTTGGACACCCTGTATATACATATACAGGGTTTTCAAACTTAAGTCGGCACTATTGCTAACTTTGTTATTATTGGAGCTACAAAGTTGGTTAAATAGGCAAACTAGTGTAGTTTTTCAAGCAAATTACAATGGCATTAAAAAAAATAATTGACGTACTGGGTTACGTGATATTGTGAAAAATGTAATTTTTTTAAATGGGACACCCAGCATACAGTTCTCACGGTCGACAGACAATTTAATTCTGAACAAAAACTTTCCTATGAACTTTTATCCTAAAGTCAATAATAACAGAGTTATTGATGATTTTTCAAATTTGCCAAGGTGGCTGTTATTTCATAAACAAAATTCGATTGTTTTGCAAATGTCATCAACATTGAAATATTGCATTAAACCTCTGTCAGTAAGCAATTAACATTTTGTGTTTATTGATGAAAAAATGCCTTTCACGCATTTAGAAAATGTGATATGATGGAATGTTACATCGTTTGTAATAAAAATTCCCTGCAAGCTCGTGAACGTTACGGTGGTTTATTTCCTACGCGCAACTTGCCAGATCGAAGGTACTTTTTACTTTTGTACCGTAAGTTTCGATCAAATGAAAATGTGTTCAAGACAACTAGAACCAAAAAACAATTTATAATAAGTGAAGCAACTGAAATTAACGTCTTAGCTTTCTTTGAAGCTAATCCTAATAATGCAATTAATGATTTAAAGAAAGAAAGTGGACTATCTTTGGGAACTATTAACAATATTCTAAAAAAACATAAGTTTGTGCCGTTCAGATACAGACCTATTCAGACGCTGGTACCGGGAGATCAAGAAAGACGGACTCAGTTTTGTCAGTGGTACATTAATCAAGTTAGACTTAACCATAATTTTTGGCGTTTGGTTCTTTGGAGTGACAAATCAAATTTCTCCAACAGGGAGAACAGCCACTATTGGAGTCGAGAAAACCCGATGCTTTTCCGTCCTTGTAATCCGCAGAGACGCTTTAGTGTTAATGTTTGGTGTGGCTTGATTGATTCAAGAATTGTAGGCCCCGTATTTTATCAAGGTGCATTAACTGGCGAGAGGTATGTCGAAATGTTAACCGCTACCCTTGGAGAATTCTTGGATGACCTGTATTTAATGGATAGACAACAGATATTCTTTCAACAAGATGGCGCTCCTGCCTATAATGTTCGCCAAATTCATAACTTATTAGATGACCTTTTTGATGGCCGTTATCTATCAACTAACGGGCCTATTCGTATGCCTCCCCGATCACCGGACATAACACCTTTGGATTTCTTCTTTTGGGGATTTATGAAAAGTGCAGTGTATGAAAGACGGTATGATACTCTTGAAGATCTCCAGCAAAGCATCAGCCATGCTATTAATAATATTGATGGTAGAATCATTGCTAAGGCTACTAGAAGCGTTAACAGGCGGGTTCAAAAGTGCTTGGAGCAAGAGGGTGATGTTTTTGAGCATCTGCTCTGAATTTAAAATTTCTTGTTTTTTTTTATTTTCGAAACTAATAAAATAACTTAAAATAAACAATACTGTTTTTAGTTTCTGTAAAAACAATCATCAATAACTCTGTTATTATTGACTTTAGGATAAAAGTTCATAGGAAAGTTTTTGTTCAGAATTAAATTTTCTGTCGACCGTGAGAACTGTATACTGGGTGTCCCATTTAAAAAAATTACGTTTTTCACAATATCACGTGACCCAGTACGTCAATTATTGTTTTTTAAATGCCATTGTAATTTGCTTGAAAAACTACACTAGTTTGCCTATTTAACCAACTTTGTAGCTCCAATAATAACAAAGTTAGCAATAGTGCCGACTTAAGTTTGAAAACCCTGTATACCGGGTGTCCCAACAAGGGTAACGAGGTACGGTATTAGGGAAGCGGATGTACCTAGAAATTTGAAACAAAAAAATTATTAAGTAAATCGGCTAAGAGAAAATGCTGGAAATTATTTTCTAGTTTCTGAAATGCCCTCAAGGGGGCGTAATTGCCATCCTGAATTTTAAACCCTGTTTTCTGCAAAATTTTCTTATATTAATGATAATCATAGTGAATACTATTTTAAAGCTGAGAAAAATTAAAATTCTTTTTGTTAAATGCTTTTTGCTCTATCTCTGAAAAGAAAGTGGTGGGGGGCGCTAGAATATTTTCGGAAACAAATGTCGATAACTCTAAAAAGGCTTAACGTATCTTAATAAACTTGGAGTCGTCAAAAAGGGAGTTTCCTAGACTATCAATTGAACTGTGAGTGAGGTGATTATATTTGCTTACCTTGCCGCTAGATGGTGTTTTTTGACATAATCGCAAAAAACAAAACTTTCTGCAAAAAAATTAAATGCAATGATATCACTTTTTTTACGTCATTGCATAGTCAATCAAGAGCCTAACAAGCCAGTGAGAACCGCATCTCAATATCTTTATCCTAACCTAAGATATGAATAAAGAAATTTATACTAAAACAAAAAATTACATTTTGGGAAGCATTTCCACTTTAATGTTTGTTATTAATGTCTAATTATTATTCCTAATTTACCAAATAAAATGCTAATTTATTATTTGGGATGCCAAAAGATATTTTAAATCGAAATAAAATTTTGTTATTTATCTTTGTTACTTTATTTTTACAATACCTTCGAAAGCCAACAGGCCAAAACAATTATAAAATAATAAGTGTGGGAACAATAAGGAAACTAACTTAAAGTCCAACGAGCCGCAATGCTTATAAGATAATAATAAATTATAGAATCTATTAAACTAATAACTTGAGAACGATAAAACACAACAAGGTTGATTGAAAGGAAAATCAAAAAGAGTTTATAAATGTTCAAAGTGCCTTCCGTCATTTTCTATGCAGGAATTTATCCTGCGTCGTGTATTTAATACGGCTGTGCTGGTTTCAGCTCTTGAAATATTGGCTACAGCATTTCAGATACGATCAATCATGTTTTCTGGGGTAATAGGGCGAGTCTGATAAACAATATCTTTTATTCTACCCCAAAGGTAAAAGTCAAGGACAGTAAGGTCTGGAGATCTGGCATCCCAAATAATAAATTAGCATTTTATTTGGTAAATTAGGAATAATTAGACATTAATAACAAACCTTAAAGTGGAAATGCTTCCCAAAATGTAATTTTTTTTTTTTAGTATAAATTTATTTATTCATATCTTAGGTTAGGATAAAGATATTGAGATGCAGTTCTCACTGGCTTCTTGGGCTCTTGATTGACTATGTAATGACGTAAAAAAAGTGATATCATTGCATTTAATTTTTTTGCAGTTTTTTTTTACGATTATGTCAAAAATCGCCATCTAGCGGCAAGGTAAGCAAACATAATCACCTCACTCACAGTTCAATTGATAGTCTAGGAAACTCCCTTTTTGACGACTCCAAGTTTATTAAGATACGTTAAGAGTTATCGATATTTATTTCCGAAAATATTCTAGCGCCTCCCACCACTTTCTTTTCAGAGATAGAGCATAAAGCATTTAACAAAAAATATTTGAATTTGTCTCATCTTTAAAATAGTATTCATTATGACTATCATTAATATAAGAAAATTTTGCATAAAACGGGGTTTAAAATTCAGAATGGCAATTACGCCCCCTGGAGGCCATTTCAGAAACTCGAAAATAATTTCCAGCATTTTCTCTTAGCCGATTTACTCAATAATTTTTTTGTTAAAATTTCTAGGTACATCCGTTTCCCTAATACCGTACCTCGTTTACAAGGTGTCTGTAAAAGGTTTTTACACACGCCTACCACATATTCCTTAAACCAAAATAAGCCGACTTAAGTAAACTTATCTTAGTCCAAAGTCGCTTAGTTTGGGCTCTATGCGACCTTGAAGTTAAAATTTTGAAATGGTTTTTTTTTGTTATAAATTCAAAACGGCTCATGCGATTTTAATAAGATTTGGTATATTCAGTTAGTATTATTGGACGGATGTTTTGAGAAAATTTCAAGAAAATAGTAATACTGGAAGTGAATAAACACGCATGGGCATTATGAAAATTAACATTTTTTTTGCTGTCTGTAGTAGAGGCAGGAAATAATTTTTATTCGATAGAGGTAATCCAGAAAAATGAATGAGTCATGGTGTACATTTTAAAACATCGTTTAAAAATTAGATATGTCATTGCTATCAAGTGATTAATGAACACATATATGTACATACTTGTATACACATTGATTACAGTTGCAGAATTTCGAAATTACATTTAGTATTTATTCTTATCTATTTACAATCGCTTCAACTATATTATGGTAATAGCTAAATCAATTTAAAATCTCTTTTAATTGCATTAGAAGTATTGATAACATTACTAATTTTTTTGGGTTATGTGCCTCGAAATGAAAAATAATATTACCTTGTTATTTCAAATATTTCAAGTGCTTACTATTTGATTTAATTTACAGACGATTAAATTGCAACTATAATAGTATAGTAAAATACGCCAATGAATAAATACATAAATATGAAAAATGACATATACATATACTGCTAAGTTCACACGCATGAATGGAAATAAGTACACACTTATCGACTTGGGAAATTAATTTTATTCAGACAATAATTCTCGATCACCCGATAGATGCGTCCGTTATAAATTTATTCTGTATGTAATAAATTTAGTTGTATAGCTTAATTACAGTAATAAATTATAACTGTCAATAAATATCCTGTAATCA
Organism: Holotrichia oblita; assembly: GCA_023690525.1. Taxonomy (NCBI): domain Eukaryota; kingdom Metazoa; phylum Arthropoda; class Insecta; order Coleoptera; family Scarabaeidae; genus Holotrichia; species Holotrichia oblita. Next base: position 149,659,113 of record CM043018.1, on the reverse strand, counting down.
GCTTTTTCGTCTAGTTCTTAATCTTATTAAATCAAGCTATTTGTTCGTAGGATAAAAAAATGTTCACTTGAAAGTCCCTTTATTAAATTTTATTCTTTTATTAATGATGGGTAACTATTATTAGGTCCATCATTTTTTGCTATATAAATAGCATGACTCCAACCTATGCTTTACACATTTTTTAAGGGAGATAACATGAAATAATCGTGAAAATTAAAACAATCAAATCTCGCTTTATCGCGATAGTTTCTGTCTCGTTTCCTTGTCGTAACTTCTTGATCTAGTATTATTTAAAAGTAGGTAATATACAAAAATAAACTTTACCACCCCCCTTGCGCCTCCTTAGATGTTAAATTAAAAAAAACAATATTTTTTTTTCCTATGCAAACACACTGTCACTCACTTTCACTCTCTTGGTGAATGAATTTGAAATTACATTTCAGACTTTTCCCAGTACAAAACTTTGCCACCCCCTTTCGTACCTTTAGCGATTGAATTTTGAAAAACGCCGAAATATGTGTTTCATTAATGGTGTCAAAGAGAATTGAGAGCAAGTTTCAACTAATTCTGATAATAAAAATATAATATTTTAGGAGTAATTTTTTTCTGTCCAAATTTTGCTACCCCCTGTCGCCACTCTAGGAATTGAATTCGCAAAAATTCCAAAACACGTGTTTCTTTAATTATGTCGAAGAGTATTTGTGCTGTTAGCCTTTTCGCGCCAGATATTCAAATAGATATATAACGGGTTTTTATTAGTTAACGCCACATGGTGACAGCGGTGTCTTCAACAAACTAACAGTGAGTTAAGTTTACGAAGATAGAACTCAGAGCGCAGAGTACGCTCAGTATCAACATTCAGCACGAATTGAAGCGATACGAGAAACCTCAATGGCCGACAACACCGTAATAACTCCGCCCGGAGAATTCAATTTCAACGAGCCTTCAGGATGGAGTCATTGGAAGAAACGTTTTGAACGTTATATGTCTATAAGTGGATGGTCGTCTAAAGAAGGTAAAGATAAGGAGAAAGTTGATATGTTAATGTACCTCATGGGTAACGAAGCGGAAGAAGTATTTTTACAATTCAACCTCGAATCGAAAGATATAACGTATAGCAACGTAATGGAAAGGTTTAATAACCATTTTGAGCCTCAGCGTAACGTCATTTTCGAGCGCTTTAAGTTCAACACAAGAATTCAACGTCCAGGAGAGACAGTCGACGCTTTCATAACCAGTTTACATAGTCTTGCTGAGCATTGCGATTATGGTAATCTGAAAGATGAATTGATAAGAGACCGCATAGTAGTTGGCATTTCAGACATAAAGGTTAGTGAACGGATGCAGCTATTAAATAAATTGACCTTGAAAGATGCTATACTAATGGTACGTCAAGCAGAGTTGCAAGATTCCAGAAACAAAATCCTAAGACAAGATTACAAAGGAGTTGCTGCAGTGTCACAGAAAACCAAACTAAGCTACGGAAAAGAGTACAACGCCAAGCCGCAATCGGAAATTTCGGTAGGGAAATGCAAGTGGTGTGGCCTGGAAGCTATGCACAACCGAGAAAAATGTCCAGCAAGGGACAGTTCTTGTAGAACCTGTAAGAAGAAAGGTCATTGGAGTGCAGTGTGCAGGAAGAAGAAGACGGTACGTACAATAGACAGCGGAGCTACGGAAGAAGATGTTGCGTCAGTGGTAAGTGAGATAAACAGCGGGAATTCCATAGACACTAAGGATGAAATTTTTATTGGTCAAATTTATAGTAACAGAAAAAATCAGTGGATTGTCGATCTGATGATTAATGATAGTCATAAAATAGCCTTTCTAATAGATACCGGTGCTGATGTTTCATGCATGCCTAGTGAAAGTTTGCCTAGTAGTCTAAGAGGTAGTGTTAAGGAGTGTAACGAAAAATTAGTTGGTCCTGATAACACAGTCTTGAAGGTTTCAGGCAAGATAAAACTTAAATTAACCTTACAAAATAATTTCTATAATGATTATGTTTTTGTTATTGACAAGCTACAGATGCCGATACTAGGCAGGGCAGGTATTGTTAAACTAAAAGCTTTACAATCTCCCAAAGCTATTCACAATGTAAATAAAAATGAGAATAGGTCAAGTACTATTTGCGGCAGTACTGGTATGACGAAAAGTAAATTTAATCACGACAATGTGTCAAGACAATATCCCGGAATATTTGATGAGTTAGGTAAATTTAAAACGGAAATGTCAATAAATTTAAAAGAGAATGTTAAACCTTTTGTTCAATCAGTACCTAGAACAGTTCCTTTACCATTAAGACCGAAACTAAGAACTGAGTTAGACAGGCTTCTAAAATTAGATATAATTGAATCGGTAAATACTCCAACTGAATGGGTGAGCCCAATAGTATGTGTGCCCAAAGGAGATACAGTACGTCTCTGCTGTGATTACAAGAAACTTAATGAAAATGTATTAAGATCTCATTTTCCTCTTCCTAAAATCGAACATACTTTAGGGCAATTAAGTGGTTCAAAGTATTTTTCAAAATTAGATGCCTCAAGTGGTTTCTATCAGATTAAACTATCTGAATCCAGTCAGTTATTAACCACATTTATAACCCCTTTGGCAGATTTTATTTCAAAAGATTACCTTTTGGTATTAGTTGCGCACCCGAATATTTTGCAATGAAATTTTCAAAAATATTGTCAAATTTAGAAGGTGTTGTATGCCACGTGGATGACATTTTAATACATGCATCTTCCATTGAGAAACACGACGAGATTTTAAAATCGGTTCTGGAAAGAATTCACAAAGAAGGGTTAACGTTAAATAAAAGAAAATGCCAATTCGCTGTGGAAGAGGTAAAATATCTGGGTCATATCGTTTCAGGGCAAGGAATTTCAATCGATCCTGATAGAGTTTTAGCTATTAGGAAATTTCCTAATCCTACTAATAAAACTGAATTGCTACGATTGTTGGGAATGATTAATTTCGCGGGAAAATATATTAAAAACAAATCGTCAATATTAGAACCATTAACGGCTTTGTTGAAAAATGATTGCGTATTTCTATGGGGACCAGCTCAAGAACGATCTTTTACTAAAATCAAATGTTTACTGGAACAAACGCCTAACTTAGCATTTTTTGATGCCAGTAAAACAATTATAGTTAGCGCAGATGCAAGCTGCTATGGTTTAGGTGGCGCTTTAATGCAAGCAGCTAAAGATGGCTCCCGTGAAATAGTTGCTTTTGCATCACGATTATTGAGTGACGTAGAGAAACGCTACGCCCAAATAGAAAAGGAAGCGCTTGCGATCACTTGGGCAGCCGAATATTTTTCGGACTACATTACCGGAGTAACATCACTAATTTTCGAAACCGACCATAAGCCGCTTATCCAAATACTTATGAGCAAAAATTTAGATGATCTAACACCAAGGTTACAAAGGTTTCGGATGCGTCTTATGCGGTATCAGTATGACGTTATTTATACTCCAGGGAAACAGTTAGTGGTACCGGATACGCTAAGCAGAAGTCCATTAGAAAATTCTATTCCGAAATGTAATGAATTAGGTTTAGAAGTAGATAGTTATGTTAATACAATAATAAAGTATTTACCAGTAAAAGATAATTTTCTTAAAGAAATTATCGATAACCAAGTTAAAGATCCAATAATCCAGAAGCTAAAAGAGTACAGTCTAACTGATTGGCCTGATCGTTCACAATTACCAATTGAGTTATTACCATACTATCCGATTAGGTATGAAATTTCCTTTGCAGAAAATTTAGTTTTGAAAAACAATCGTATAGTAAGGTAAACGTACCAGTAATTGACCGTGTGTTAGTAATTGACCATTTAAAGCAAAAATCGCGAAAATAAGCTTCAGAGGCATAAAATAATTTAAAAAATAGCGGAAACCTACCTCAGAGACTTCTATCCAGCAACAGAGTTACTAGCGCATATACAAATCATCTGGAATGCAAGTGGTGGAAAGTTAGTTTCAAGTGGTGCGCAAGTCACCTTCTTTTTTGATATTTTGTACTGGATATTGTTAAGGTAAGTGTCAAACAAATCTTTTCTCGAGCTTATTACTTCAGTAATAATGTTTTGGCATCATGCATGTTGAAAGGCGTTATGTTTTCCGTGTTTCTTATCATCTCAGTGTTTTGTTTACTTACTGTCATTTTAAAATAATAGGCGTGGTCAATTACTGAATCACAAAGGTACAACTTTTCAATAATTGACCACCAGGGGGTCAATTACCGATTCATATACATTACTTCAATTACGATATAGCTCATTTATTTTGTATCTATTAGTGGCGCAAACATTCTAACGTCTAATTCTGAACTCGAAATTAAAAGTGAACCTAGTAGATGAACGTGTGGTCAACTTCTAATAGGGAGAAGGGTCAACTTCTAAACTACAATTAGTTAATTAGTCGTACGGCTGATTTTTTATTATTTGCTTTGTTACAGAATAGTCATGCCTCCTATAAAAGGTCATTTCCGGGCTTATAGTGAGGAGTCAATGAAATCTGCAATCGAAGATGTTCGCACTAACAGCTTACCAATTCGAACTGCAGCTAAAAAGTACGGAGTCCCAAGAATTACTTTAAAATATAAAGTGGAGGGGAAGAGTCCTATTGACAGAAGAATGGGGCCACAGTCTATTCTAAGTCAAGCGGAAGAAAATTTTCTGTCGAAATGGGTAACGAAGATGTCATCCGCCGGCTTTCCCGTGACAGTTACTCAACTTCAAGACAGCGTACAGCGCTTAGTGAAGGACCTCAAAAGGGAAAACCCTTTTCCAAATAATCGTCCCGGAAGAACCTGGGTCCAATTGTTTCTTCGAAGAAACCCTTTGATTTCTAAAAGAATCAGTCAAAACCTTACATCATCACGGGCTTCAGTTACACAAGCAAATATTTCGGGATGGTTTGCTGAATTGGAGAATTATCTGAAAGCAAATAATTTACTGGGCATATTAGAAGACGGCTCAAGGCTTTACAACTGCGATGAAACAGCCTTCTTTCTCAACCCCAAGGGGAACAAAGTTCTCGCAGGAAAGGGTGATAAATCCGTGTATGAATTCGTGAATTCTGATGAAAAGGAATGTCTTACAGTGTTGATAACTGGAAGCGCTGATGGTGAAGTTGTTACTCCGATGGTAGTTTATAAATATGAAAGATTGCCTCCAGATATAACACTTAATTTTCCCTCTGAATGGGCCCTGGGGAAAAGTGAGTCAGGATGGATGCAAAGTGAGTTATTCTACGAGTTTATTGCCAATTTATTTTATCCGTGGCTCAAAAAACAATGTAATATTTCCTGTAATATTATTTGTCGATGGTCATTCATCGCATTTGAGTCTACATACGAGCCAGTTTTGCGACGAGAAGGGAATTGTCTTGGTGGCCCTTTATCCAAATGCCACCCATATTCTTCAGCCCATAGATGTTGCTGTTTTTCGGTCTTTAAAAGAAGGCTGGAAGAAGAAGGTGCATCAATGGCGAATGGAGAACTTAGATGCCCCTATTTTAAAAAAGAAAGATTTTGCAAACTTTTGAAAGAGGTGGTAAATCATAACATTACAGAATCTATCTTGGCCAATGGATTTCGCAAGTGTGGTCTTTTTCCCTGGGAACCCAGTGCAGTTCAGGTTCCTGGCTGTCATGAAGACGAAGAAATTCACGAACGTGCAAAATATCTCAAGCAAGGGTATCACTTCTTAAATGCAAATATCGAAGATGAAAAACTAAAAATATTTCGCAGCTCGTCAGAAGAATGGCAAGGAGATCCTTCCGATCAATCCCTCTTCATATTATGGAAGAAAACCCAAAAATAATTTGAGAAACATTCTAGAGAACTAGATACTAACAATTCTCAAGGGCAGTTGGAGAATCAACCTCCTCTTACAGGCAACATTACAGCAGAGGTTACTAATGATAACGGTAATGCTGAAATTGTTCCTGTAGCAGGACCATCGAATATCCCTGATGCATATGTAATTTCATCTTCAGTAGTTAACTCGGCATCTCCTAGTCACGGTTCTCCTAAAAACAGCATTGTTGAAGTGGATTCTGTAGCAGACTCGTTAAATATAGCTTCTAACTTGGGAAACTCAACTTCTAGGCATACAACTCCGCTAAAGACAACTGTTGTAGAAGAGTCCAATAATAGTCAGATCTCTCCTCTTGCTGGACTGTCAAACGTCCCAAGTTCATTTACAAGGCACCTATTCTGCCCATCTACGATAATTAAAGCAAAAGTAAAAAGAAAAGTACAAAAAGAGCGAATGCCATCAGTCATTTCTGGTATTCAAGGTCGACAATATTTTGAAAACAAGATGCGCAAAAAGTTAGAAGCCGAAAAATTGAAAAAAAAAGAGCTGCCAACAGGGAAAAGAAGAAAGAGGAGAAAGCGACCGAAATGGAGAGAAAAAAAAGAGAAAAAGAAGATAGATTAAAGTCTAAACGACAGAAATATTGTCACGAAACAGATTCTGATTCTTCTGTTAGCGTTCCCGAACTCTCTGAAGGTGAAGGCGAAGATTGGGCTCACCCGTCAAGGGATTCAGACGAAGATGCTGTAGCTAATTTGGAAAAAGGGAACTACGTGATAGTTGAGTACAATGAATCTCATTTTCCGGGAAAGATCTTAAGAGTTTTGGCTGATGATTGTTATGATGTAACGACAATGATTAAGAGTGGTCTTTCTACTTATCGATGGCCAGATAGGGAAGATACGCTTACCTACAGCAAGAATCAAATAAAGAAAAAAATTAGCCCTCCAAATTTGTGTACTCGACGTGGTACATACCTTGTTCCTGAAATGAATAACTATTCAACTTTTTGCATATAGTTATATGTTTTCGTTTTAAATTTATAGTTCCAATATATTAATCAGATAGGTATAAACATGGATGCATACCTGTCTCCATAAACACTTGGTCAACTACTAAACCAAAAAGTGGTCAACTACTGCAACTGTTGGCTTTTTTAGTGGTCAATTACTTAAGCAAAATATTAATTTGAACAAAGTTTTTTTTATGGATTATAATGATGAAGTTCATTATATGTCACCTTATTAAGTGAAAGCAATAAAGATTATCTGTAATAGAAGCCATAGTTTGCTGATTTTTGGTAGTAATTGAAGCTTCAGGATATATTTTTTTTAAATATTTTTCTTCACTGGTCAACTACTGGTGCATTTACGTTAATACCAGAAAATCTAAAATTAAGATGTTTAAATTTTATTCATACAGGGCATTTGGGGATAGTAAAATGTCGAGATCGCGCAAAGTCGAGTGTTTGGTGGTTAGGGTTATCTTCGCAAATCGAAAACCTAGTGCGGAACTGTCCTTTATGCGTCGAAAATCGTACAAACAGAAAAGAAACGTTTCTGAAAGACGAAATAACAACCAGTCCGTGGCAGAAAATTGCTTTAGATCTTTTTAAACTCGAAAAATGGTATCTTATCGTGGTAGATTATTTTTCGCGTTTTTTCGAAGTTTTCGAGCTAAATTCTATGAATGAAAATGCAATAATATTAAAAATTAAGGAACTTTTTGCTAGACACGGTATTCCCGAAATTGTAAGATCAGACAACGGTCCGCAGTTTCAGACTTCTTTTAAACACTTCGCGAAAGAATATAATTTTACCCATATTACAAGCAGTCCATATTTTCCGCAAAGCAACGGCCTTGTGGAAAGAACAGTTCAGACAGCCAAGCAATTAATTAAGAAAAACAAAGATGATATGTTTATTGCTCTTTTGTCTTATCGCACAACACCTCTAGAGTCAGGGTTTTCTCCAGCCGAATTACTTATGTGTAGGAAATTACGAACAAATTTGCCACAACTTCCTAGCAATTTGTCTAAAGTAATTGACCCTAAATCGCTTTCGTTAAAAAACGATAAAGAGAATAAGGTTAGAGCGACTGAAAATTATAATTCACGTCATAAGGCCAAAGATATGTCTCCCTTACAGGTAGGGGATTCGGTATGGGTAATCGACATTAGAAAATACGGCAAGATTGTAGAAATATGTAACGAACCGAGATCATATGTAATTCAAACAGAAGTAGGGTTATTTCGTAGAAATAGATGGCACCTTATACATGCATTATAATTTCAAGTTTCAAGAAAATGTGACCACAAAATATAATTTTTTTAATTTTTTTTCTGATCAAATTTTATCACTCTCCTTTCAGGAGGAGGAGGAGAGGACAGAAATCGATAAACAATTTTGATCTAATTTTTTAGATTTTTTCGGAATACTTAATTGCTTGAGAGGGGGGGGTGAAGGGGTAAAGAAGGAGGAGGAGAAATTTTAATAGAAAAGTGATGAAACGGTTGCGTCATTTAATAGTCATGTTGTGGTACCCTCTTATTTATTTATTTTCGAAAATATCCCCTTTATTAAAAATTTGAGAAAATTTAATGTTTATTAATACATGTCTTCATAAATAAATTTGAAACATCATGATGAAATTATTTACTTAAATAGAGCTTGTCATTTAAAATAACATCGGGAAAATCTAATTCGAAAGAAAACATTAGCAGTAAATTGTTAAGTAAACATGTCAAGAATGTTTACATTTAAACATCATTTATTTAAATATAAAAAAAATACTAGTATTACTGCTATTATTACTAAATATAAAAGCATTTTTATTATTACGACCTACAATTCTATTTTAAGTATTGACGTAAGAATAATGAGTCTACAATGAGGTATTAAAAAAAATTAAGAGCTAGATTTCAAAAAAAAGAAAAATAGAACAATCAGATGGTACGATAAAACGAAAATTAATGAGCACCAATTTGAAATCTATACAGAAATTATCTCTATTTGAAGTGGGTACCTATGACTAATTTGACAATTTACATAAGTGCCTACCTTGTTCAACGATAAAGAATTGCACGTTTGCAGGATGAGAAGCACCAATAACTGTATCTTCATTTTCAAATATTGTTATGAAGTTTTAACGAAGATTCGGCTACTCTGTCTCTCAAGGTTGACGCTGTACAGATGCAAAGAATCTAACACATTCGTAAAGTTTTTATTTGATAATTTATTAACTATCATAGGTAATTACATGTTTGAAGATGTTTGCTGATTCATTCTCCAAAATAGCAAGATTTTAAACACCTGTGCATACAAGTTTTTTGCTCGTGTGGAATAATATTGTTTTAATTTAATTAACAACAATATAAAAATTTACATATTTATTTACTTTCCAAAATAACAAATTTATAGTTTACTCTTGCTTTAAGATCCTTTTTTTTGACATAATTCTCCGATTTTTATCATATTATTTAAATAAAATGTTATAATAATGTAAATAATCGCAGGTGGCGACATCTATATTTAAGTAGGTTTAATAATAAAAATAGTTCCGTCTGTTGTCTATTAATTTGCAAAGATGGCGTAGCAATCAGTTTCGGAATGAAATGTATTTATATAAAATTTATCATTTTAATCGATTTCTTAATCATTAATAAATACAACATTGTTCATTTTTTAAATTGTAAATACAAAGCTGTATCATTAATTTTTAAGGGATATTCTACATTATCGACGTAAAACACAACCTGCTGATTGCTGTCAAAATCTATCAATTGTGTTATGTAGTTGTCAACCTCACTTTTATCTTATAAACTATCCAACATAAAAGGTAATTAATAAAAAAACATCCAATCAATCACTATTTACCGAGCTTCTTTCATAGTATTGAAATGAGAAGGAGGGCCGGTGTGGGTGCAATTCACAAACAAAAGCTTGAACAAGAAAAATACAAAGATAAAGGTAATGAAATCCAAGAGAATCAATTCGAACAGATGACTAAGCAATTAGAGGTGTTCCGCGCTAATCTCGAGGAATTCGCCGCCAAACATAAAAACGAAATTAAGAAAAACTCGGAATTCAGGCGGCAGTTTCAGGAAATGTGTGCATCGATCGGTGTGGATCCTTTAGCCAGCGGTAAAGGATTCTGGTCCGTTCTGGGTATCGGTGATTTCTATTACGAATTAGCTGTGCAGATTGTCGAGGTGTGTTTAGCTACGAATCATAAAAATGGTGGATTGATACGATTAGACGAATTAAGACAGAGATTAATTAAAGCGCGGGGACAAAGTAAACATCACCAGGAAATATCGAAGGATGATTTATTAGCTGCAGCGCGTAAACTTAAAATATTAGGGAACGGCTTCTCTGTGTTATCGGTGGGGAAAGGACAGTATATGGTTCAATCGATACCCGGTGAATTAAGTTTAGATCACACGACTGTTTTGCAATGTGCCGATCAAAATCAAGGGTGCGTTTCGATTAGTTTATTGCAGGAGAAATTGAATTGGGAGTGCGAGAGATCGTTGAAGGCTGTAGAGTACATGTTAAAAGAAGGATTAGCGTGGGTTGATTTGCAAAATCCCAATGAGAAAATGTATTACTTTCCTAGTCTATTTTATGCTTGTGTTAATTCACGAAATTAATTTTTTCGATTTATTAATTTGTATTTTTTATTTGCGATTTTTGTATATAAATTTGGATTTATTAATTTGTATTTTTCTTGTTACAATCTATGGCTTCGCTTGTAGTTTTATATTTTATTAATTGAATGTAATTTTTTGGAGAGATTTTATTAAAAATGTTGTTTTCTAATCGTTGTGTGGTTTATTTTTGTTTGGGTTTGGTATTAAACTTTATATGAAGTAGGAAATTGTTATTAGTATCAATTTTATGTACATTTAGTTTGATTTAAGTAATATATCATGCTATAAAGACGTCATTTTGACCGATGAAGCTTTTTTGATGTCATACCAAATTTAGTCGATTTCTGAAATTTAAAGGTTTAAATCAATGTTAAAGATTGACAGTAGACGGTGAAAATTAGTAAAACTTCGGATTTGTAAGACAAAAATGCCAAGCAATAGTATAAAATAAAAAATACCTAGATGATTGAGTGCTAAACAATCGTATGTTCTGTCAATTTGCGTTGAGCAAAACGAACCCCAGATAAAAGCTGTGGCAAACCAAAAGTGTAAAGAATTAATACGTCTTAAAGACGTCAATATTCATTTATGACGTGAGATGTTGTAATTTTGCTTGTTAGGTTGTTATCGATCAGGTTGGATGCAGAAGGTCATGAAGTGAGCTACGAGTTATTCTATATTTGTGATGTAATGTTACCAACTTATCTAGTACACAGACGTCAAAATGATGTAATTTTTCAGTTTTCTTTTAGACATCATTAATTGAGATTTTGGATATAGTGACGACGATGTGCTAACTAGGAAATAATTGATTAAATATTGACAATTAAGTAACATAAGTGACGGTGGCTGCAAACGTAAGAGGTCAACTATTTACTTGTACTGAAGATAAAACCAACGTTTGGAAATATGTTTATTTTTACTGAACTATAGCGCGATAATGTTTAAGAGTTTCGATGTCTTCTATTCATCATTGCATTAGTTTTAAATGAAACATTGTCGAAGACGTCGGAAAAACCTTTTTTCTCAGCTAAGAAGAAAATCAGAAGCGTTGATTGAAGGAATACATAAAGATGCGCAACCTACCTCTGTCAACTGTCATAGGTTGCGCATCTTTATGTATTCCTTCAATCAACGCCAGAAGCATGTCAATGTTTAGTGACGGTCCTTAAGAGGCCCGACTACCGTTTGACAGTTGGCGATGTTGCCAGTTACATTTTTTCATAATATAATGTTTTTATCATTATCAAGGATTTATAGAATTATGTAGATATGGCATCGCTGTAAAATAATCAGCTGGTAGACGATCCTCTTAATAGTCTCAGACAAAATGTAAAATATTATCTCTGAAAGTAATCATAGAGCGTGGAGACCATCATCAGAAATCACAATCAAGTGAGGTCACTTTAACACAGTTTACTATTCTTATTTTTGACTTACAAACTGTTCAAGGTCGCTTTGTCTTATTAATCGTAACCTTTTAAGATACCGGAACTAACATTAAAAAGTGATAGAAGTTATTTTTAGTGCCTATAATGTTAAATCTAGCGGTAATTTTCGCACATTTCTCACACACAGAGGAGATCAACCAAAGATAACTTGATTACTTTTATCTGTCTTAAACACGGAAGTAACGCCTTGAGAAAAGAACAGCTAGAAACTGACGTTGTAATTTACTGCAGTCGGAAGAAGTGCTTTATGGATGTATAAATGACGTCAACTTTTGACGTAGAGATAACGATCTAATCTAGAGAGTGTACGTATTGTACGTAAATGATTGTACGTGACGTCATGCAACATTTTCAGTTTGGAATATTGGCATCTTGAAAATTTCATAGGCAAATTACTATCGGGTGTCCGTAAATGTTTGAAGCTGACAGCTACTGTCATATTTTGGTTAAGTTTGTCACACTACATCTGATTTCGATCGCAAGAATTAACATTAGCGTCCCACGCGGTAGTTACTTTCAGCATAATTATTAAAACTGTTTCTTAAAATCAAACACAGTATGCTTCCTTTTGGAAACGCTTATTGCTAATTAAAATTAATATTTATAAAAAATTACAACCATAAAACCATTGCAATGGCAAAAAAACAAACCCAACAAAATCACAGATGCGCGACTATGGCCATAGAGGAATAAACCAACTGACATTCTCAGGGTGGTAAACTTTAAGCACAGATATTGCATACATTTTGACAGACGTCAGCTTCAAACATTTACGGACACGGTGTATACTCAACTTTTGATTAATGTCAATCCAATCAGAAAATTTATTGACATTTTCTCAAGTAACTAAGTGTAGTGGTAGCTCGATTTTTACATTCTACAGTTAGCTACACTGAACAAATATGTGCTTTCTGTCATTTTTGGTTGTTTTCGTTTGCCGTCATTTTGTTGTTATTTCTCTCTTGCATCTATATACTGCTATTTACCTGGAGGTTTTATCGGGTTTCCGATATATGTGTAGATTACTGACGTAGTATACAACCTTTACAAAATCTGTCAAAACAATTTATATGCAGGTTAGTTCGCGGTATGATTGCTGCCAATTACTCAGTGTTCCCAACTGACAATTTTAGATGATTCAAACAAGTGAGACAGCTTAAAAAGTCATTCACCACACATAAAAAAAATAATTCAATAGGAAACCATTCTTTTAGTTTAGTTATAAATCTGATGATATAATTTGACAGGTTTCAAACTGTGAAAAGTGTATAAAAGGAAAACAAAGCCCAAGGTTTTAATAAACCGTAAGTTGTTTGAAATTTTGGAATAGATCTAAGATAAACACTTCAACCGTCTAATTTTGGGTTACCTCTAATGTGGGATTGTCCATGCACAGAATTTCAACTTCGTCGCCTTACTAAGAAAATAACAAACACCCCATTGATGCAGTCTTTCTTGATATAGCTAGTGCGTTTGATTCCATCTGGCACAATGGATTTGGTGCACAAGATGTAACATCAACCTCGTTAGTTAGACTTTCTCAATCAAGATGGCCAATCATATCCCTTCCTCTCGTCCTATTGGCTCGGGAGTCCTTCAGGGCTCTCTTCTCGCACCGAATCTATTCCTCATTTTTGTTTCTGATCTTCCAAAGGAGTAACTAACTCAACTGGCCATGTTTGAAGAGTTCTTAACCTTTGACTTTATAACTATACGAATCTTACCTGATGGGCAAGGCTGGAATGGCTCAAGCAGGACCTTCTCAATCAAGACGTCCAATCATATCTCCTTCTCTCACTCTATTAGCTCTGGAGTCCTTCCTCTAAAGTGCTTTCTTCTCACACCGAATCTATTCCTCATTTTTGTTTCTGATCTTTTGGAGAAGGAGGCTGATGCCTTCTGATAGCATATCTTTGTAGGCTACACTCGCCTTCATTGATAGCTGAACAAGGTGCACAGCTTAGGAAATCATTGCAACTATCTCATTTACGATTGGCAATCATATAGAGTGGAATTTTTTGAAGAGGTGAAATAAGAGTGAGGGAGATAAAAATAATACTAACAGATTAAAAAGATACTAAAGACTTTTATTATATTACAGATAAAAATGAACACATAATATCACCTCGTCACATCGGTAGGATTAGTTTCCGTCGCAGTAAAATGCTCCTTAGAGAAGTTAGCAACTTTAGTGACGTCTAAACATAACGATTTTAATCTCTCCTTATACTCATTTAATTGCTCTTCGGCTTCTCTTAACTTCTGTCGCAATTCCTTCTTGGATTGTCTCAAAGAATGACTCTCTTGTTTCAAATCATTGACTCGTTTCTCCAATTTCTGGATGATATCGTTCATGGTAACTTTCCATTTTTTATTGAATTGGATTTGGTCCTCTAATCGTTTCTTCACGCCCTTGTTGAGTTTGGCGTTAGCTATTTCGATTTCTTTAATCTTGTTTGATAGGATTTTTTCATTTTTCCTAGAAAATTAGATAAATTATAATAGATGATTAATTTTTAAACTAATTAAACTTACACATCCTTTAGATGAAGCTGCTTCTTTAAATCTGTTTCTATTAATAACAATTTACTATTGACTTCTTCCATTTTAGTCGCTACGTGTACTAAACTGGAATTACTAACGTCCAAATCGTTCTGTAAAGCTGAGATTTTATTCTCCAAAACGACCTTCTCAGATTCCCTGGTTTTAATATCCCTGTTATACATATTCGCCATCTGTTCTAAATCATCTTTTATACTCTTATTTTCAGCCTCCAATTGGATGTTCTTCTTCTCTGAAAGCAACTAGATTCGACTGATAAAAAGCGTTTTGATCAAAATTGCTAATTTACCAAATTCTGGAAAGTTGATTCTAAATTCTTCTCCAGCATCAATAACTTTGAAGTGCTACTCGTTTCTATGGTTAAATTCCCTTTCTGGATTATATCCAATCTTTCTTCCAAAACCTTGGATGTATTCTTTTCCTTTTCTAATTCTAAATCTTTTTGTTTTAAAAATTCAGATAAATTCTTCATGTCTGTTTTCAATTTTTGCAATTTCTCCGAATATTGCTTCTTTGCCGTCTCCAATTCTGATTGGACCTTTTTATTAGCTTCCTCTATCGAATCAGATAACGCTTTAGTAAGTTGTAGGACCTCATCTATTCATTTAGAAAAATTAATAAAATTTAAAAGATTTTTTTAACGAGGTTACCTTTAGCTTGTTTCTCCCGATATAAAGCAGCATCCTTTTCAAATAAAGCTGCTTCAACGACTTGAATAGCTTCACTAACTTTCAACTGCGATTCCTTCTCTTTACCCCGCAAAGAGCTAATCAATTTATTCTTCTCTTGCAAACTCGATCTTAATTTATCTCTTTCCGCTTGAAGATTCTGATTTTCCTGTTGTAATCCTTCAATTTTATCCTGCAAATTTTGCACAGCTTTACTCGTCTCCTGATGACTCTCGTTGAGCTGTTTTAACTCATTCGTCTTTAAATCGATAATAGATTTAGTCGATTTCTGACTTTCCAACAGGCTCACTTTAACTTGCATCAATTCAATCTCTAATTCTTTGATTCGCTTCTGATAATCATCTTTCATCTATTGTAGAAATCAACATTAAACGATTAAAAATTTAATTCATTCAATTATTGCTTCATTGCATTTACCAATATACCTTTCTAACATCTGTTTTTGACACGTACCCGTGGGATCTACCTTCGTATAATCTCAGCTCGTCTTCGAGATGATCTATGGTTTCTAACGAGTTCTTCCATAATTCTGTCGTGGATTCTTTCTCCTGAAAGGCGACGTTTTAAACGGGGACAATTTTTTTTCTTTGGATGGGAATTTACCTTCATTAATAAATGAATCTGCGATTTTAGATTCTCTACTATATCGTTGTCGTTAAATTTGTTCTTTGGAGGTGCATCTTCTTGATTGTGGAGGTGTGTTTTGATGTACGATGCGAGTGATTTATTCTCCTGGATTAAAATAACGGATTCGTTTCTTAAATGGGATTGTTCTATCTGTAATAATTCGTCGTTTGTGATGATATTGTTGGTAATAATCATAACTATCGATGTGTCAATGTCAAACTTATCAATTTTTGACATTTAAATGTCAATCTTATTGTCTATACTAGACATTTAAACGCCAAAGTTCTCAAATATTTGCAATTTAAATGTCAAACTTGTTCATTTATTAGACGTTTAAATGTCAAATTCGTCCATATTTGACATTTTATAACCAAAATTGGTCATGCGTTTTAATGTCTAAAAACGCAACCCTTGTCGATTTTTCAACCTTAATTGTCAATTTTGTCCAATTTTTTGTAGTTTAAATGTCAATAATACCATATCGAATGATTATTTTAGCGAGTATTATTTGTTTAGAATCATTTAATTAGCGAGTTGGTAAAAATACCAGCCAAGTATTCGACCCATTTCCAATTTAAATGTCAAATTTTTCCATATTGGACAGTTATAGTTACCAAACTTGTTTATATTAGACATTTAAACGTCAAATTCGTCAATTTTAAACATTGAAATGTTCAACTTGTCTATATTATAGACCTTATTTAAATGCCAAGCTTATCTGTAATTGACATTTAAACGTCAAATGAATCAAGTTTTGACATGAGAAATGTCAAATTTGATCATATTTGACATTTAAAGGTAAAATTAATGAATGTTTGACATTGAAACGTCAAACTAGACAGTAAATCACCAACCTCGTTTTCATAAATGCTAAAATATTCGATTTTTGACGATGAAATGTCCAACGTTTCTATATTACAGACATTTAAATGGTAAAGTTGTTTATATTTGACATTTAAACGTCAAATGAATCAACTTTTGACATGAGAAATATCAAATTTGATCATATTTAATATTTAAAGGTGAAATTAATTCATATTTGACATGAAATGTTAAACTAGAGTAGTAAATCACCAACCTCGTTCTCATTTGACATTTAAATGCTAAAATAGTCGATTTTTGACGATGAAATGTCCAAGTTGTCCATATTACAGACGTTTAAATGTTAAATTTGTTTATATTTGACACTTAAACGTCAAATGAATCAACTTTTGACGTGAGAAATGTCAAATTTGGATCATATTTGACATTTAAAGGTCAAATTAATTCATTTTTGACATTAAAATGTCAAACTAGAGTAGTAAATCACCAACCTCGTTTTCATTTGACATTTAAATGCTAAAATAGTCGATTTTTGACGATGAAATGTCCAATTTGTCTATATTACAGACGTTTAAATGCTAAATATGCTATATATATTTGATACATTTTTGACAGTGAAATGTCAAACTTGTTCATAGTTGACGTTTAAATGGAAAATTAGTCCATTTTTAATATTGTAATGTGTCTACATTATGTGAGCAATAACTTTTAAACAACAATTATTCCTATAGACATTTAAATGCCAAACTAGAATTTGCCATTTAAAACATCAACGTCGTCGATTTTTGACATTGAAGTGTCAATTTTGACTATGTTACAGACATATAAATGCTAAACTAATCAATTTTTGACAATGAAATGCCATACTTGTACATGTTTTACATTTTAATGCGAAACTAAGTCGTGTTTTGATCTTGAAATGTTTATATGCGAGAGATCTTCGAACGACAAACTTGCGTATATATTTGACATTTAAACGTCAAATTTAGTTAAGCTTTGTCATTGAAATGTCAAACTTGTTCATATTTGACATTTAAATACCAAATTTGTTGCGTTTTGACATTGAAATGTCTATATTTCAGACATTAAAATGACAAACTTGTTTATATTTGACATTTAAACGTCAAATTAGTCAAGTTTTGTCATTGAAATGTCAAATATGTTCATTCATTTGGCATTTAAATGTTAAAGCAGACCATTTTTGACACTGCAATGTCAAATTTGTCAGTATTATGTAAACAGTGGCTTTTAAACGCTTAAGATCGTAGAACAAAAAAAGATAGTACTTAATTAACCGTGAAGAGCAACAATAACAATTATTCCTCGATATGCCAAATTATCGTCGATTTTTGACTTTCAGAAGTCTTTTTTGTTTATATTTCAGATATTTAAATGTCAAACTTTTATATTTTTGACATTTAAATGCTAAACTACTTCATTTTTGATAATGAAATGTCAAACTTGTTCGCATTTGACATTGAAATGTCAAAATTGTCTATATTATCCACATTTAAATGCCAAACTAGTAGCCAATATTTGACAGCTAAACGTCAAACTCGTTCATATTTTATATTGTCACACAATGTCACATTTATATGCTTTTAAATAAATACATTAATCTGAAATCTCTCTCAAACAAATTAAACAAACGTAGTAAAATGTCTAAAACATTTTTTCAAATTATGATCAGTAACTTGATTCGAGATTGACAAGCACAGAAAAGTCTGACATTGACAGGTGAAGGTTTAACATTTAAACGTCAAATATGTCAAAAGTTTGACATTTGAATGAATTAAATATGAGCAAGTTATATCATTAAAATCAATCAAAGCTAACAATTATACTCACTTTACAATACTCTAATTGTTCTTGAAGGGTACCAACTAAATTTTCATATTCTTTTATTAACGGATTTAAATTGCTAAAAAAAGAAGACATTATACTTTATACTCGAAACAAATTAGTACTACTTACGGTAATGTTATATCTTCACTTAATACTTCGTTCATATTTATTCGGTGAACACTTTGGCATAATTCAGAAACTACAATTCATAACTCAAATTTTTGAAATTGTCATTTTTTCCGTTTGACAAGTTAGTGCACGCGATGAACTTGAATCGTTTAAGCAACATCGCTCATTTAAGTGTCCCATATCAGTTTAACTAACGATATTACACGTTAATAAAGCTAGAACTGTCACGAAGATATGAATAATGTTCGAGGAACATGTTCTGTGTTGTAGAATACGAGGGTGTTCAATACAAACAATCTAACCTTAGCGAGGATAAGGTGAGGAAATCAATATTTGAGTTGTAGCGCGAAAACGACAGTTTTAAAATCTTATATAATAGAGGGAAAATGCAAAAATGGAGTAAGTTTTGTTTTAAAAACAATACAGGTTGGTTTTTATTAAATATGTGTTATATTTCAGTTCGAAATTGTATTTTGATATTAGGGAAACGCAATTACCTATCGTATACAGGCCGGAGTATAATGTTCATTTTTTGGGATTAGAGAAATTGCATCCGTTCGATGCCGGGAAATGGGGAAGAATTTTTCAGGTATGGATGTTTTATTTTAGTGTTTTTGGTTTTAATTTTAAACATGTATAAAATAATTTTAGTTTTTGAAGAATGCTGGTGTCGTTTGTGATCGTACTGTTACCATTCCGAATTTGGCGACCAAAGAGGATTTATTAGTAGTTCATACTAAGAAGTATTTGAAAACTTTAAAGGTATTTTAATGGAAAATAAATTGCAGGTATTATTTTAGTAATAAATGTTTTAATTTCAGTGCAGCTTAAATGTTGCTTATATTGCTGAAGTACCTCCAATATGTATTGTGCCAAATTATTTTGTTCAACTTGGATATCTACAGCCGATGAGGTAATATTTAGAATTAAATGTTGACCAATTTTTTTAATCATCACTAATTAGATCATTAGTAAGAAGGAGAAATTTAAACAAAGAGATGATTGGGGAAAATGGATCCCACAACTACAACAGATTCTTTCTTCTTCGAAGTAGTTTTGTTGGTGCTTGGAAAAGGATCCTTAACATTTTTCTGTAATCCAGCGTTGTTTGGAGTTTCATAAACGTTTGAGTACAAATTTCTGCTTTAGTCACCGTATGACTATGATTTACAATGTTGACATATTCTCCGCCATCTTTGTCCACCCTCCACATTCACTCTAATGTGCCATCCTTCAATCTCCGCGTTCAAAGGATTATCTGACGATTCTCAAAATGGGCTGCTCCACCTCATGGTTGGATTGTGGTCCCTAAAGACGTTGTTAAGGCGAGAGGAGTTCCTTGATTGGAGGAATTGATTTTATTTGTAGGTGTTAGATGTTGTATTACGGTTATGACGGCTGTTATGTCCAGTGGATATGTTGGCCTCGTTATGTAGTGATGTCTAAATTTGATAATTTGTTTGATTTACAAACATCACAAAAGTAAAAAAGATCATTTTCAAGCTGAGCACACTGTTCATGAGCCCACCCCTCACAAGAATGGCACTGGATCCAATTTTCATCAAATGATTCTGTGCTGTTGAAGAGGATTCTCCTCTCACGGCCATCAAATTTTAATTTTTTTCTTACTGGTACTTTTATCTCCGCTACACCAGAGATTCTTGTCAATTTAGGTTTACATTTTTTCTCCTCTTTGGCAAAATTCTGTTCTTCTCTTCTGATTTAACTTTCTTTTCAATATCTAGAAGTTTCTTCCTTACAAGCTGGTTTTTGTAGCGAGTCGACCCTCCCTTGTCTTATACTTAACACTTGAAGTACTTGGCAAAGGTGTAATTTGATCAAGAACCATTTCAATGTCAGGGTTACTATTTTGAAGACCAGAAGTCGAAGGCTGATGATAGAGTAGGTCAGGTTCATTGGTCACCGAATAATGCTCTGACTCAGCTGAGACTGAAGTCTGTGGCGCTTGAATATGCCAAATTATCGTCGATTTTTGACATTCAAAAGTATTTTTTGTTTATATTACAGATATATAGAATGTCAAATTTTTATATTTTTGAAATTTTAATGCTTAACTAGCTCATATTTGACATTTAAATACCAAATTTGTTGCGTTTTGACATTGAAATGTTTATATTACAGACATTAAAATGACAAACTTGTTTATATTTGACATTTAAACGTCGAATTAGTCAAGTTTTGTCTTTGAAATGTCAAACATGTTCATTCATTTGGCATTTAAATGTTAAAGCAGACCATTTTTGACACTGCAATGTCAAATTTGTCAGTATTATGTAAACAGTGGCTTTTAAACGCTTAAAATCGTAGAACAAAAAAAGATAGTAATTAACCGTGAAGAGCAACAATAATTATTCCTCGATATGCCAAATTATCGTCGATTTTTGACATTCAGAAGTCCTTTTTGTTTATATTTCAGATATATAAATATCAAACTTTTATATTTTTGACATTTAGATGCTAAACTACTTGATTTTTGATAATAAAATGTCAAATTTGTTCGCATTTGACGTTTAAATGCGAAAATAGTCTATTTTTGACATTGGGAAATGTCAAAATTGTCGATATTATCCACATTTAATTGCCAAACTAGTTCAATATTTGACAGCTAAACGTCAAACTCGTTCATGTTTTATATTGTTACACAATGTCACACTTATATATAAGCTTTTAAATAAATACATTAATCTGAAATCTCTCTCAAACAAATTAAACAAACCTAGTAAAATGTCAAAAACATTTTTTCAAATTATAATCACTAAGTTATTATTGACGTGAGATTGACAAGCACAGCTTTTCAATATCTAGAAGTTTCTTCCTTACAAGCTGGTTTTTGTAGGGAGTTGACTCTCCCTCGTCTTGTACTTAACACTTGAAGTGCTTGGCAAAGGTGTAATTTGATCAAGAACCATTTGAATGTCAGGGTTACTATTTTGAAGACAAGAAGTCGAAGGCTGATGATAGAGTAGGTCAATTTCATTGGTCTCCCAATGATGCTCTGACTCAGCTGATTGTGAGATTGAAGTCTGTGGCGTTTGAAGGACAATTTCTTCGTTGTAATCTGTTGAGTTTAGACTGCTTGTTGGACAAATTTCGACTTGCCTCTATGTTTCATTACTCCGAGAAGCAGCGAAATCCAAGTCATCAAAAATATTCGGATCCAATGGTTGTATGCCAGTGCATTTGGACCCTGATTGCGCTAGCTCCATCCTACATATTTTAGAAAATGCAACATCTACGGTACCAGCAATTTCATGCAGTGCTATTTTTGAGTTAAGATATTTTTCCATCCAACCTCCGCACGCATCATTGTATGCGTTCTTGAAAGGCTTCATAATGGACCGATCAGGAGGTTGCATTTTATGCGACGTGTGTGGAGGTAGACTCAGCATGTGCAAATGATTGGCTTTGGCGAAGGAAATTACATCTAATTCCTTGTGGCTGAGTTGTCTTTTTTATATATTGGTAGTAGTTTTACAACTTTTAGCTGATAAGGAAAATTACCAGTTTCAAACATTGAATTAATGATGATGCTGAGACTCAATCTGTTCTTTCGATACAAAAAAAAGGACAAAAATCTTGAGATTGTGCTGATGTGCTGGCCTATAGTCTAGGGCCATTCCCATTACACTCCAGCTCCACGGGAAGTTGGTATAGCCCATAAAGATGTCATCAGAGGGCATCAGTCTACTTAATGGACAAGCCCCATCTCGGGAATCAGTTCACAAGGGCGTTGATGGCTTCGATATTATCGATAAATATGACCAGTTGAGTTTGTGGCTCCCTTGAAAGATCAGAAAAAAACAAATCCGGAGCCAGAAGAAAACGCTTCGGAGGAAGGACTCCAGAGCCAATAGGGTGAGAGAAGGAGATATGATTGGACATCTTGATTGAAATCTTGTTTAGCAATTCATTGTGCCAGATGGAATCAAACGTATTAGCGATATCAAGAAAGACTGCATCAGGGGGGCGTCAGTAGACTAGTGCACCTCTAGGGTGTTTCTTATTTCCTCAAGAAGGCGATGATGTTGAAATTCTGTGGACAATTCTTTCCGGAAGCCGAATTTGGGGGTTGAAATATTTATCTGCGAGTTACAAGGTTATAAGTTTGCCGTTAGATTAAAGTAGCTTCTAGCAAGCATACAGCAATGGCCACTTTATCCTAGTCCTTCCTATAGTTATGAAGAAAAAAGATCCATTTTTTAAGAACTCCTTTTTCATCATTTAATGATGCCGAAATTTTTGTTTCAGATACCAAACAGGAGGAAGCATCCTAGCTGGAAAACTAGCTTTAGAAAGAGGGTGGGCCATTAATATCGGTGGTGGTTTCCACCATTGCAGTTCGGATAAAGGCGGCGGATTTTGCGCTTACGCCGACATCACCCTCCTCATAAAATTCCTTTTTAATAACTTCCCACAGAAAGTCAAGAACGTTCTCATCGTAGATTTAGACGCCCATCAAGTTAGATCTCCATTTCTAAAACATTGCTTCGGGATAAATTAATTTAATTTTCACAGGGAAACGGTTACGAACACGATTTTATGGATGACGATAATGTTTATATAATGGACGTTTATAATCGTCAAATATATCCTTTCGATAACGTGGCTAAAAAGGCTATTAATCGCCGAGTTGAATTATTAAATCGGACTCGAGATGAGGAGTACCTGTATAAAATTGAACAGTTAAGTTAATCAAATTAAATTTATTTTATTCTAACTACAACGCCAATTTTTTTGCAGGAATTTTATCAAGTCTTTAGCTGAATTTAAAGCTGATTTAATAGTTTATAACGCGGGAACTGACATCTTAGACGGAGACCCTTTAGGCTTATTATCAGTATCTGCTCAAGGCATCGTATCGAGAGATGAAATAATTTTTAAACGTGCTAGATCGAATCGTATCCCTATTGTGATGTTAACAAGCGGAGGTTACACTAAGAAAACTGCCAGGATAATAGCAAATTCGATCATAAATCTGCACGAGAAGGAATTGATCAAAGGACCAAACAAACGTTATTAGACGAAGAAAAAAAGATTACGCTTAATGAATTTTATCCATTTATAAAAAAAAAAAATACAAATAGTGCAAATAAAAATGTGTTTTCCCTAATTATCTCGTTGACGTGTTGAATTGATCAAAGTACGCTGCTGTCGGTTTATTCGTATACACAACTTTTTGCAGGTACTCCTTCTTGTTCTTCTGTTGTATGCTCATCTGTTTATTCTCGTCCGCCAGTTGTTTCTCCATATCCCTAAAAAGTATTAGATTTACGAAGAGATTTAGACTAGTTTTATAATAGTTGAAATGTTGAAATCTTTATAAATAAAAACTTATATTATCTACCTCTTCTTTCTTTCTAATTCCTTATCCATTAATAATATAGATTTTTGTACTCCGTTTGTGTAATCTTGCCATTCCCGATCGAATCGTTTCTCCATTTCTTTCTTCGCTTTCGATTCCTCGATTTGAGCCAGTTGCATTTTTCTAACCCCCAATTTTTCCTCCGGTGTCATACCTTTATAAAGGTAACCGATCTTCCTATTGATGCCTAGATTACTCTGAGCAACGTCTGGATTTTCGGTCATCATATCACTGGTTAGGATGTTGTACATTTCGGCCATGCTATCTTCCTTCTCTTTCCTATCGCGGCATTGCTTTTGTAACTCCCTTTCATTAGACTAAAATAGAATCAACTGAATCAATTCGTTATAGTGTTGTTTAATTAATGAAATGAAATAAGATCAGGGGATGTGCCAGCAAAATCTGAAAGAACTGAAAGAATGATGTCAAAAGATCACGATCGATAGGAAAGAATGCAGATGAGACAGGTAGTAAGAATAATAGGAAGACAATGAAACAACAACAACGCAACAAAACTGCAAAAAAAAACAAACAATCAAGAAAATAGAAGACCCATCGATAGCCACAAAGGATAAATGAAATGGGAGAGAGGATGGATGCATGAAGGAACGAGGGCAACAACGAAGAAAAAAAAAGGAGTGAACGAGAAACGAGGGAACTAACCCAGAGCGGACAGAATTGTCAAAATAGGAACCTAACATGTCCAGAAATGTTTTGGGAAAGAGGGTGGAGTTGGCGGAGGAAATGGCCTCAACAAAACAGAGAAATAAACAGCAAGAAACAACAAATAAACAAGGACCCTGCTCTCTCACCCCACCCTCCACAACAAAAAAAAATCAGGAACTGGGAGAGGTGATGAATGAAGAAACAAGGATAAAAAAGAAGAAAAAGACTACGAGAACGAGAAATTAGGGAGCTAAACAAGAGCACAGATTTGTCAAAATGAGAACATGACATGTCCAGAAGTGTTTTGGGAAAGAGGGTGGAGTTGGCGGAGGAAATGGCTCCAACAAAACACAGAAATAAACAGTAGAAAACAAATAAACAAGGAGCCTAGGATCTCCTTTTCACCACAAAAAATAACAGGAAATGGGAGAAAGGATGAACGAAGGAACGAGGACAACATCGAAGAAAAAGAAGAAGAGAACGAGAAACGAGAGAGCTAAACAAGTGCACAGAATTGTCAAAATGGCAATGAGACATCGTCAGAGGTGTTTTGGGGAAGGAGACGGAATTATTGGAGGAAATGCCCCCAACAAAACACAGAAATAAACAATAAAAATCAACAAAACGAGGACCCTGCTCTCACCCCACCTTCGGGAGAGATGATGAATGAAGGAACAAGGATGACAAAAGAAAACGAGAAACGAAGGAGCTAAACAAGAGCACAGAATTGTCAAAATGAGAACATGGCATGTCCAGAAGTATTTTGGGAAATGGGGTAAAGTTGGCGAAAGAAATTGTCCAGCCAAACATAAAAATAAACAGTAAAAAACAACAACTAAAGAAGGATCCTTTTCCGTTCTTTCCTCCATAAAAAACAGGAACTGGGAGAAAAGATTAATGAAGGAACGAGGACAACAACGACAAAAGGAAGAGAACGAGAAATTAGGAAGCTAAACAGGAGCATAGAATTGTCAACATGGAAACATAACACGTCTAGAAATGTTTTGGAAAAGGAGGAACGATTGTTGACAGAAATGATCCAATAAAATACAGAAATAAACAGTAAAAATAAAAAAATAAAAAAGGACTCTGTGCCCACTCCCCACAAAAAACAACAGGAAATGGGAGAGTGGGTGAATGAAGGAACGATGACAACAACAAAGAAAAAGAAGGAAAAACAAGAAACGAGGAAGCTAAACAAGAGCACAGAATTGTCAAAATGGGAACCTGACATGTCCAAAAGTGTTTTGGGAAATAGGTTGGAGTTGTCGGAGGAAATGGCCCAAACAAAACACAGAAATAAACAGTAAAAAACAACAAATAAACAAGGACGCTTCGCTCTCCTTATAACAAGATAATAAACACAACAGTTAAATACAAAATAACAGGAAATGGGAGAGAGGATAAATGAAGGAATGAGGGCAACAACGAAAAAAAAAGAAGAAGAGAACGAGAAACGAGGGAGCTAAACAAGTGCACAGAATTGTCAAAATGGCAACGAGACATCTTCAGAGGTGTTTTGGCCCCAACAAAACACAGAAATAAACAATACAAAACAACAAAAAGAGGACCCTGCTCTTACTCTGCCCCCACAAAAAAAACAGGAACTGGGAGAGATGATGGACGAGAGAACAAGGGTGGAGTTGTCGGAGGAAATGGCCCCAACAAAACACAAAAGTAAACAGTAAAAAAACACCCCTCTCCCCACAAAAAAAGGATATGGGAGAAAGGATGAATGAAGGAACAAGGACAACAACGAAACAAAAACAGAGAGCGAGAAAGGGGAAAGCTAAACAAGAGCACAGAGTTGTCAAAATGGAAACATATAGCATGTCTAGATGTGTTTTGGAAAAGAAGGAACAATTGGTGGAAGAAATGGAGCAACAAAACACAGAAATAAACTGTAAAAAAAAACAAAAAGGGAAAAAAGACCCTGCTCTCTTCCTCCTCTACACAAAAAAAAACGAAACAACGAAGAAAAAGAAGAAGAGAACTACAAATGAGGAAGCTAAACAACATGGCATGTCCAGAGCAATTTTGGGCAAGGAGGAGGAGTTGGCGGAGAAAATGGTCCATGAAAACAAAAAAGGGGCAAGGGAAGGAGTTGGGTTAATAACTGTATCAAATAGATTTGTCAAGGGAGGGTGGGAGGAATCTTAGGAGTTAAGATAAAGCTGTGGTAACAATAAGGACTCGAGGAAAGCCGAAAAAGACAATTTCCTTAAGGAGTTACAGAAGCAGACAGATAATAGAGAAAGAAATCTTATAAATGGACGAGTTTGCAACAAGAATGGAGAAGAGGCCATAGAAAATATTGGAGAAAAAAATTCAACTAGAACAAATATAAGATTCAAACAATAACAGTAAGAGTATCAACAGAGTCAGAAAGAGTCATCGAGAACAGGAACAAATGTTGAATTATCTTTTTAGTGAGGAGAAATAATAGGAAAGTAAACAAATATGTCAAAGATAAGAGATAAGCAGATGAAAAAATAAATAGGTGTGCAAGCCATCCAAAACAATACCAAGATAGTGTTAGGGGGTTTCGACCTCACTCACCAGTGCCTTATTATATCGACAACAAGCCAATTCCAATCGTTTCCGACATTCCTTCTCCATACTATCCAATTCTATAGCTCTCTGATCTCTCGCTAACACGGCAGCTTTATAAGCATCTTCAGCGGCTTTCCGTTCTTTCTCGGCACCTTCTCTTTCGAGCATCTGCTGATCCAACCACGATTTTAACTGATCCCTTTGAACTTTAAGCCTGTCCTCGTTCGATAAATCCTCACCTTCAAACCTAATCGGGATAGTATTATTTTTGGGCGAAGACAAACAAGTTTAATTTGGTTACTTTTGAGCGGATGAAGGACCACATCTAGGATCATCGTCTCGAAGTCTCGGCGGCACCAATTTCTTCGAAAGGTTAGGATCGTTTAGATCGAATTCACGACGATCTTCCGGTTTCTGGTACTCCTTCCTAAATTCGTTGATTTCCTGTTGTACTTTTTTGCGTTCCTTAAAAAATCTTAATGAGTTTGAATTATTTGGAAAAAATTATTTTTTAGAAAATACTGCTTTTTCTTTAGCGTCCAAAGCGATTGATATCTCGTCATATTTCTGCAACTGAGTGGCGTAGTATTCTTCTATTTGTTTGCTTTCGATATCGCGTTTCTTCTTCTCCGCGATTTGCCGATCCAAAGCTTGGTAGTCAATCTAAAAGTGGGAGTAAAAAAAGGTGGGAGTTTTTCTTCTATTGGTCTCTTACCCCAAATAGTCTAGCTCGAGGATTGAATATTCTCTTTTTCCTTTCTTCTTCATTAGCTCTTTTTCTTTCGATTAAAGCGGCTTCTTTCCGATCTTTATCGGTCATCAATTGGAAATTTAGCATTTTGCCTTGAAAAGTTGTTTACGATTCGAAATAATAGTATGGAATTACGAGTTTTATAATTAAAATATATTAATAACGCAATGACACACGTGACAGTTACATAATGATGGAGCTGTTTATATAGCAACCCCGGTTTGGTCGATATGTTATGGCTCTTTGAAAATTAATTCTGATAAATGCCAGTGTAATGTGTACTATCCAGCACTACCTTTTAGGGTGGGGCCTGTGTTTGTAAATATTTGTTTTTAGTGAATTAAATGCAGTACATTTTTGATGATAATACATAAGAAATAAAAAATAATTTTGTGTAACTTAACCTTCCAGTAGTCGCGCGAAAGTTCAAGACATGAGTAGTCGCACCGGTGTCACAGACCGTATAACAAATATAGCCCAAAAAAATTCATTGGAACATACTTTTTGGAAACAACATGACAATTTGGACATGGCAATTGGTTTACTAAAAAAAATATATTGACCCATTTGTCTAAATCTAGCTCCAAATTTAAAGAAAACAGTTTTTTTGAACATCATACTTTATTAAATTGAAATAAAAGAAAACAAACATTGAAAATGGAAATTAAAAAGTGTTTTTCAACAAAACAAAGGCTCTTCTACAACAAAACAGAAAACAAAATAATTTTGAAAATGGTTTAGCCCTTTATAGGTTACATTTTTATTTTACATAAATATGATAACGGTTGGCGGTCAAATTTCGGGACACTTGTTGTATTTTGTCTCTCTCAAACAAATTCAACTGGATTATAGCTCTTTTTGTCGTAATATGTACGTAAACGTTTGGTGTCCTGATATTAATTCAAATATTACACGTATGGATGTCTATGGGACAATTACCGCCAACTATGTAGTAAGTGTCCCCGTATTGGGACACCAACCATACGTGCTATAGGTCACTCCGGCATTTTATTCGTTTTGTGTGGTGATGCAATTCATTTGTGTTTTTATTGAGAAAAAAAGTGTAAAATCGCTGACAGTTATATAGAATATCAACTTTATTATTTAGCAGGTAAGTTACATGTCTTATACTATTGCCATTTGTTTAAATTAAGTTACAGTTTAGATTAGAAGTATGAAATGTCATACATAACCTAGAAACCTAAAAAGTTTGGTACATTCATTTCGTTATTATTCTGGTAAATTAAACTTTGTCCTTCTTGGTACGAATTCTTTAGATATTTTGGTAAAAATATAAAAAGTCGCTTATATTTAAAAGTTTTGCGCTAAGTTGTTACCGGCATTATTTTGACTAGTGCACGTGTTAGATATTGAGGTTGTGGAATTATCTATATTTTTAGTATTATTTATATTTTTATAACTTACAAGTAAATTGGATATCGATCTAGCATTTTATTTTAGTTATATTAGAAAAGTAAATTAAGATAACCAATATTGTTGGCTTTGACTTTCTGCAATAATTATTTAATCTAGTCCTTTCAGAATGAATCGTCCTTTCCGTTATGAAGAATTAGAGCGAATGACTCCTTCAGAGTTGGATGAGCTTTTGAATTCTATCACAGACGATCAAGCAATCAATTCTGACGTCGGTGGAGATAGCGATGCTGAAGATGACAAGAATCACCCATCAACATCAAAAATACGTCGGGTAAATACCGATGTTGCAGGTAATCTTGATTTAGAAAACGAACATAATAAGGAGTCTGATAACGAACTGGAAGAGAACTTTGAAGAAAAAGTTCCAGATCCCATTTATATACCACAAACTTTTGTAGATAGTGATACAGGTTCTGATACTGCTGAAGAAGTTCGTGATGATTTCACATTTTCTAAAGTTCCATCCATTCCACAGACCTTTCAGAATTTTCAATTTAATGAAAACTTTGGCCCAAAAGTAGAAGTTGATACCTCATCTCCACTGGCTATTTTTTTAATAATTTTTGCTGATGCGCTTCATCTTATAGTAGAACAATCGAATTTATATGCTACTCAAAATGGAGTAGATCTAAATTTAAATTTAGCTGAACTGAAAGCCTTCCTTGGCATATTAATTGTTATGGGATACCATGTACTACCTAGCGTACGACTATATTGGTCCACTGATGAAAATTTTGGTGTTTCAAGAATAGCCAAAATAATGTCATTGAAACGATTTTTACAAATATTAAGATACCTTCACCTTAACGATAATACAAAGATGGCGAAAAGGAGTGAAAATGGATATGATAAATTATATAAATTGCGTCCTTTGATAACGTACTTAAATGAAAAGTTCAGAAGTATTTTCAGTCCTAGTAGATTCTTATCTATTGATGAGAGTATGGTAGGTTTCAAAGGCAGAAGTTCTTTGAAACAATATATGCCAATGAAACCTACCAAGAGAGGATTTAAGATCTGGGCTATAGCCTGTGCTACAACAGGCTTTCTAGTTGGTTTCAAGATTTATGAGGGCAAGACAGTAGAACGACGAGAAGGCACACTTGGGGAAGAAGTAATCATAACAATAAGTGATGCTTTTCACAATTTAGGCTATTGTTTCTTTTTTGATAGATTTTTTTACAATACCGCTATTAAGGAAATTACTATCTTTGAAAACTTTTGGATGTGGAACAATCATGGGAAACCGAAAACATTTTCCCAAAACTCTATTACGCGCTGACAGACATTTAAAAACTGGAGAAATGGATTTTGCCACGACAGGAGAAATTTCTATTTGTAAATGGAAAGACAGAGGGTCGAAATGTGTTCTAGTTGCATCTAATATGCATAATCCAGTGGATGGAACTTTCGTTCTCAGACGTAATAAAGAAGGTGAACGGGAACAGGTACATTGTCCAAAGGCCATTGAAGACTATAATAAATATATGGGTGGTGTCGATAAATTTGATCAGAACATGGAAAGTTATTCGATATCACAAAAATCAAGCCGATGGTGGCTGAAAATATTTTATTTCTTGCTTGATGCTAGCATAGTTAATTCATATATTCTTTATAAAACGACCTTAAAATTATCAAGCAAGAAGCAAAAACCTATGACCCACCTTATGTTTAGGAAAACATTAGCCAATGAATTAATTTCGGATTTTTGTTCTCGTCCAAAGAAAGGAAGAAGACCGGAAGTATTAGTGACCAAAAATAAAATGTACAAAAAAGAAAATGGCACAAGAATCGCTATCACTGAATTGGTAAATGTGGGAATTCACTTACCTGTCAAAGGAACTTGTCGACGATGTGCGTACTGCAGTACCAAAGAAGTTCCAAAAAAATCTCAAATCATGTGCAAAGCATGTAAAGTTAATTTTTGTTTAGAATGTTATGCTGTTTTCCATGAACAAAATAATAATAGTGCATATTAAGTAATTTTCATTTCATCTCCGTAGTTCTTCATAATAATGTATATGTACATATGTATTGTATTCTTCCCAATATTCATGTTCGTTTTGGTTTATTTATCATAGGGTAGTAACAATTTTGGTTAATTACGCTTGAGTTACGATATAAATAAAAAGTTTATAAGTATTGGTTTTAGCAGTTTGTCTCTCCCACTTGTAATAAACATTTGTGCATTTTTAAAATTATGATTTCCAATTTTGGGACATTTTAATTTGCAGTTTATAAGAAACAGGTAAGGATCGTTAAATATTAGGACACCAAACATATTAGGTTTTCTTGTAGCTTAAATGCTTGGTGGCTAAATGTAAGGCCACCTCATTGCTAGCCACAAAATAGAGTGACAAACTAAAAATTTGTTTTTATATGTTCTATGTATACTATTGTTCGCTATAAAATGCATAAAAACTTTTTTACGATGTATAAAAAATTTGAGCACTCGGTAACTTTTTATAGTGGTCTCACATTAAACCACTAACCTATAAAGGGTTAGAGCATTTCTCGGCACTCTTGGCAAATGCCAATTATATGCTCCAAACACATATATTTTTTGCACTTATGACAATTAAACCGTCTTTTACGGTACACCATTATCTGGAGCTTCAGGTTCCACATTTACCCCCCATAGTTCTTTTAGCCTACATTTCAAACTTCGAGGAATGTTGTTCATAGTGGAACACACTTGTAGATGAGGTCTCAGCAGTTCATTGGAGAGTTGTCTCAAATAATTCCTTCTCAAAATCTTGATGTCAGGATGGTTTGAAAGGTATATTATTTGCGAATTGATGCCAGCTATATTCAAAAGAGAATACAGAACGACCATTGGCCACCTGCGGATGTTTCTGGAACAATTGTAACTTGCACATAATTTATCCACAACATCTACACCCCCTTTAGTAGCGTTGTAAAACGCAATCATTACTGGTTTTCGCGTCTCCTGTTCCTGCATCGATCATCAAAGTGCATACTAGAAAATAGGACATTCTTCATTTTTTTGCTGGAATGTTCTGGTCGCGTAGGCGGTTGGTAAAATTCTAAGCGCAATTCTTTTTTTTTTTTTTTTCTGACAGTTCCAAGTACTGTGAGCTTATGGTCAATGAATAGTTTCTTTACGAGAGGTAGGGATGTGAACCAGTTGTCCATCGTTATATTACGACCTGATCCAACAATATGTTCACAAAGTCGTAGAACAACATCATAAGGACTATTTGAAACCCTGTATGGTCCTTCTGGTTGTGTTCCGACGTACACTTCTTCCTTGTATAAAACATTTTTGCATCATATAATGCTAGAATTTTTATCCCGTATTTGTTTGGTTTAGAAGGAATAAACTGGCGAAAACTGCACCTCCCACGAAATCCTGGAAGCATCTCGTCCAGTCTGACAATTAGCAACGAATTGGTCAAAAATAGCACGTATAGGTGCCAATTTATCTGATGCTCTTCGAATTGCTCGAGTTTCTTTGCTATCAAATCTTAGACAACGAAGTAGAAATCTAAATCCTCGCGGACTCACGGTGAGGCGAAATATTTCTACACCAGACCCATCGGTAGCCCACAAATCTTCTCCATTTAGACGATTTCCATGATATATACCAGCCATAGCAAAATTGTTGGCAACAGATTCAATGTACTCATTGGTACATTGCACAATGATATTGATCATCTCGTCATTGAAGAAATGTTCCCATATCTCGAGAGGCCCGTCTAAGTTTTTTGTGGCCAATGTGGAACCAGGCAAACGTTTGACGATATTCTTTTGCCGCGTTCGAGCTGTTTTTGGTTGTGACACAAATTTTCTCCAATGCGTAATTTTGTCTTTTCCGATGAATGACAATGCGTGGCTGTTGCTGTCTTCTCGTTGTTCATGATCAGAAATTTCTTGTTCAGAATCACTATTTTCAAGTTGTTGCTCTTCATGGTCCGATTCATCTGTATCTGATTCTTCTTGATCCGAATGATTGTCACACGCGATTTCTTGATCTTCATTTCTCATAACTTCATCCAACAGATTTTGCAAGTATTGCTGTTCTTTTTCGTAAGACCCCATGGCTAAAAAACAATAACGCTAGATTTTCTTTGTGTAATTCAACATAAAATAACGCAAAACTAACCTGATTGAAATAGCTAAAAAAAAACAGGAATAGTCGCGTCGGTCTCTGATACCGTGGGCGGGTCTAACTATGCACAACCACCACCTGCAACACTGTCACTAGTACTGCACCTCCGTAGCATGTTATTGAGAAGGTACATAGAGGGCGGAGTTGCTGCGTCTTAGTATTTCAAAATGCGGCGCAAAATATTGTGTGGCCGGTCTCACAGACCGGACGCGACTACTGGAAGGTTAATGAGGATGGGACAGCTTCAACGTTACCTGTCAATATTCCATAATCTGTCAAAATTGACAGTTTTGCAATTGATACACCCAATACATATTACAAGAAAGTTTTAAATAATAATGTCAATTTCTTTGTATTTTCCGAAATAATAATGGGGTACAGGAACATTTTTCAAATTATACTCGCATAGATGAATTAAAAAAAATGGGTCAGTATTTTTTTATTTTGCTATATATGTAGGCCAATCAAATTAATATATTTCGAGGAATTAATTTAATTAATTTTAAAACCTCTATTTGGTCCTAAATGCGTGTAATCTGAGTTTGCACCATCCCAGGTGGTGAACTTAACGTTTAGTAGCCGAAAAACCGCCAAATTTTTGCATCTTTTTTAATTTTTTTGCTTGTAGCAGGAAAACGGTTCGTCGGACGGAAAATGTCATTGCATTTAAAAATACAGAAGATAAATTCTGCGTCGACTGACATTTAAAAAATCAAAGTCGGTGTAGTCGTATAGTCAAAATCAAATTTTAAAAACGAAAAAAATTTCGTATTTTGGTGCAACCTTACATTAAGCGGCTTTCCAAGACCACAAATCTTGAAAACAGATCAGTAACGAGTATCAAATCAGCTGAGCGGCTTCGCCGTAAGAGCAAGTACTCTTCTGCAAATGTAGTATTCACGGAAACGATGAACGCAACTATGCCGAAAGAACAATTTATTTCCAACGACAATATCAAAGAACGGCTGATTTCCATGCTGCATGAGAAATTGGTACAGAATAGGTATAGGCCATTCAGTTGACAGATAACTTTGCGACGGTCATCATAATCGGGGAGGACACCGATTAAAGCATAAAGCACCAAATTCATCCACCATTTACGTCATGAAACCTGGAAAGAGAATTTCTCAGAACACCTTCTACTCTCCCAAGTACTTCAACTTCTCGTCCGCTGTCAAACAGAATATCTTGTTCCTACATGCAATCAGTGGATGTGATACAACCTCTGCATTCTATCGCCAAGGGAAGTTGAAGTTTGTCAAGCTTCTTCAAAAGAACATGACATTACAAGAGACTGTCAAGGTTTTCCATCATGAAGATACGGTTCTTGGCAGCTTTCTATTCACCTCAGGCAGATGAGACCTCCTTGGACCAAATCCGCTACGAGACATTTTCAAGATCACTAACAAAGCCAACTTTAGAGTTGGCTTCTCTACCTCCAACAAATGCAGCCGCCGCCCAACATATTCTGCGGATGTACCTTCAAATCCAGGGCTGGAATGATAGACTAGAGGATCCTCTGAGCTGGGAATGGAGGAGGATGGACCTTGGCCTTCTCCCCATCATAAACACTAAGGATCCAGCTCCAGTTGAAATTCTCAACACTGTTTCCTGCAATTGTATAAAGGAGTGTACAGGGAAGTGCAGCTGTCGAAAAGTAGGCATGAAATGTTCATGAATATGCCTCAACTGCAACGGCCAGTCATGCTCGAATTCAGCATTCTTCGAGGATGAGGATGCAATTGATATTGCGGTAGATATAAAAAATAAATTCGCAAAATACGAATTTTTTTTCGTTTTTAACATTCGATTTTGACTATACCACTAAACCGAATTTGATTTTTTAAATGTCAGTCGATGCAGAATTTAGTCCTCTGTATTTTTAAATAGAGTGACATTTTCTGTCTGATGCACCCTTTTCCAGCTACAAGCAAAAAAATAAAAGAAGGTACGCAAAAATTTGGCGGTTTTTCGGCTACTAAAAGTTAAGCTCACCACCTGGGATGGTGCAAACTCAGGTTACATGCATTTAGGACCAAATAGAGGCTTTAAACGATGTCCAGCTTGCCGGAAATTAATTCCTCAAAACGGATTTTTTCGACTTAATTTTATTGGCCTAATATCATTATTATTTATTGCGTTTTTTTCGACGTATATTTTTTTATTCAGTTATTGGCTACCATGAAAATATGCCTGACGTGACAATCTATGTTGGCAATCATGACATTATTTATCAAATTTTCGACCAGTTCTGACCAGTTTTCTGACCAGTTTCGATTACAAATTTTTTACGTTGTAACTCCAAGATTTTGAATAAATTAAATAACCAAATCTAAGCTTCTCTAATTCAGATTTGTCATTGACAGCTGTCACAACTTGAAGTACAATTTAAAACTATAGCAGTATCGTCAATCTTGCTAAAGAAAACACTTTAAAACTTTATGTTGACATGCCAAATGTGTCAAAAATTTGACAGGGTGAAAGTCATTAATTGCCAAACTAAATACTTACTTTAAATATTTATAAGTAGCGATTCAATCGCTAACAGTATAGATAGCTAACCTACCACACTATCCCCAACTTAATAGTAAAATATTCCCATGGTTTTATACTAGTGAGGTAAAAATGACGCGTTTATTTTTCAGTTTGAAATAATTGTGAAAAATTTGAATTGAACAGTTTTGTGGAACGACGATGTATGTCGTGTTTCCTATTGGAGTTTAGTTCCTTCACCGTTTTTTAACAATCAAAAGAAAAGAAAACATAAAATGTAAAAATCGTCTAAACTTCAACGTCCACAATTATTTTTGGAATTTTTTTTTCGCCAACGGGGGGAGGGGGAGGGGAGGGCAGCTCTTCTACAGTTTTTTCTAAATAATTTAAAAAATAAACAGAAAAAATATAAAATTTAAAAACAGTAAACTTTTGCAATCCCGGTTATTCTATAAAATTTCAAAATTGCTTAAATTTTGCAGGGACTAGTTCCCAAATTATTATTCTTAATCTGAAAATAATTGGGGATTAAACTCCTTCCATAATTTAGACGATTTTTAAATTTTTTATTGATTATATAACTGTGGAGGGGTTGGATTCCGATTATTTTTGGAAATAAACAAATAAAGATAGTTGTAGACCCCCTACCACCCTCTTATTAATTTCTTTTTTCAGAAAATAATTGGAATCCAACACCTCCACAGTTATCAATAATTTAAAATTAAAAAATAGTATAAACTTTGGAAGATTTTCTTTCCAATTATTTTCTGGATAAAAGATAAATAAGGAGATAGTATGCAGTCTACAACCACCCTCATTTTTTTTTTTTTTAATAATTGGAAACTGAAATTCCAATTATTATTTTTTCTTTTTCAAAGATTGGACAGTTTTTAGATTTTGTACCTTTCTTACTATTTTAAAGTTATTTTAAAAACTTTGGAAGGGTTAGAATAGTTTAATCAATTCAAGTTGTACTCGAAATTACCGAAGAAGTCAAAAAATTGGTGAAAAATAAAATTTTGCATCCCCTTCCCCCTCCCCCGCCGTTTCATCATATTTTACCGATTTTTTTTTCTCTTATTTTATGAATTATACATGATTGAAACTAATTGAAACCTTCGAATAAAAGGAACAAATCTACAAATTTTAAGGAATACTTAATCTATGTTTTTCTCGAAAACGAATAAAAATAGGAAAATTTTACAAGAGACATAATTTGATCGTTTTTGAATACTCTATCGATTAAAAATTATTTCCTGTCTCTACTACAGGCAGTAAAAAAAATATGATAATTTTCATAACGGCTATGCGTGTTTCATTCACTTCCGGTATTAGTATTTTCTTGAAATTTACTCAAAACATTCGTCCAATAATGCTAACTGACCATGTCAAATCTGATTAAAATCGCGTAAGCTGTTTTGAATTTATAATGAAAAAAAAAACGATTTCAAATTTGGTCTAAGAAGTATGTGGTAAGCGTGTGTGAAGATCTTTTACAGACACCTTGTATATGGGATTCCCCGTCGCAATCTTTACAAAATAATCTGATCTTGGTGAAATTCCCTGCCACACACCAGCCATGGCTTTTCGTCGGAGTTTCATAACAGTTCTTACACACTTCTCGCTGTTTGACATCAACGTCTTCATGACCCAACGTCATGATCCTAATGACGTCTCCGGTTCGGCGGCGTTTGGCAACTTATCCGGCGATTTATTCCCATAATGACGCAGACACAAATTTCTTCCCCAGAAAAGGATTTTCCAAAAATTGCTCGTATGAGTCAACAGTACTTGCAGAGGTGTCAAAGTTTGGGCAAGCATTAATAGCGCGAATTTTAAAACTAAATATTGGAATTAAAGCAAAATTGTTATGTTCTAAAGTAAAAAGTAAAAACATACACAAACAATGATAACAATTTAATAGCAGTCAATAATGGGTTAATAATTGGCGTACAGGTTGGTCTCTGACGTATAGTCTAGATATAAACCAAACTGTTTTACAACAGGTGTACACGCATAGGACTTGAACTGCCCTCTAGTACTGCCGGCCAGAACTATAGATAACCTGTCAAATTTTGACACATTTAAAAAATCAGGCTTACCAACTTACGATGGCTTCAGAGCTGAGAACTATTTAATATAAGTAGGTAAGTTAAATGTAGAAAAAATAAAACACTACATTGATAGATTTAGTAATCTTTTTATTGTGATTTTTTTCTTGCAGGATACATTTAATCTTAAAAATCATTCTTTATTAGTTAATCAAAGCAAGTTCATCGTGTGATATTTTATTAGAGCGAATTATATAAATTCAAAATCCTTATTATTTACATATTACAATCATTATAGAACTCTGTACAAAAAGGAACGTATGAATATCCTTACTACAATATAATTTGCAACGTTTATTAACAAAGAAAAACAAATCGAGATCTATTCAGCTTATACAACGATAACAATTATTGCTATTATATTAAAGTGATAACTTTTTATAAACGTATTTTAACATTAATACATCGAAAGAAGTGTGTAATTAACGTAAAATTATTACAAGACATATATTATACTAGCTCCAAGATTTTAGAACAAACGCTTTTTTGATCAAGTTTTTCCTTTATATATAATTGGATTATCACCAAGAATAAATCCGTATAGGCTACACTTTAAACGCAATCGAGTTAATTGGGTTGCATATCCTTGAAAATTAAAGGCGGATAAATTTGTGGTGACAACCTCGTAAATTTGTTTAATACGTATTTTGTTATCACCTATTAAGAAGTGATACAAGTTCTCCTATTAAAATGTGAGGTTTTTGCATTAAATTTTTTAATTAGATAATAAACATCGAAGAAAGAAAGTGATTTATTTTTCAATGTGTTTGATTGTCAGTTATGTCTACGAAAGAAATAAAAGATGAAAGTAGTATCGTTGATTCATATAAAACACTAATTATATTAATAGGTAGGTACAAGCCAACATTAGAATTTACAATTATTTAGTGCAATTCAATTCAGTTTGTATTAAATGTATTGATAGCTCAATCGTGATTAAATTTGTTTGTCTTTTTAGAACGTTTATTTAAAGCAAGAGAAAAAGATCTTTCATAACATTGTCCGGATTGATTTTTTAATTGGTCCCGATAAAAGCATATCATCTCAAACACTACCAATACATTTAATTTTTTTAAGTGATTTGAGTGCATCCTAAACATACTCGTAGTATAGTAATATGTGTATTTAAAAAGCGATTTTATCACATTTTTGAAGAGCATTCTATCAATATAAAGATGTGAGTGTTATGTAATGAAAGCTCTAGAAAGATTTGCAACTTCCACAATAAATCACGTCTCCAGAGTTTTGACAAAATTTAAAGAGAACAGCATTTATTAGATCCATATTTCAAGCATGATCTTAATTTTTATACTTATACACAAGTATTATTTAGAGAATATATAATACATTTTATTTACAATGTAATAATACATACAATTTTGCTTTGTTGCTCGTTCTCTTTTCAAGCACAATATCACAACTTTATAATAAATTGAAAAACAACATTAAAGTTAAAATTGAAATGGATGTAGAATTACAGTGCCTCGTTAAATTCTTTGCAGTCGTGGCAGTATACCGGTGCGTACATGTTTATTATGTATTCCTCCTTTGATGGATTACATCGTCGTATCATACTTTTCAGGCTGTATACTTAATTAAAATGTTAATTCAGGAGAACTCGGTTGGTAATACTGAATTTTGTTTGTTTATTATGAAGTGTTATCGGGATTCTTTGGTTTTTATATCAATTTTGTTGTTTGAACATCAACCTATTAAGAAAGAAATGAGAGAGATTGTTACTTTTTAATCTGAAGACAACATTTTAAACAAACCAGATATTCTAAAATATGAATGGGATCAATTTTTGAAGCGATTGGACCACCGCCTCCTTGCAATTCCTGAGATAATCTGCTTCTAAACTTACCACCCAATATTTACTAACAACTATCAACTTTACCTAAAGAAAATTGAACCTGGAGTAGATAGAATAAACAGAAGGTTGACATCATGAGAACATACACAATCATATACAGGGTGTGACACCGAAAACGAAACAGATTGAATAACTCGAAAATGCAAAAACAGGTCGATTTTTAATTTAAAGGGGACACCATTTTGCAGCCACCATCAACAGAAAATAATTACATAACTCCTAAGGACAGGTCAAATTGATCCATTTATTGACCATATATTGAATAAGAGTGAAAATTGAGTATCCAGTGTGCAAAGTGTGTTATAATAATTGTAATATTAATACCGCAATAATTAACTTTATTAAATTTTTAATTTATTACGGCATGCTATAGATGGCAGCACCGGTTTGTAGAGTCCAGAGTGACCAGCCGATTTCTTGCATTGTTTATGATTACAGCCACTTAACTTGTCAGTATTATCTCCTTTTAAACCAAATCGGAAAGCAGTAAGAGATTTGTGGTTAAACCATTTTATTTCTTGTTGTTTGATTTTTATTAACACTTCCTACTCCCACAACGTTTTGGGGGCCTAGAGTGCCTAGAAAACACCTAAATTGTGTCTCAAGCAAAATAACAAAGTGATCTGATTTGTTATCCAATTATTATTAATGTTTTTATCAAACGAAAATAAAAATTAAATTATTATTATTGACTTGGTAGGAAGAGAGTGGGCCACGATTACGCGTATTTGATTGGTGGGCCACGATGACATAGATTTGATGACATCGTGGCTCACTAATCTAACTAACCTGCTTTGCGAAAACAGATTCACTCCTCCCTTCTTTCAAATTAAACATTTTTTTTAATGTGTGGTGGGTGCTTAGTTGCAGTGACTCCGTAAGCTGTATTACTTGTCTGGCTATCACTGCAACTCTTGCGGTGTAGTTTAGTGTGTGTAAGTTGTGTTTAAATGGCTTTGTGACAGCATCATATCGCCTTTTATGATGCCGCGCTGTTAATCACTTTGCTCCCAACAGCGAATGGCAAGTCGATCCGGGATTAAACTCTCTGAAAAATGTCACCAGCCCTCCAGGGAATTGAACCCCTGCACCTATCGTCCTCTCACAACAATAGTCAGCCGCCTAACCACTGCGGCCATCGACCCGTTATACTGCGGCCATCGACCCGTTTAACATCGATATCGTCCAAAAGAATAAATTGGTTACCTCTTTCCCTCCCCAACCCCTCCTAATGCGTTCTTGTTTGAACATCTAACTGTTTTAAAATTATTTCAAATTTTCTGTCAATTCGGTGCCGCACCCTGTATATTTACAAAATATACATATTGTTTGGTCAGTAATGAGAAATGAAAGATTTGAGATTCAATTGCATATTCAAGACGTTCCTTTAATTGGGTGCGTGATTGTAGGTGTTGGTGCGGGTGAAGGGGGCGTAATCTTAGGACGTTTGGTGCTCCTTCAATACTAATTAATATGCTCTCCACGTGTCTCGAAGGAGCACCAAACATCGTAAGATCGGGTCCTCCTCACCCGCACCAACGCCGCTCCCTCACACATACACACACACGTGCAATAACACACCAACGTCTTCTGCGCCCTCCCCTCCCAAACGTCTCAAGATGCCAATCGTCTTGAGGATGAAAATGAAATCCCTAATTTATCATTACTTCGATCCTGCTTTGCTTCCTCTCTTTAGGTCTGAGCGATGTTATTGTGATCATGGGATTTGGAATCGTATTCCATTAATACTAGCGTGAAGTAGCTCTTTATCTCTTGTATTGGGGTGGTCACCGATTACTTCGTTAACCTTTATCTTTACATCGTTGTCCCAACAACAATCGTCTGGAAGGTCCTGAGCTTTGGGATGAGTATCTAATAAACGAGGCCAAATTGACCGAGGATCCTGGACATCGCTAGAGCCTCAACATGAAATATGAATCGTCAAAACGTAATCATGGTAACTGGAAGTAAAAAGAACTGCAATGGAACATAGAGCATCATAGAGTTCTGCCAAAGATAGAGTTTCGTAGATTTGACGAGATATTAAATGTTTCAGAAGATATGAAATCATGGTCTTAAAACCGCCAGTTCCCATTTTCAAAGTAACTTGAGGAAAATGCTGCAATGACTTGTAGTGAAACAACAGTAGAAATAGACACATTTTCATGAAATTCTCTTAATACTTTGCTTCAACGTTAATGCACAATCTCTTTCTAACCATGAAACAATTGCATCAATTTAGTTTTCAGTTAATAACCTAAGCTTTTTAACCCCTCTTGGTAACATCTCCTGTCCTCCCGAACGAACCCATTGAAAAGCTGTTTTGTATTTTATTGCTAGACCTGTAGTTAACGCAGTCCAATCATCTCCTCTTATTAGCACGAACAACAATTCTTTCTCTGTCTTGCTGTGTGTGATGCATGTAAGTTCTTCTCTC
Organism: Holotrichia oblita; assembly: GCA_023690525.1. Taxonomy (NCBI): domain Eukaryota; kingdom Metazoa; phylum Arthropoda; class Insecta; order Coleoptera; family Scarabaeidae; genus Holotrichia; species Holotrichia oblita. The sequence continues at coordinate 149,616,671 of CM043018.1, read as the reverse complement.
AGCATTTTCACATCCAGTTAAGAGTTCTCTGCAGATAGGAGAGGTGATTTCTTCATTAGCAGCTGTAAGTAGTAAGTTGTGGCATTTTGTATGAAGCAAATGCATGCAAGGCAATAAACTAGCAAATCTGAATTACATGTGACTGATTCCGAATTCAACTTTTCGATTTCTGAATTACAGCTGGAAATGGTAGAGTGAGAGTGCAATGACCTCAACGGTTGAGTTAGCATCATAAACAAGGCCAAACGAGTCATGAAGGGCCATTGAGGGTCCTAGACATTGCTGGATCATCAACACAAAACAATATCCATATAAATTGTCGGAAGCGTCTCAAAGAGATTTAAATGAAGAAGATAGCGATGAAGAAATAGAGGAAAGGAGTTCTTCCAATGAAGAAGAAGCAGAGACTCATAACAGAGACTCGGACCATGGAAGCTTTCTATGTCATTAGGGATCAATACTCCATCAGTTGTGGATTTACAATTTTTGGGACAACATTCCTTAAGAATACGAGAAGTTAGTATTTTCCAATATTTTTGCCACAATTGCTTTAGTCAAAACAATTTTGTTGTTTTCTTTTGGAACGTTCTTGTTAGCTTCATCATCAAACTGTCACAATTCACAACGTTAGTTTCAAATTCAATGGTCACCATTCTACCAACTGCAAAGAATTAAACGAATTTCATATGAAAACATAATAAAATCCAACTTGATATTAAATTCATTATTGCTTTTAAAAACGATCATTTACTAAAATATATTGCAATCAATTTAATACAGGAAGTCGTGTCGAAAGCTTGTGTCTCAATTCCTTCCTACTATCTCGTGTGTGCCTTTTTATTTTCCCCAGTTTTTGCTCTAGATGTGCAGTCTTCATTACGAACTGTCAAAGTACAATCCGACGTCTTTACACGCCGCATCTATATGTTCATCCAAGGACGCGTCCTGTGGCATATCCGGGTGTCTGTAGGCGTTGAGAAAATAACAGCTACCGGGTATATGCGCCGGGAAGTCCTTCGGGAGACATTCCCTACCGCGTTTCTCGAACTCGAAGCCCGGGTAATCCCCTATCATCCTGTAAATTAATGAGAACAGAATGCGTATTGCGTACGTACAGCCTTAATCTTATTATTATACTGGCTGAGGGGAGGAAGAAATCGAGAGGTGGAGGGGAAATTGATTGGTCCAGGTGGGTGGGTGGGATCGAATAGAATCGATGAAATACGAGATAACAAATAGATGGTGCAGTCGATAGGATTGTGTTCGGGTTTCATCAGTTGCGGAATATGTTGAGGTTAACGGGAGTGATTCTCGGGGTTATCGCGTTATGTCTTCGGAAAAAAAAGGGGAAAAGATAATCTGATGGATGTCGATTCATGTCGGCGAATTTTTTTTTGCCAAATTGAAATGAACGACTTACTCGTAAGTTGTAGGGCTTATGTTTATCCTTAAGGGTTCGCTACCGGATTCGAATTTGTTCGCTATAGTGACGTTGTGTCCGAACATGCAATAACGTGGCATCTTCACGCCTACAACTCCGGCTAGAACAGCACCAGTATGGAGTCCAATACGCATCTGAAACAGAAACAAAAAAGAATAAATTAGTGTTTTTTTTTTAATGAGATAGGGTTGCAATTTCTAGACGAGAATTAATTAATAATTAATTAAGGGTAGCACTATTAATTTAATACTGTAGAAACACTTTTTAATAGTAGTAGAAGCGGATACTTTTACTTTATTTCCACTTTAATAGATTGTTAGGTATCGCTGTTTCATTCTTTCTTCTGGACCCATCGTTTTCGACGGTTTAATTGACATCCTTTCTGGAAGTATTATTCAAATTATTAATTTTAGTAGATGGTGAGACTCCACTGCAGCACAAATTAAAGGTTACCTTTCAGTCGATTCTTGCACCAAACTCTTCAAACATATTATTGGATATTTCTCTAGTCGAAGAATGTGTGACCAACTGACGTGTTTGGTGTACTAATTCTTGACATTACACATAGATTTAGTTTTAGTTTCGCTTTTGGTTTGATGGGCCTCTCCACCCTTGAACACCCTTGAAAAAGTTGAAGGCAGAAGTTGTTTTCGATTTAGTCTGGTGAAGGCGCTGATATAATTGCCTGTAATAGGCATTTATAGTATAATTGCAGGAATTACCCTACTAGCAAAAGCAAAAAACAGGTTAAGTATTAGTGACGAATTATATAGTTCCTGCCTACTTGACTTCATTAGCATTACTTCCAATACTAGACCTAATAGGACAGTAGAACGCTAAGTCAGAATATGCTTTATAATTTGCTTTAGATATCTTAATTCTTATATTTTCTTTAAATCGAATTGTGCAACCCCAACGTGGAATAAGGAATTTAAGATGTAGAAATTTGGAAAGCTCCAAGCATTGTTGCAATACTTGAGAATTGTTCCAAGTGATTCAACACTTTTATAAAACTTCCAGCTTTCTATTTAACATATTTAACAAAATCATTAACAAAAGCGCAGTTGTACTAGTTCCATGGATCCCCCTTCCCTCCCGTTTTTTGAGAGTGGATTTTGGAAAGTTCTTCTAAGTTGTTTCAGGTTACACAAAATCTTACAAGAGAGGTTGGCCGCGTATTGTTTGAAGTATTCTGATTTTGATTTCGAAATCTTTGAACAACATTTGGAAAAACTATTTCGTAGTTAGGAAGGCTTCTGGAAGGGGAGGAGGGGTCGGGGTAGGGGAGGGAGGAAGGGAGAAAGGGGGCTCTACCTCAGACCAGCTTTAACCTGCAACACTATCAACAAAACATAATTACATAACTACTAGAAAACATTGAAATTGTGTTTCAAGCAATAACAAAGTGATCTGATTTGTTATCCAATTATTATTAATGTTTTTGTTGAAAGAAAATAAAAATTAAGAATCAAGTTACTATTATTGACTTGGTAGGAAAAGGGTGGGCCACGATTACGCGTATCTGATTAGTAGGCCACGATGATTCAGACTTGATGACATCGTGGCTCACTAATCTAACTGATCTACCCTGCGAAATCAGATTCACTCTTCCGATCTTTCTAACGTTGATATCATCCGAAACAATAAATTTTTCACCCTCTCCCCTCCCCATCACCTCTTACTGTGTTCTTTTTTGAAAATATAACTTTTTTTAGAATTCTTCCAAGTTTTCTGGTGAATTATTTGCTGAAATATTTAAACTGCAAAGATAAGACTTTAAAACAATATACAATAAACCTAGATTAGCTTGGTTAAGCCTCGAAGTTTTGATTATGAAAATATGGTATGAAGATATGGTTGAAGGTCAAAACTTGTTCTAGCCAACTAAATCAACCTAAATCAATCTTCTTCTTTTTTTTTTAATAAAAAAAAGGGGAGGAAAGAATACTATGGATCTCTCACAACAAGCGATTGATGGTGTGACAATTCTGAATGCTGAGGAAAGGGCCACACAATTAATGAGGCTACGTCAATCTCCTGCGTTTAAAATACTTTCACTGGCTGGCGTACAACATTAGAAAAACGGCTAGCATAGAAAATGATGCAAACAGAAAGAATGTGTTAACAATTAGTGCCGCTTCTGCTCAAGATAATGATCTTTCTACATTGTTAACAGATAGTAGCAATCTAGTAGATCACTTAATGTCAGCACCTAATGATGACATATTAACTGATGACGGTTTAATTACTGATAAACCTCGCTGGAATAGAAATTGCTAACTTGGACTTGATGTGTTCAAATGCGCCTCAAAGTAAAAATAAAACTGAACTAGAAGGTCTGCAAGGTTTAGTTCCAGGAGCTATCTCTAGCGAACAATTCCAAAACTCTATTTCCGAAGTACTCGAAGCCTCCAATCCTTCTGATGAATTATATGAACCGAGTGAAAATGAAACCACTTCAAGCGAAGAAAATGCAGTTTTAGAAAAAACACGTCAACTAAAACCATTGTAAGAACACGCAAGAAAAGACGTCATGTAGATCAAAAACAATGGAAGAAAGAAAAAAAATTAAAATAAGGTATTAAGGTAAGAAGGAAAAGAATATTTTGGTAAAAAAAAGGAAAGAAGAAAAAAGGAATTATGACATTCAAGGAAGATCAAAAACTATAGGACCAAGGTGCAAATGCAATGGTCGATTGGTAATGAAATGTAAGGAGATAACAGATCGGCAAAGAACAATTATTTTTACATAGTTTTGGAACTTTTCGTGGGACGAAAAACAACTATTTCTAAGAACGCTGGCCCCAGAGCTAGAAAATTCTCATATGTTTATTTCCTTGACACATCAAAAGTAAGAGTTGGTAAAAACTAGAATCACATTATTGTTACAGAAAAATTGGCAAACAAAAAATGATTTGTGCAAAAAAATGAATCAACACCCGTGTCGGTTGCAATTTTTAACAATAGTTTTGACGATTTTAATTTAGCACTCTTTTCACCCAAAAAGGATGAATTCGACACGTGTGTAGGGTACAAAACTGGTAAAGTTGATGAAGCTACCTATCAAGAACATCAGGAGAAAAAGGAGGAGGCGCGAATGTAAAAAGAAGTTGATAAAAAGGAAGAAGTTGTAAAAGTTTTTACGCTGGATTTGCAATCGGTCCTAATGAGCCCAAAATCTTATATTAGTGCTCTTTACTATAAGACAAAGGTAATTGTGCATAACTTTATGATTCTGGATATTCAATCCTTGGATGAATATTGTTTCTTCTGGCATGAGGGCAATGCTGGACTAACAGCCAACACATTTGCAACGATTATTTTTTATAATCTAGTAACAAACCAATAAAACTATTTCCCAAACGGTAATTGTTTTCACTTTCTGAGTTGTTTTTTGCATCTCCTGAATAATTTTCGATTTTGGACTTAAGCCAGTTGTATCTTAAGCCGACTATATGTCAGTTGACTCTTGTTAAAATTTGAACAACCTACGTTATTTAGTTTGTGTTTTACAGCCATTGATAGCAGACTATCTCGTGATTTGAGGAGAAAATGGAAAAGAGTGAATTCCTTCTTAAGCATTTAGCGGAAAAAAAGCCATCACTTAAAACTAAGATGCCGATAGGCGTTGTTTAATCGCAATATGGACGAGTTTTTGTGCCGTTTCGTAAGCGTGGACGAAACCTGTATCGACTACAACACACCAGAGACAAAACAGCAGTCAAAAAAGTGGGTTTTTCAACCAATAAAGTCATGGCGACCGTTTTTTTTTTTTGGGATGCACGAGGTTTAAACGACATTGGCTACCTTCAAAAGGGTAAAACAATTAATGGCGAATATTATGCCAACTTATTGGGTCAATCTAATGAAGATTTGAAAAAATAGGAGACTATGTTGAAAAATAAAATATTTTTTTTATCCAAAAACCTGTAATTCATTCAAAAAGTCATGAACATATTGACCCGGCCAATTGAAAGTCAAAACTTTGGAACAATGTTCTAATCAACTAAATCAACCTGAACCAATCTCCAAAATGTTGATTTTCCAAAAGAGGATGTGAAGGAGGCTGGCAAAACTTTATTTCCTTGCCATCTTGGGGAGGGGGGGGGTGGTGGTGGTGGAAACAATAAAGGTATGATCTGATGAAAATTTGAACAACCTACATTATTTAGTTTGTGTTTTACATCCATTGATAGCAGACTACCTAGTGATTTGAGGAGAAAATTGAGTGAATTCCTCATTAAGCATTTAGCGGAAAAAAAGCCATCACTCAAACCAAGACTAGGACTAAGATGCCGAACGTTTTCGACGCCCAGCTGTGGTCTTTACACCCGAAACAATTAAAAAAATTCACGATATGGTCTTGGATCGATCGGAGATTGAAAGTGCGAGGGATTGTGGAAGCCATATCACATGGTTCAGTGATTTCAACTGAACGATCACTCACAATCGTGTGACAACTTCGCAGGAGTGTTTGGCGTCGTTTAATCGCAATATGGACGAGTTTTTGTGCCGTTTCGTAACCGTGGACGAAACCTGGATCCACCACAACACACCAGAGACAAACCAGCAGTCAAAATAGTGGGCTTTTCAGCCAATAAAATCATGGCGACCGTTTTTTTTTGCGATGCACGACGTATATTGACTTCCTTCAAAAGGGTAAAACAAATAATGGCGAATATTATGCCAACTTATTGGATCAATTTAATGCAGATTTGAAAAAAAGAACGACCACATTTGGTCAAGAAAAAAGTTTTCCTCCACCAAGACAACGCAAGGGTCCAATCTCCCAAACAAATACCTATTTTGATGACTTCGACAAATCTTACTTTTTGGAAGGGATAAAAAGATTGGACAAACGTTGAACGAAGTGTATAGAGCTCATAGGAGACTATGTTGAAAAATAAAATAATATTGACCCGGCCAATTGAAAGTCAAAACTTTGGAACAATGTTCTAATCAACTAAATCAACCTGAACCAATCTCTAAAATTTTGATTTTCCAAAAGAGGATGTGAAGGAGGCTGGCAAAACTTTATTTCCTTTCCATCTTGGGGAGGGGGAGGGGAGTGGGAGGGTGGAAACAATAAAGGTAAGATCTTTTTTGTCTTCTATTCTTGTCAAAATATAATAAAACAATGTTAGATTTTTCAATTTTCCAACACCCACCAGCATATTTGAGATATTACAACTGTTTTCGATGTGAAAACATCAACAAACTCCTCTACATAACTCATCCAATAACTTACTGACGAAAGATATCTCAGTTTCAATACATCAAACGCTTTTCATCCCGAACACATACTATCATCCGTGATGATAAAGTAAAGATGCGTACCATTCACGACTCCAAACTCAGATTTGCCTAAGGGATTGAGAGACTACCAGCGAGAAATCTTTCTTCTTCTGTATTATCTCCGTACAGACATCAAAGTAAAATCTGTGGTATAATAGAATTCCGAACGGGAAAAATCCACGCACGTACGTAATATACTGGGGGAAGGGGGAGGAGGAGAAAACGACATAACGCTTGTATAGGTTTGTGCGGGGGAAACTTACATGAACATATTCGTTGATATGATTCCGGAACGATTCCGGGGAAGAGCCCGGAGGAATGTTACGTGTACGCCTTCAAATGAAGACGTAAAAGGGATATAATGAATAAGAATGACATCAGGCTGAAAGCAAGGATAAAGATTTCGTGTAAAAAGGTACATACAATTTCCAAGAAGATGTGCGTCTTAGTATGCTTCTTAAGGGGATACTAGTATGTATAAATTGTCATCTTAAGTATCGCGTTACGTGAGATTTCCTATTCCTTTTGGTTTCATTGAAATGGAAAAGGAGATTTAATGTTATTTTTTGTATGGAAATGTATTGATGGTGGAGGGCGTCCAGGCTCCATTAATAAAAAATGAGGAAGCGGTTTTTAAACAAGGAAGTAGGGACACCTTTGTGAAAAAGAAACTGCTTTTAAGAGTAAGTGAAACAAGATATATTCGAACAAACCCATTATACGTGGTGTGTCTAAGAAGTTTGGTAAATGGTGTCATAACTGAGAAGAAAGCAAAACTGGTGATTTCATTTTCATGTGTGACCAGGACCGATTGCCTGTGAAAACCATCGTCCTGATGTTACCAGTTCGATCCGGAATCAAAACGGCAATCGATGTCATGGAGTTCCTCGACCTTCTTCGACAACAATGGCATCATCCACAACGAATTTGTTCCTGTAGGTCAAACCATTAATGCTGCATTTTACCAGTCCGTTTTGAACCGATTGCTACAGCGTATCCAGCGAGTTCGGCCAGAGTTGGGTTGGATTGGAAAATGGATGCTACTCCATGACAATGCCCCTGCAGACTGTGTGATCCGTCTGCGCCAATTCCTGGCTCAGAAAATGGTAACTGTTGGTGAACATTCTCCGTACTCCCCTGACTTGGCTCCTGCGGACTTCTTCCTGTTTCCCCGCTTGAAGCCGGCCATGAAAGGTGAACGTTTTGCGGACGTGAATGCCATGAAAGATCATGTGATAGCTGTTCTGCGATCGATTCCACAAGAGGCATTTGCTGATAGTTTCCAGAAATTATACGAACGACTTGTCAAAAGTGACGACTATTTTAAAGAGCAATGAAGAAAATTTGTTTGCATCTTTTGTTTTGTTTGTTTTCTGACACCATTCACCGAACTTCTGAATATGTGTACTGAGTTAATTGAGTAAGGAGGACTACTTTGCAATTCGACATCATCCAGTTGGATCCAGCTTGTCTTTCATTATTCTGGTTCGAATTTCATGCAGGATAATGTTTTACGACGCACAATACTAGCTTTGCTCCCTTCCATCCCGTCGTTTTTGGATAGGTTATCTGGAGATTGTTTTTTTTTTCATTGATCTTCTATGCTTGAAATTCTTGCTGCTGTTTTTTAAATCGTTTAGCTCAATCTTACTTTATAATTCTCTTCCATTAGAAATCATCTCTACATCGGCAGTTTGAAAAAAGACTCAAGATCGAAAATCCTTACTCAGTGACAAGCAAGAAACTGATCTTGATTTTGCTGGCAGAATTGCGAGGTTTGGTGAAATAGGATTGGATGTAACAGAACGAACTCTCCGACGGTTGGTATATAAATTTTGCCAGCTTAATAACATCAAGCATAACTTCAATCGACATGCTAGAGTTGCTGGTAAATATTGGTTGAGGTCCTTCATGAAAAGACTTTCGGAAATATCAAGAAGAAAAGCTCAGTTTTAGAACCCAGCTTTATCATCCATGATCACTTCAAAAAGCTGAACGAAATTTATGATAATCTACATTTGAAAAGTTATCCTATGCAGACTGTTTTGGCAAATAACGGAGAAGAGGGAAGGGAGAGGGGGCTAAAAAAGTGCATTTATAGTCTTCGGAAAACGCTGAAAGCGTGCCACACCACCTATGCTCATATTTAAAGGTAAACGATGCAAGCCAAAATTTATCACCATCAAGGATTTTTGAAGCACTTAGCGTGGTACAAAATTGCAAGAAATTGTCCTTTAATATTCGATGGAGCAGCTTGTTATTTGGTTGCAGATCCTCTCGACATATCATTATACTGTTTACCTTCAAACACAACTCACGATCTTCAACCCCCCGATAAAGCCCCTCAAATTGTTCAATTGAACACCACTGAAGCTTTATCATTTATGGAACAAAATCTAAATGGACAAGAAATCCACTAAGGCACGAAATGCATGATACATAATAAGTTTACTAGCAGCTTTAAAGCAACTGGTTTGTATCTATTGAATTCGCAGGTTATTCCAGACACAATTTGTGCTCCATCTATATTGACAGACTCCACCTTCCTCCTCTTGTACATATCTGACACCTGCGACGATCCTGACGTCACTACATGACAATCCTGTGTTTTAGCACGATCTGAAGGATCTTGAGCCAGTTCAGATTAATACGGCAACTTCTACCCAGTGGTATTAAACAAGAGGTGCCTATAATTGAATGTAGGCTTTCACGGCCACTGTTGTATAAAGATGAATCTTTTGGGTGTTGCCGTGGTCGCTGTAACAAACTTGAAGTTTTTCTGATCATACTGTCAGCTTCAGAAATTCTCTAAAGACTTTAGAGTCTTCTGGAAAAGCTGACAGTATGATCAGTGAAACATTTAGCGTAACATTTTTTTAGCATGTCAGCTTTGTCGACGGAACTAATGTGGTTGTTGTAATCTACGACAAGTCTTGGGCAAGCAATTTCTTGCAGGGAGCCATCTATAGCCGATTAGTGGTCACTATCTCCTCGGGATTATGATATCTTTAGTCATGCACCAATCCGACTGAGCTCTCTCTAGCAAGTCTTATATCATCAACAAAATCATCTGGTACACATTTTCCCTCCTTTTCCACAGTCGTATATTTGATCTTGTTTCAAATCCCATAGTAAGGGACCACCAGTAAAATTTCTCAAAAAAAAATCCTTTCAGCTTGTTTGTTAGCTCTTCTACCCAAATTCTTTTCTGGCATATCTCCCATTTTTCCAGTATATATCTGAAACTCGCACACATATCCGGAATCATCGAAGATCTGCCTTTGCATTTCATCATGCTTTCGTCAATAGTTTGAAACTCACCTGGAAAATAGTACTCCTCGTTCATTCTAGAGATCCAAGTTTATAAAGCTTATTGTAGTTCCGGTTCTCTTTTTTTCAGATGTAGAGAATTGTCTGCAAAATGCAAATTCCTTAGCAGCCATTAAAATCTATCTCGAGAAATAACTTCAGAGATGTAAGAATCCCTAACTTCTCCTTAAGAGGACCAGCAGCTCCACAATCGAGATAAATAATTCTTCCGGAAACGAGCACAAGAAAACATCAACAGGAAGCTCAATACCAGCTCACTAAACTTGTTGGCATTTGTGCCAGTACTATAGCACACAACCCATCATACCATTACATAAAGTGGAGTGATTTTTTTTTGCAACAGACGGCGTCATAAGTGTCATATTGACAGAGCAGTTTAGGATTGAGTCAGCTAATTTTTAAATTGTTGGTTACGTGGATTTACCAGTAGGACGCAAGGGAATAAGAAATACGTCCAGTTTTGTAATATCCAAATTTTTCATCCCCTATTTTGAGAACAGATGCTTCAAACTATGCTATCTCGCGTCTCCCACAGGACAATGACTTCCGAGCTGTCAAGATCAACAATGCTAGAAAAAGCCATAGAACACACATAATTCTAGTTCAGACGATGATGAAGACCATGAGCCGTTATGTCGAACACCAGCCAAAAATTATACAACGACCCCAACCCCCAAAGATAGAAGTGATACTAAACAGAAACAGGCGAGTTGGTATTGTCATGGAGATTGTGAGGAAGATAAAATTGGTGACATGAGACAATGTTCTAAATGCGGCAAGTGGTATCGCGAGGAGTACGTGGGCTTGTCAACGGAGGATGCAGATAATTTTGAGTGTCCTGTTGGCTATTATTTTATACGGAGGATGGCGCCGAAACGTTGCTTCAAGACGTTGTGATTGCTGACAGGTAAGGGCATCTGCGTTAGGGGTGGCGAGGTTTGTTCAAGTCACATGGGGTGGGAGAGGGTAATTACGACATCATAGCTCTTACTGAAACATGGTTCTCTCCAGAAAGTCTCCAAAAAAAGTCATCATCAAAATACATGGATGAATACGTTTTTGCTGTCCAACCACAACGGAGTCCACTATTGTTTTCAATACATGGACGTTCAGGTGTGAAAAGTCCGTCTCTTTTCTAGAACAAACTATGTTTTGATGCTCTCAAGTTTCCTCTTAAAATACTAAGGAGAATCGTATCCTCAACATACTCGTCACTGGTCACCAATTCATTACCTATTCTTCTTCTCTACAATATCAATTTCTGTCTCATCAACAGACATCTGAACATCAGAGTCATTATCTGCAATCAGATTTAGTATTTGCTCCAACTGTTCATCAACTTCATCTGATATGAATGTGATTTATATGGATATGTCGAAAGCTTTCGATAGCATAGATCATGGTGACCACCTATAAAAACGTCATTCACTTGGACTCGCTGATGACCTGTTAGAACTTTTGGAGTCGTATTTGATAGAGCAGATGTTTTTCGTATCTAGAGAAGTCGTTATTCGATCTGGAGTCCCACAAGGGTCCAATCTTGGACCTCTCCTTTTTCTAATTTTTGTTAATGACTGAGGATATGGGCATTCTATTTGATACTGAACTTACTTTTGTCGATCATATTGACACTGTTGTAGCCAACAACTTCGAAAGGGTTTCATCTTACGGTATGGTGGTTTGTCCGATCAACGCTCGAATTTGTTTCATTAATTTGTTTACTACGTCTTGAAGAAACGTCTCGACGCCATCTTCTGTCCCTCTTGATCTGTATCGACGAGGTTGATTTTCACGTTTCACAAGGAATGTCCCAAAATAAACCCAATATAATTAATGTTGTCGAAAGTATGTTTCTTGCATGAAGTACCTTTCCCTAGTGTTCATGTATTATTTAACACGCGTAAAAGTATGTTAAAAAACGTCGTTCCCTCGCGTACTCACCATTTATAGATTCGAAATCGTCTCTTATTTTCTTTCGTGAGCTAAACGAACGAGCATTGAATACAAACGAAGCTGTTATCAACAAGATATGTACATACCAGAAATATATATTGTCATCGTCTCCTTTTCATATAAATGGCAAGATTCTTTTTCCCCGAAGATATCTCCCGAACATAACCGGGGGTTCCCAGATCCTCAGCAATAAATATTTTTCTATTTGTATTTGTTGGTACATCTATCCGGATTTAAATCTTATTTATATTCTCTATAGATATGAGCTGGGGGTTTTGTAGATATTCTATTTGCTTGTTAGGCAAGGAACCCCTTACAACATATCCTTTTCTAAATTTGAAAGGATATGTGGGATTCCTTCACGCAAATAAAGTTCAAGACAAACACTAGAGGGATAGGTACCTAACAAAACAATTAGAAATAAATCAAATACGGTTTAATAAAGTTAAATTGTATTTATACACCTGTGTACTTCTACGCAGATGTTTCAATAAAGTTCCAGCGTGTGTTTAATTGTACTTCGTTTGAACAAAGAGGTAGACGATTTCGCCGACGAAATTACTCTAATAATTGTTTCAGCATGAGTAGTTCCCTTGTTATAACCGACAAACCAAGCAACACAACCTGTCTCCAATTACAGTTTTCCTGAAACATCGCCGGCCAGTAGAAATCTAATTAAAAGACTTTAACTTGCGTTAAATGGTTGTATGTGTTTTAGTGCTACAGTTCTCTGAGTATTACGAGGTATATTTCACGTTGTTATTTGGTAATTAGATGCATATCCTCCCTGATGGTATTAGATTGTTATCATTTTGAAATTCGCCATTTTAACTTCAATTTATTTTATAAAGTTTCTCTAACATTATTAAAACTTACCCTTATTGGTTGTCCTTGATGAGTTTGATGATGAGCACAAGTATGGATCATCTTCAAGGCCATCCAAGCGATTTGTTGGGCGTGAGTTTTGCTTTCTTTGTGGAGACCACCGGCTACACAATACGCGTCACCAATAGTTTCAACCTGTCGAAAAAAATGCATTAATTTTTTTTTTCTGAACAAACACATCAGGAATTACAATGACAAGGGTAGGTCTAAAACAGAATAAAGATTGCAGCTTCTGTAGGGCGGTGGATGCAAACACCTGACAAATCTGAGCCAATTATCTCGGCAAAGACGTCTCAGACGTAGACGAAATATCTTCTCTGAAACCATCATAGTTATTACAGTTTATTAAAGCTCTTAGACTGGATGGGGGAGCTTTGAGAGTGGGCAAACCCCAGCAGCTTACAGCTGATGCAAAAGGGGCTAAATTTGATTTAAATCTAAATCTTCATTTGGATTTTGTTTTGTTTTAAGCGGATTTTGGTTTGGAGTTTGTGTTTACATGAAGTTCGATTGGAATGCTTCGATTTCTGGATTTTTTTTGTTTTCCTTGAGCCACAAGTATTTCAGTTTTAGTTTTTTGTGGATCGGATCAGGATTTTGCTGGTGTTGGGAATTGGATGATGAGGAAATGTTTTGGCTTAGTTTGTTTTTAATTCGAGTGTGTATTGGATTGTTTTGCTACTGGACAACTTTTTGGGTACAGATGGTGGTTTTTATTTCAAATCAAGAATTTGCTTTATAGGCAGAATTTTTCTTTATCTGAGGATGGGGTGGCAAGAAAAGTACGAGAGGACTTTTTGAGCTGAAAGGAATCAATTAAGTTTGCTACAATATTTTAAATATCATTGAAGGATTTTTTTATTGAAATTTGTAATCTATAAAATGATTTCTTTTTATTCAATGGGAGTGGGGGAGAGGGAGGAACTTTTTCTAGAGGGAGAAATTTCTTTATCTGAGGATGGGGTGGCAAGAAAAGTTTGCTGAAGACTTTTGAGCCATTGAAGGAATTTTAATTTAATTGAAATTTGTAATCTATAAAATGATTTCTTTTTATTCAATAGGGGGTGGGGGAGAGGGAGAACTTTTTCTAGGCAGAATTTTCTTTATCTGAGGATGGGGTGGCAAGAAAAATACGAGAGCACTTTTTGAGCCAAAAGGAATCAATTAGGTTTGCTGCAATATTTTAAATATGATTGAAGGATTTTTTTAATTGAAATTTGTAATCTATAAAATGATTTCTTTTTATTCAATGGGAGGTGGGGGAGAGGGAGAACTTTTTCTAGGCAGAATTTTCTTTATCTGAGGATGGGGTCAAGAATTTTGAAGACTTTTAGCCAAAATCAATTAACCTTAATTTTGCAATTGAAATTTGTAATCTATAAAATGATTACTTTTTATTCAATAGGGGGTGGGGGAGAGGGAGAACTTTTTCTAGGCAGAATTTTCTTTATCTGAGGATGGGGTGGCAAGAAAAATACGAGAGCACTTTTTGAGCTGAAAGGAATCAATTAATTTTGCTGCAATATTTTAAATATCATTGAAGGATTTTTTTTTATTGAAATTTGTAATCTATAAAATGATTTCTTTTTATTCAATGGGAGTGGGGGAGAGGGAGAACTTTTGCTGAGAGGGAGAATTTTCTTTATCTGAGGATGGAATCAACAAGAAATTTTGCTGAATATTTTAAAAATCAATTAACCTTTTTTTTGCAATTGAAATTTGTAATCTATAAAATGATTTCTTTTTATTCAATAGGGAGAGGGAGAACTTTTTCTAGGCAGAATTTTCTTTATCTGAGGATGGGGTGGCAAGAAAAATACGAGAGGACTTCTTGAGCTGAAAGGAATCAATTAATTTTGCTGCAATATTTTAAATATCATTGAAGGATTTTTTTTTATTGAAATTTGTAATTTATAAAATGATTTCTTTTTATTCAATGGGAGTGGGGGAGAGGGAGGACTTTTTCTAGGGAATTTTCCGTGAGAGGGAGAGAAAAGTGGCTCTCCTCCAAAAGGAATCAACCTTAATTTTGCTGCAATATTTTAAATATCATTGAAGGATTTTTTTTTATTGAAATTTGTAATTTATAAAATGATTTCTTTTTATTCAATGGGAGAGGAGAACTTTTTCTAGGCAGAATTTTCTTTAGCTGAGGATGGGGTGGCAAGAAAAGTACGAGAGCACTTTTTGAGCCAAAAGGAATCAACCGTAATTTTGCTGCAATATTTTAAATATCATTGAAGGATTTTTTTTTAATTGAAATTTGTAATTTATAAAATGATTTCTTTTTATTCAATGCGGGGTGGGGGAGAGGGAGAACTTTTTCTAGGCAGAATTTTCTTTATCTGAGGATGGGGTGGCAAGAAAAGTACGAGAGAACTTTTTGAGCCAAAAGGAATCAACCTTAATTTTGCTGCAATATTTTAAATATCATTGAAGGATTATTTTTAATTGAAATTTGTAATTTATAAAATGATTTCTTTCTATTCAATGGGGTGTGGGGGAGAGGGAGAACTTTTTCTAGGCAGAAGTTTCTTTATCTGAGGATGGGGTGGCAAGAAAAGTACGAGAGGACTTTTTGAGCCAAAAGGAATCAACCTTAATTTTGCTGCAACATTTTAAATATCATTGAAGGATTTTTTTTAATTGAAATTTGTAATTTATAAAATGATTTCTTTCTATTCAATGGGGGGTGGGGGAGAGGGAGAACTTTTTCTAGGCAGAATTTTCTTTATCTGAGGATGGGGTGGCAAGAAAAGTACGAGAGGAGTTTTTGAGCCAAAAGGAATCAACCTTAATTTTGCTGTAACATTTTAAATATCATTGAAGAATTTTTTTTATTGAAATTTGTAATCTATAAAATGATTTCTTTTTATTCAATGCGGGGTGGGGGAGAGGGAGAACTTTTTCTAGGCAGAATTTTCTTTATCTGAGGATGGGGTGGCAAGAAAAGTACGAGAGGACTTCTTGAGTCGAAAGGAATCAACCTTAATTTTGCTGCAATATTTTAAATATCATTGAAGGATTTTTTTTTATTGAAATTTGTAATCTATAAAATCATTTCTTTTTATTCAATGGGGGGGGGGGGGGTGGGAGAGAGGGAGGAAGGGAATGGCGAGAGAGGGTGAAGAAAAGTGGAGGACTCTTTTCATTGGAATTAATTTAATTTTCTGTTTGTAATATAAAATCAACTATTTATAAATAAAGCCAGAACTGAGATGAAAGAAAAGTCCGATGGTTTTTTTTCAATTAAGTTTGCTTCAATAAAACTCTTGAAATTTTTTTATTGAAATTTGTTTTAAAAGTTTATTTAATGGGGGGTAATTATCATAAATTTTCTTATCTAAAAACGCAGAATTGTAAATAACTTTTTTGATATTTGATATTTATTTATTTATTTCAGACAACATCGTAATATAAAAATTTCTTTTTATTCAGGTATACAGTGTTTCCAAGATAAGGATCCTAAGCCTAGGAATCTCAGCCTGTAGGAGATAACAATTTTGCTGCAATATTTTAAATTATTGAAAAAGTTTTGTAATCTTTAAAGATTTCTTTTTACATGCCGTTTAGAAACTTGAAAAATTTTCTTGGGCTGCTGAGATTCTTGCATTTGGAAGAAACTGTTTTTTACATCACACATTTCCTTCCCTCTTGTTAAAAGATTTGTATCATCAGTATACGATGTGGAACTGGAATGCATGATATTAACGCTATGATTTGGATCATTGACGAAAATTATAAACAGAATAGGACCCAATATACTGCCTTGTGGGACACCTACTGTAGTATGCAATATTTGTGACATAAAATAATCATTATTTTTCTCGATAAGCACCCACTGCTTTCTACCATTTAATTAGCACAGCTAAACCCAGTTAAATACAGATTCAGATAACGAAACTATTCCACTTCGAATAAATTCGAGTTTGAGTAGTATTATAAAAGGAAAGTTTGCAGACGTATATTTACTCAAATAAATTTCGTACGAAAATGACGTGTTAGCCGAACATTTAGAAGTTGACTTTATACTTTATTTCCCTCTCGTCAAACAAGCGCTGCGAGAATGCTTTAAAATTTAAAGCGAACTTTTAAAGCGATTACGAAACTGGCCCCCTCACTACGGCTTTTACAACTTTATTAAGCTCGGCGTTTGTACGATTTGTGAAACAGTGTAGGGCATGAATTTGATAAAATTCCATCAAATTCGATTAATCGTAAGACGAAAATAACGAATCACTATCCCGCCTTGATTGATATATTTTTAAAGCTTAAAAAGCTACATTGATTAAATCCGAAACATCAGTTCGAGGCGAACAAGTCCAACCGCAAGCTACCTAATCGGATTCTTGCCAACTGAGCGTCGGTTTCAGGAACGAAATAGATGAATTGTCAACACAAATCAGGGAACGAACATTTTTACGGGGATTAGCAGCGCAAAGCTTTTAATCGGTTTACAAGGGAAGAGGCTGTAAACAGTAATGGTCGGGAACTAAATTAGAACAACGCAGGGGATCGATAAGAAAAATGGTGCGGTTAATAGGATTGCTGCAAAATTGTAAAGACGTGAGTAGCTCTATCATTGATTTTATTTATTTATATCTGCCAAAAAAAAAAAAAAAAAAATTATTCGCACAAAGGGTGATTTTCCCGGAAGTCTCCCTTTCGTAAATAATTTGTCCTCGTCATATTCCAAAAAGAAAGTTCTTGTTCTAGACGCCCGGATCATCAATCACGGGTACCGAACATCTCGGCTAGATAGAGGAGGACATCCATTATACCATCTTTTCTTATGCAAATACGTTTTCAGCGATCACAGATTCGAGAATTTTTATTTATAGAGACGAGAGAAGTTCGTCTCGAATTTATTTTCTGTACTAGATTCTCGTCTGATTAAACGACAATCATCTCCCGTATACTACTACCAGTTCCTCCTTTCAATTAAGAGGAAATAAGCTACGATTAGAAACGTTAAGATCGTTGTACTACCCAGCTGTGGATTTAGCTTGAATACCATCTGCATTTCATTATTGTGTTCTCTCATGTAACGATGGCGATGCTAGTGCATTTGAATTATTGTTGTAATGGGGTATCTCTCAAGATTTGTTTGAGGTTTAGAAGAGGTAAAGGTCTAAGCAGTCGTAGCTTTAGATTAATCAAAATTGTTTGCTCTCGAATTATACAAAACTGATGAATGGCAGAAGATAACAAGACAATTAGACAAGCAAGTGAGAATTTAAAATGTTGAAAAGGCGTTTGACAGAATTTGAAGGATTGATATTTGGAAAGAAATCCAAGGAGTTTGAAACAAGAGAAGCAGTCAAACAAAGAAGAATCTACACGTTCTCAGCGGTAGTGGATAAAGTAATGAAGAACGCAAAAAATTAGGTCGAAACAACAATATCAATCAAGAACATCATGAAGATAAAAGAACAAGAAAGGTGCTGACACTATTTGGGTGCCTCACAAAAGTTATTACTAACAAAATCTTTCTAATTAACAAAAAATTATGTTTTGTCAAAGGAAACGGACTAAACATGACATGAATTAGTAATAATAATATACAGGGTCTTCCATTAAGACGTTTCATTTTCAATAGCCCGCCATTTTAACAGTTGTCATGAATCGCATTAAACCGTCAACATTTTTGCAAAACGAAAGACCTCCTTCAATTGAAAAATACTGTGACAGTTCTTTCTGGCGGAGCTAACCGGAGCTAACAACCTCCATCCTTGCAGTCTTGATCCTAATATTTCTGCCTGAGTTTTCGATAAATTGAGATCTCGAACTAGATCATTTAATTCCAATTGATTTATTAAATGAGGCGTGTCCTCTTGAGATGGCAAATATTCTTCATCTGTGTCCGACAACTCTGAAATGTATTCTTCTATCTCGGTTTCAACATGTTCTTGGTTCGAAACATCCATAGGACTTGGTAGTAGCAAAGCTTCCGAATGAGGAACTGGACGAGTGGCAGAAGGTAAATTAGGAGAGGTAATTTTATCCTTATTTTTACTGGAAAACCCGAAGGTCTTTGTACAGCAAAAGTAGCAGTCTATCGAATGATCCTTTTGTTCTCGCCAAATCATAGGCAAGGAAAACTGCCCAGAAAGAACGAGGCGGTACAAGGGCGCCAAGACAGTGTGGTGAAATAGGAATCTAGAGCAACTACGAGCCGAGGTCCGCAGGCTATTTAACAAAGCCAAATCCGACCACACATGGGAGACATACAAAACTAAACTAACGCAGTACAACAAAGAGATACGTAAGGTGAAAAGAGACTCGTGGAGGAAATTCTGTGAGGAACTGCAAGATACCCCCGCATGCTCGTGCATCCACAAAGTCTTAGCCAAAGAGGGTAGTACTGTGACCGAAGTAGGTTTCATCAAAAGAACGGATGGAACTATGGCACTCATAAAGAGAGCATTGAAGAACTGATAAAGGTTCACTTTCCGTCCGCCAAAATCTTGAAGGGTACTCACGGGCCGGCCGAACCAGACCAAAGGCCAAACAGGCCGAAGCGAGACGACTGGAGGCTGGCCACAGAGATCACGAGACCCACAAGAATTAGGTGGGCAGTAAGCAGATTTGCGCCATTCAAATCCGCGGGCACGGACGGGATTTTTCCGACCCTACTTCAGAAAGGGATGGAGATACTGGTACCACATCCCACAAAAATCTTCAAAGCTTGCATAGCCTGGGGTGGGTTTCAAAGGCATGGCAAAAGGTCAGGGTAGTGTACCTACCTAAGGTGGATAAGATATCTGATCAAACGCCAACGTCCTACAGACCGACAAGCCTGTCCTCCTTGTTACTCAAAGCTCTTGAAAGGTTGGTGAACAGGCACATAAGAGACACCGCGCTAAAAGAACAGCCACTCAGTGACAGACAGTACGCCTACCAACCAGGAAAATCTACGTAGGCAGCTTTAGATGACCTCAACAGGCTATAGAAGACAAAGAGATAGCCTTAGCGACTTTCCTGGATATAGAACTTAATTATTGAGGCTTCAAGGAGAAAAGGAGTTGCGCCGAAGCTTCTGCAGTGGATAAGAGCCGGTCTGGAAAGAAGGCTAATTTCATCCACAATTGGCGAGGCTACCATCGTGGCGGAGGTGGGAGGGGGCTGACCGCAGGGTTTTATCTCCTCTTCGGTGGGCTGCTCTCGTTGACGACCTAATCCGAAAACTAACTAGAAAGGGCTTCTATTGCCTGGGATATGCTGACGACCTAACAATAGTCGTTAGAGGGCGATTTCCAAAAGTTCTGATGGAGCAGTTGCAAAGAGCTCTAAACACGGTAGACAGCTGGTGTAAACAAGAGCGACTAGTAGTCAATGCTCAGAAAACACAAGTTGTCACGTTCACAAGAAAAAGATCGCTAGAGGGTCTGCAACCGCTAGTAATAGGTGGGGAAAGAATACCACAGGTCAAAGATACGAAATACCTATAGCTTGATCAAAGGCTCGCGTGGAATACGCATATCCAAAAAAACAACCAACAAAGCTACTATTGCCTTGGGCAGGTGCAGGAGGTTATGTGGAAGAAACTGGGGCCAGACAGATGGATCGAACCAGGAAAAAGCGTCGCTATCTACTCTGACAGTCAAGCAGCACTTAAAGCGATCAGTTCCGCTGTCAGTGCTAAGTCAAAGCTGGTTTGGGATTGCGTACGAGCCCTAAATGAGGTGGGCATCCTAAGGAAAATAACTTTGGCCACACGGGAGTGAAGGGAAACGAAGCGGCAGATGAGCTGACCAGACGAGGTTCGTCAAGGCCTTTCATAGGGGCGACCCCTTCCTTCGGCATTACCATATCACAAATTAAAAGGTACATCTATCTCTAATGGTCACAAAATAAGTCCAAGGAATGGTGGGAAAGATCACCAGGACACGGACAGGCTACGGAGTTATTAAGGGAAGAGAGGCCTAAGTTTACTGAAGACCTACTGAGTAAAGAGAGGAAGACTGTCAAAATGACAGTAAGTCTGATGACCGGTCATGGCAGACTGAATAGGCATATGTTTAACCTAGGCGTGGCAGATAATACTCTCTGCAGATTCTGTTAAGAGGAAGAAGGAATCCCAGTTCATGTTTTGTGCCACTGTGATGGCCTAGCGAGGACAAGGTTTTTAGCAATGGGTGTAGAGAACCCCACAGCTAACGGCTACACTGTTGACCAGTGTTATCATTCCGGCTTCGTATTTAACACCAATTCAGTCCCACGAATGTGTATACACATGACAAATCTGGAATATACAACAATGGCTTCATTTCCCGTACATAGCTAATAATAATTACTAATTGCGCTTTCATCCAGTCATATATTTTCAGTAACTTTAATAAGCGTACACATAAATAGAGTTTATCCTGGTGGAGAAGCTCATATCCGAAAATTATCTAGGCACCAATTAGAAGGCTAACTCGTGATTAACACGATTACAAACTCCCTACCAGAAACAGTCGGGATTCAAATACCGTACAAAACTGTACGTATTAAATTGTCGCTTGTATATTTTATCGAAATACTCGCTTATTGTTTTGTATTTTGGCTTCGAGAATACCTTACGAGCAAACTCCGTTAATTTACCCGAAATTGCGTGTCGCCTCTCTCGCTCTATCGGTAGCGGTGCTAATTGTAATACACAGTATCTATGCAAGTCGAGTGCGCTTTCCGGGGTATATTATAAAGACATTAGAGTGAGTCTCGTACGCTAATTACAGTTAAGGGGTCTTACTAGGAAGACCTGTTTTGCATTTCTCTATTGCTCTAGTTGTATGTATTATACCATTCTTCATTGAACTTACGAGGGATTCCTTATTCCGTTCTCGCTGCACAGTAATTTGAATATTGCCTTGGTTCGCTCGCGCGAAATTAAGTTATCGTTCTATTTCGGCGGTAGTGTAATTTTGTTCTTCATTGTTTTCCCTTTCGTAATACCTTTATAAACTAGTTTAAAACGTAAGAAATAAAGACGTGATGGTATTTCTAATACTAACACAAATTCTGCTGGTTTGTATTCAAACCTTTATTTACTTGACTAAGTAAAAAAAATGCTTCCAAGGACTAAGATTTTACACCATCAAAAGAAGAGTTTGTGAGGATATATTTGAAGCAGATGAAGGACAAAGGTTTGGTAGTCTTATTTTGGAAAGAAACATCCTGAACCTAACTCTGAAAAGTTTAGAGGTTACTTCTATGATAACAGCACAAGATTTTAATAAAAGTAATACCAATTCATTTTTTGAACATTTTTTAAACAGTGCAAGATAATCACTTCCATTTCCCTTATAGGATCAATGAGCATGGCTCAAAATTATTCTCTTTGAAGGGAATACAGTAGGTTGGGGTAACAACTTCAATCACAGAAGTTGGATGCAAACAGATATCTTTATGCAATGGTTTGATCATAGTAGGTATACTGTGCGTTCTAGTTCATTCACTCGACGTGGACAGGCTGTATAAGCCAGGCACAATATGCAGCCGCGCGATGATCATCATCACTATCAGCCACACCTGATTTTGGAAACAGCTTATGTGATTTTGATCTGTTTTTGAGCTGCTTTTAGGTCCAAGGAATGGTAGAAGAGATCACCAGGACAAAGTCAGGCAAAGGAGGTGGCCTGAGTTTACTGAAGACCTACTGAGTAAAGACAGGAACACTGTCAAAGTGATAGTAGGTCTGATAACCGGTTATTGCAGACTGAATAGGCATATGCTTAACATCGACCTGGCAGATGATGCTCTCTGCAATATCTGCCAAGAGAAAGAAGAAACCCCCAATTCATGTTTTGTGCCATTGCGACGGCCTAGCGAGGACAAGGTTTCTAGCAATGGGGATAGAGAGCCCCACAGCTAACGGCTACTTAACCCACACACCTTATCTGATTTTGACATGTTTTTGAGCTGCTTTTTTAAAATTAGGTTAAAACCAGGTAAGCTGTTTTCAAAAACAAGTAGGGACTTTATATTGTGCCCGGCTTATACAGCGTGTTCACGTCGTCGTCACACAATATACATACTGACCATTTTCAAAAATATCTCAAAGCTCTTCAAATATTTTCGACGGTCGTGCCACCCGCACAAAGAAGGTTGTGTTTATTGAAAAAAAAAATACAATAATGGCATATTTATCTCCTTATTGCAACCATAAATTCAAATCGTTAGATTTCTCTATTGTGACAATGTTGGGAGTACTGCAATACAGTTTCAAGTCAGGAAAGTTCTTAGGAAGACGGTTTTGGAACTTTTTTTCCGATGTAATAAAGAAATGTGTTAATAATTTTGAGTGGCTGTTCACCAGGAACTATTGCAAAGTGTTATAGGTACTGGAACCTCTCTTACTAATTTTAGGAAAAGGTCCTTGTTAACAGACTAAATGTACACCTAGAGGGTAACAACAGCCTTAAAGATCATCAGATAGGGTTCCACGCCACCATCAGCGCTGGACATGGAACAGCGATACTAACTACAGATATTATAGAAGCATACAGCAGGAAACAACACACTGCGGTGCTGGCGCTAGACACTGAGAAGGCGTTCGACGCGTTAGTTTTCAAAATGGTTGGGGTTGGTTAAGCTAACGAGGACCTATCTACATCGAAGAAAGTTCTAAGTAAAGGTGGAGCAGGCCTTGCCGACTGAAAAACCAGCGGAAGCAGGAGTCCCGCAGGGGGCCTGTCTTGGGCCAGTACTGTAAAATGTCTTCCTTAATGATCTACCCACACATCTTAGCACCCAAATCCTTGTCTACGCCGATGACATCCTTATGTATTGTCATTCGCACCATCCAGAAATATCCCTTCAAAAACTCAACCCTTCCTTGCAAAAGTTCCTAAAAAAATGGAGGATTACGTTGAATCCAGCAAAATCAGAGCTGATGGTGGCCACAGAGAGATCGAGAGATACAGAAACTAAGACGATAGTTAGGGCACAAGGAGTCCCAATTTCGAAGAGCAATCGCATAAAGTATCTGGGCACAGTGTTCGATACAGGGTGCACATTCGCAGTCAACACCCGTAATGCGATGAAGAAGGCCTCAGCGGTCATAGGGAACCTTTACCCTATTCTAGCCAGCCGCCAAGCAACGTCCGAAACAAAAATGTTGATATGCACGACAATCATAAGAGCTCTATTGGTGTGTAATTGTACCACCTGGATGGGCATGGCCGAGACGCACTGGATAAAGTCAAAACGCACCCAAAATAAATGCTTGAGAATCATCACGGGTGTTAAAAAGGGAACTACGACGAGTTCTTTAGTTGGGTCACAAATCACGGTAACAGACTGATAAGAAGCATATCAACCCAGAAAACTCGGAGGCTATTCCGGTATCCTGCGAACGCCACCTGGAAACCCCATCAGTGTGGGCCCTCAAGAAGCAACAGAAGATTATTGGAATTTTTGAATTGAATTGACTAATTTTAGGTTTGGGATTTTTTGTCCTTGAACCCTTAAACTCTAAATGTTTCGCCTTTCGTGCTTGTGATGTTCGAACCTTCTTTTGGTCACCTGTGATTAGTGAAGAAACTCAACAAAGGGAGTTTTGCCGAGCTTTTAGGTGTAGAAAAGGAGTTTGGATGGGGGACTAATTACTCCTCGTGCGGGTTGAATATGAAAACTCAATGCCGAAGAATCAATGCTTGTGGTAAAAAAATTATTGAAGGACCTCCAGTGAATGGCGAACCCTAACGCTGGGTGGTGGATGATCCTGGGAATTGACAACGCTTTGTAGCAAATACTTTATTGTCTGCATAGCTCTATTTCAAGTAGAGCTCGATAGGTTCTTCAGGAATTCCTGGAGACTCGCAATTTCCTGATCCCTGCATATCTGAGTATTGCTCATATTTTTATAGGTTAATTCTCAAGAAATCCACACATGGTAATCTTTGTTAAACTTGATGCTAAATTTGCAACATTTTAGATCGTTGTATTTGATTAGTTTGATTGGTGTTGAAGCATTTCCAAGTTAGTAAAGTTCTTGGGAAGGCAGTTTGGATGCAGCTGATATCTTTTCTGATTATCGTTTTATAGTTCTAGAAGATTAACTCTCAAACTAATGACTTGGATGTTACCAAAGACGAAGCGAAGTGTGGAAAGAAATAGTGACTTGATGCAAAGTTCGCTCTCAGAAATTAATTCTATACCAAAACAACCATTTGTAAAGAAAAGGAAACAAAATATGGACAAGAATGGAGAAAAATCTCTTCCACCTAATAAACAAACTCCTAACTGCCCCAAGAACACTCAAACTAAACATGCATCTTAAACAGAAATAGTTACAGCACAAAATTACTCAATAGTAAAAATTTTAATTTTAAATTTTGGCGCCCAATATTTTACGAGCGACCCCATACGTTGGGCGCCACAATATTACGTTTAAATTATTATGGTTTTGGGTTGGTAGCCGTACAATAGTATGTTTGTGTGCCTATTAGTCTTCATTAATAAAGAAGATAGGATTATTTTATTTTATTATGTATTGTACTACTGTCCCTGTTTCAAATTTATTCTGTCTTTATTTAAAATCCTTTTTACATTTATTTTCAAGTTAATTGCAAAAGCTACAAACTGCCGTGGATAATTCCCCGCACGTGCTTTCGCATCCCTTATTTTTTCTACAAAAAAAGGGATTCAATTTTCTTTACCTGTCGAAAAAGAGGGTCATTTTCGCGAGGAATATAACCAATTTACATACTTATACGATTTAAATGCAAATTATTTCTGAGAAGAGGAACATGTATTGCAGCACCTACACGAAATTAAAGTAGAAAATTAATCTACCCACAATTTTAGCAACAAGTTGCTTACGAATTTTTTTTTTAATTCAATATTATTTCACCATCGAATAATTCGAGGGGATATTCGGGAAGGGACTGACCGTTAAGTGCGTAAACACAGGGCAAAGGCGCATTATGCAATGGGGTTTTAGTAAAATTAGATTTCGTGTAGGAACACCCGGGATATATTGGTGTTGGAGATTAGTTAAGCGTGGATATGAATTCGGGTTCGAGGAAGCGGAAGTGAATGTTGCCGAAGTGTAGACGTAAAGAAAACCCCGTTAGCGTTAAAGCTTCTCTAATTAAATTTAGTTCAAACGGTGCTTAAGTTTCCGTATTAGGATTGATGTCCTTCTCTTACGTTCTATTCGTTTAAGTCGTTTATGTTTTGGCGACACCGTCTGGATAGATTTGAATTTACAATTTAAATCATTTTTTTCGATTAATTTTTCCTAAATTGTCAGCTTGATTGGGTGGTGTCCCAAGAAAGCCTCGTAAATGTCATCATCTTTCATCTTCTCTATTTTTGGGTCTATTATAGCTTCCTGTTATCTAGACCACCTGATCTAGCTTTGCTATCTTCATGAGGCTTTCTAGCCTTGCCGTGTTTGTCTTCCTGTAGCTCGCCATATCTGGGTATGGTTCATCAATTCACACACACTCACAGCTTCGTATTGGCACAAGATGTGCTGCGAGGTTTTTTCTTCTGCCTGAAAGATTCTGTACATAGCGTTTTCGGCCACACCAAGGTTGCTTATATGCTTATTGAGTCTGGTATGTCCTGTTAGTAGACCTACTACCAACATGATCGTTCTCCTGCCTTTGTTCAAAAGGTCATCAGTGTATTTAGCCATTGATGAATTCTTTACCTGCCTCTGTTCTGAGGAGCTTTTCCACCATTCGAGGGATTTATCCGCCGATCATTTCTCCATGGTTTCGGCTATTTTCCTTTTCGTGGTATAGATCCAATGAGTGGTCTGGAAGCTCCTTCTTTGGCCAGACATAAAATAATATGTCTAAAGCCAGATTTCCACCGTGGAAATTGATCTTTTGGCATGGTTGGTTGCCCTTCGTTCTTTGTCTTCATGGGTCGGAAAAAAAAAACACCATCAACAAACTGAGTCGTATCAGGTAGGATTTAATAATGTTCTTTTAATGTAGTTTGTCCTTCTGTTTCTTTTTTGTATGTTGGTGGTATCTATAGACCATCAATTAGTTTGTTTCATGCACTGAGGTTGGCCTTCCCATATGACATTTCATGTTTGCCGAAATTTTGATCTTGAATCGTGTACATAGTCGCGCAGGATCGTTAGTTGGCAATTGAAATCAAATAGATAGTAGCTACCTATCTAGACTCTTGTTTATTATGATACGTATTTTTAGAACCCTACCGCAAATTAAAGCAAGGGGTGGATATAAACAAGGAATGAAGAGGAACAACAGATTATGCTGTGTTTAGACCAATATCTATCCTTCTACTTCTTTCTAAACTGCAGCAGATTTCTAACATTCTGAGCAAATGAAAGATCCGTATAATATGATTCGGGATATAGAAATCCCAATGGCCAAGGAAGCAAAATACTTGGAGGTTATCTTTGATCAAAAACTCACCTGGAATACACAAATACAAAAGACATGCAATAAGGCATCTATGTCATTGGCAGATGCAGATGTGGAAAAAACTGGGGACTAAACCCAAAAATGACCATATGGGTATACACGAGGATACGGGTCAGTGGTGTGGTGGCCGAAGACCCAACAGGCCAGAGTAGCGAGGCTCCTAAATGAGAACTACTCGAACATCGGCTATGGAAGTCTTATTAAACCTACCACCTCTACATATCTATATAAAAAGAGAAGCAAGGTCTCCCACGTACAGGCTGATACAAAATTAAACAACCATCACACACACACACATGGGAGAATATATCAGAAGTTGATTAAAGAACGAAAAACCGAGGAGGTAACCATAATACCAGAACGAGAACAATGGAAAGGCGGTTCTCCCGTTAAAGCCTCTCTAGACTGGTATACAGACGACTCGAAAACGGAACAAGGTGTAGGAACCGGAATACTCGGACTTAAACCAAGAACGAAAGTCAGCCTAAGTCTATCGAAGGAAACTAAAGTTTTCCAGGCAGAAACAGTTGCGATTCACCACTGTGTCAGATAAATATTAAGGCAAGGGACAGAACAAAAGCCCATAGCCATCTCCACTGATAATCAAGCTGTGATAAAAGCGCTTGATGCGACAAAGATCACATCAAAGATCACATCACAGCAAGGTGACGTTAGCTTGGGTAGAAGGCTGATGCCCTGGCCAAAGAAGGAACATCTAGGCCACTCATTGGACCTATACCATCGTGTGGAACCACGAAAAGGGAGATAGCCAAAATCATGGAGAAATGGTCGGCAAGTAAATCCCTCGAATGGTGGAAAAGCTCTCCAGGACAGCGGCAGGCTAAAGAATTCATCAAAGAATACATGCCTAAATACACTGAGGATCTTCTGAACAAAGGCAGGAGAACGGTCAGGCTAGTTGTAGGCTTTTTAACAGGACATAACAGACTCAACAAGCATATGAGCAACCTTGATCTGGAGGAAGACGTCATGTGCAGATTCTGTCAGACAGATGAATAGACCTCGCAGCATATCCTGTGCCAATGCGAGGGACTAGCCAGATTGAGGCTAGAGTGTATTGGCGAGCTACATGAAGACTAACCAGGCAAGGCTAGAAAGCCTCATAAGAAAGGCTAAGCTAGACCAGGTGGTCTAGATAATAGGGAGCTACAATAGACCTATAGGTCGCAGTAGCAAGAGGCCACATAGCCATCCCACGTAATTATCTATATATCTATATTATTATTATATATATTCATTTGCAGGTTACTGCATCAACTGGGTTGGGTGGAAGAGCAGCCTTGCCGAACCTTGCCTACATTTAGGTTTGCTTTTGTATATTTTTATTTTATGATGTAGCCTAAATGAACAAAGTCATTTATTATTATTATTATTATTTTATTATTATGTGCCTTGTCACACGACCATGACCTTCCCAAGCCAGGTTCTTTTCACCCAATTCTCGGGGTCCTAGCGTCGAGCAGGGCGCGGACGGCTGTTGCTTTTTTATTTTTTATTTAGTTTTTAGTTCTACAAAATACATATATTTGTGTACATATATAAATAATTAACTTATATCTAGATGGTCTGATTAGTTTCTCTTGGGTATATTGGCTGGGTGGTCACTGCAGTGATAGTTGCCGAATCCGAGCAGCTCGCGAATACTCGGCTCCGGCTCAATCTTCGCCATCTACTTCCCCATGCGGGGATCAGCAAGTGGCGGTATCCAACTATTGGTTCTTTTTGCGTTGGCTTCGTGGGCCCGTAAGGTGTGCAGAGAGCCTAAAATCACCTGCTTTTGCATGGCCTTGACTAGTTCTACCGCTATGCGTTAGTTTGTTGTTATCAACTTTCCTAGGTGACTTACTATGTTGTCTGGTATCCCTCCTAGCGCTCCTATTATTTGGGGGATGAATACAGTGCTGTACTCCGGATACGTGTGCCTAATTTCAAACAGCAACTCGTTGTATTTTTCGATCTTTTCAGTTTCCTTATCTCTAATGTTTGTTTCTCCAGGGCACGACATTTCCACGATGAACATCTTCTTCTCTACCTTATCAAGGATAGTGAGGTCGGGTCTGTTCGATCTCAATTGCCTGGTTGTGTGGAAAGCGAAGTCCCATAATATTTTGCATCTTTCGTTCTCCACTACTGGCACATGCGGATCTGTGACGTATGGTGGAATGGTGGTTTCGCCAATTCCGTATGCGTGCCTTGCATGGTAGTATATCACACGCAGCGCCGCATCATGTCTATTTTTATAATATGTGGGCGCGTATTTCGGGCAAGCAGATATTAAATGCATTGTTGTCTCGGGCGATTTCTTACACGCTCTACAGTTGGTATCCTCAACGTGTGCACCTATTACGTTCTTCACATATACAAGAGAATGAAACACTCCATCTTGGCACGCGGTTGTATACCCTTCTGTTTCTGAGAGTAAGCCGCTCGACATCAGGAATCCAAACGTAAGTTCTTCCGAGAGATTTTGTGCTTCCATGTTCTTGTAGAACTGTCCATGCATGGGCTTACTGCAATGCTCTCGATCGAGTAGCCTTGTCTCCGCTGTCTTGAGGCTGTTTTTTTAGTTTTTCTCCCTGTAGCTCGGGCATGTCCTTTCCTCTGGGTCGCTTTCCAAAATCGCATTGTATGTCCAGTTTTTCCGATGCCCGCGTTGCTGATGTGTACAGAAAGGCACCCCCTACCTGTTCCTCAACAAACTTCAATAAGGGATCCGGCGTGGTAGAAATATACTTGGCCGTGGAAATTATTTGTCTGTAGTACAAGTACTCCAAACAAATCAGACCTCTGCCGCCCCTTTTTCTCAGCATATATACCCTTTGCGTGGATGCATATGGATGGTGACTGCGGTTTCGGTACATTACTTTGCGAGTGATTCTATGTAGCTGTAGGATGTCATTATTATTATTATTATTATTATTATTTTATTTATTCTCTATCTATACAATAGGTAGATCAATCATACACGGCCAATTAGGCAAGTATACAATACATGTGGTAGTATTTCATGTCAGTGTTCTTAGGTATTTACATTTCAGTGGATGTTATAATACTTTTATATAGCATTTACACTGTTGCAGGTTTGGTCCAAGGGCTTGTTTTCCAGGCTCACGGGCTTGCTTCAGGTGAGTTGTTTAGAACCTTTCTAATGATATTGGTTGTTGCCAGTATAACCGCCTTCTGCATTTCTAGGTACAGGTTTGGCGGAAGGTCCAACGAGGCAATACCTTCATCGAGGGATTTCGGTATTTCTCCCAACGATCCTAGGAGTATGGGTACTATTTTTACACAGCTCACATCCCATACTTGCCGTATCTCCGCAGCGAGAGGTAAGTATTTAGATATTTTTTCTTGGTGCTTTTCCTTGATGTTCGCTGCAGCTGGTATCGCTACGTCTATTATTGTGCACTTTTTGTCTGTTTTGTTGAGAAGTACAATATCTGGTCTATTGTGGTTAACTAGGTGGTCTGTTTGTATGGTCCTATCCCAATATAATAGGGCGGTCGCGTTTTCGCAGACGTGTTCCGATTGGTAGCTGTAGTACGGTGTTCTGTTTTGAATATGTCCGATTTTATAGGCAATCCAGTTATGTATTATTTTGGCAACAGAGTTGTGCCTATCTGTATACTCTCTCGCTGCCATGATTTGACAGGAGTTGGTAAGGTGTTCAACCGTCTCTGGTTTGCTTTTACATAATCTGCACCTGTCATCTCGTACTACATATCGTTATATATTTCCGGTAGTTTAATGTGGGCACTACATGATCTTGTATGGAGATAAGGAATCCCTCAGTTTCTGGAAAGAGGCCGCCATGCCTTAACCAACCGTTGGATGCCTTCTGATCTATATGGTCTTGAGTAAGATTGTTTGCGTGCCGCCCATGTAGTTCTTTGGCGCTCCATTGCTGCATCATATCTTCCGTTGTTATGTTCGTGCCTGCCTGTCGTCTATCTCTTAAGTTGAGGATGGTGTATTTTCTATCATTATGGACGATTGCGCCATGTAGTGGGTTTTCCTCCATCTTTGAATAAAAATAGTCTCTCATTCCGTTGACTAATCTGAAGTGCATTCTTCGCATATCCGCCACACCTCTGCCCCCTACAGATCTTGGTAGATGGAAGCGTTCCTTGCTGCTATGAGGGTGATGCCCTCTGTGTGTTGTCTATGTCTATATTATTATTATCATTATTATTATTATTATTATTATTATTATTAAAAGGAGAGGTCCCGTCTCTATCTCCACGGTTTATATATCCGATGATTGTTAGATAATCCTTTAAAACATATTAGTGATACCTTTTTGTTAATCCAGATAGCGCCAAGTAGGTAAAAATAATGTCTACCTATTTTGCCACTGTCCTTTTAAAAGCTTATAAAGAAATCTGTACCTAGAACGAGTTTAATGCATTGTAACACAGATGGCAGCAAGTTTTGTTTAAAGTAAATTGTTGCCAACAACGTCGACAACAATTCCTGTAAATGTCATTTATATATCACGAGAAAAACCGTTAAAACTGCGAGTGGTTTACCAGGACGAAGCTATGGCAAGAAAAAGATTCGTCTTGTTTCTTAGTTTCAAAGAAAACATTTCAAAGCAGATATTATTTTCAAATTAAAAAAAAATAAAAAAATAAATTTCGCAATGAGCCTATATTGTCCTTTTAGAAGGACAGTGGCTTTATCTGGGTTAATAACCGTCTTTATTAACTTCTACAGATTCGTCCAAAATTCGCTAGATACTCTTCTAAAATTACTGCAGTGTTAGATGCGAGGTTTTTGCCGTGACGCCGATAATATAACTTAAGTTGATTCTTAAGTAAATTGTATATGAATATTTTTAACCGACATTGTTGTATATTTAAGATAATTATAAAGTTTCAAGATATATTCTCTAGCTCTTGTTCAAGTCTAAATACACAGGAAGTAATCTTGTTAAACAAATCCTTGTTTAAATTCCATATTTCCCCAGTAATAGATTCCAACATTATTCCTGCAACGTTACAAAATTAAGTTAACATGTCAAGTTGGCAAAGTTCGAAAACTTTCTACTAATTAATAAGCTACACGTAAGATGTATTTCTAGTGAAGCGTATTCAGCATAACAAGCCCTGTCATCGTCGGTAAAAGTTCCTCTCTCAATATTCAACATCTCAATACTTTATTCCAGAGTAAAAACGTGAACATTTCTCTAGAAAAGTGGTTTCATCGATAAATTTAAAACATAAGGTTTGGGTGGGTTCCCGATCAGGAATGGGATTTATTGCGAAAATATCCTGCATTTAAACGAGATTCAAAAGCACGATTTCCAAATCGGTTAATTTATGAGAAAAAGCCGTTAAACCGTCGACATTAACAATCCGAGGAAACCCTCGCGAATTTTTCCCCGAACATGATTAATTAATAAGATTATCCGCGCAAACATACGCGGTTAAAAAAAAAACGACGAAGGCTAAACGCATAATATACATACACATATAGCGCTTAAACATATTATATTACAAACGGATTAATTGGATGAGGAAAACCGTTTCAATTTGCATAATTCAACGATGCCAAATAAACGTTTTATCGAGGCTTGATTAGATACAAACCCATCCTGGAATGATTGTGTTTTTAACAGATAATTACTTCCCTCTTGGATAAACATCCTACGTTT
This sequence comes from Holotrichia oblita, assembly GCA_023690525.1. NCBI lineage: Eukaryota > Metazoa > Arthropoda > Insecta > Coleoptera > Scarabaeidae > Holotrichia > Holotrichia oblita. Next base: position 149,583,694 of record CM043018.1, on the reverse strand, counting down.
GTTCCTTTTATAGTTGATTGTTTGGGAGGGAATGTTTAATGCTCAAACAATATGATTCAATGAGGAAATTAAGTCGGTGTTTGAGGTAAATATTTCCATATTGGCGTCGTGGAAATTCGCCCCTACTCAAGATCGTGATTAATATGGGATGATGTGGGTTTACGATTAATTAGTCGATTATATTTGATACTCATAAACAATGAGGTGTCCCGATATTTATCGATCAACTTTCGTAATATGATGGGGCTTACGTATTAAAGCAAGTTCTTGGATAAATTTGAAATGATGTTGATGCCAGATTACTTAATTTTCTGTCAACTGGACAGAAGGAAGCTTTTTTTGCATTATCTCATAGGTTGGTACATTTAAAGCCTTTTTTGCTTGATCTCCTTGTGCCACTTCACCTAACCACATCTTCAGTTATCATCTTCGCATCGAGATTGGAAACTTACACCAGAAGCAGAAAAATCTACACGGAGAGTTGGTTCGAAGATTTTGCTGGTAAGATTGTCTCCTACAGTCGCAATGGAAGATTATCATTTGCAGTTAGCTGAAGTCTGGCCTGAATTTGTTTGATATTTATTGAAGAACTTTTTGGAACGCGTCGTTAACACATCTCATGAATTTATTACGAGATAGGGTGTGTTGTTGTTGTCGATTGAAGTCTCTTGAACAGCTTCTTTTGTCCCTAGATTTATTCAGAGAGATTGGTACCAACCTCTTTCATCCAAGACGCCCTGTGAGGTGGGGTAAGCAAAACTCATGTTTACAAATTATAATTTCTTCTTTCTTCTTCTGCTTTGTCCGAAATGCATCGCGATTTAATGTTAACACCATTACAGGAATTTTTTTCGACCTATTAAAGGAAATTGTCCAGAGTTCTCAGAAATCATGATCGAAAAATTTAGACCAACAAACTCCTATAAAATTTAAATCAATCTCATTCTCCACCTTGAAACGAAAACTTTCGAAAAATGCTTCAGATTATTTTAATCGCCATGTGGGTTGTGTAGGTGTAGGCACTGCGACCTATAAAATATATTGTGCGTACTCTTAATCGTTTAGTCCCAATTGATCTCCAGACTTCCGAAGAAGTCTAGCATTTTCTTGGGGGTTGTGGTTCTAACGTCAACTGATTCTACGTGCGCCTCTTCGAGGTAGTGGTGCCTTCGCCTGACCACCGCCTAGCAGTTGCACACGTCTCACGAGGCTCCGAATAGAATCCACCTGAAGATTGCCCATCTTCTTCAGGTGATACCTCAGAGGACCATAGTGCCCAGTGTTATGGTGCTGAACTCTCTTCTGTTGAGCTCCAGGAGAGATCTAGTCTTGTTGGCTGGAAAAATGATCGTCTCAGTTTTGAAATGTTGATCCAGTGCGAGATTTTCCCACTGTTGGAGATGGTTTTTGGTGCGATCACAAAATGACTTTGGTCCAATATATCGGGACGTTGTGCCTTTCTATGCAAGACCATTGGCAATTTCGTTGCCCTCACACCTTCAGTTACCACTTCTACATCAGTGTGACTGTGTTTTTTTTTGTGCTGCAGCATTGTGAGTTTGCAGATAGTCCCAGATTAGTTTAGACTCAAAGGTGTGGGCCTCTAAAAGCTTTAATGCAGACTGATTATCTGAGGAAATAAATAGAGGATGACTGGTACTGAAGCGGTCATACTTTACAGCGTGTTAGTAAAAATCATTTGCAACAGATACAGCCCAATTTGTCTTGTCCAAAAGTCATTTGTTTTCGAAATATTGTGACTTTTTTGCTTGATCTCCTTGTGCCACTTCACCTAACCACATCTCCAGTTATCATCTTCGCATCGAGATTGGAAACTTACACCAGAACCAAAAAAATCTACACGAAGAGTTGCTTCCAAGATTTTGCTGGTAAGATTGTCCCCTACAGCCTCAATGCAATGTTATCATTTGTAGTTAGCTGGAGTCTGGCCTGAATTTGTTTGATATTTATTGAAGAACTTTTTGGAACGCGTCGTTAACACATCTCATGAATTTATTACGAGATAGGGTGTGTTGTTGTTGTCGATTGAAGTCTCTTGAACGGCTTCTTTTGTCCCTAGATTTATTCAGAGAGATTGGTACCATCCCCTTTCGTCCAAGACGCCCTGCGAGGTGGGGTAAGCAAAACTCGCGTATGCAAATTATAATTTGCTCGCTTACAATAAAATTGTTTTCTGCTTAGTGGTAACAACATTAGAGATTTTTGTCGATCTGCTAAGGGAAACTATCCAGAATTCTTAGAAAGACCAACAAGTTCCTACAAAATTTAAATCAATCTCATTCCAATGCAGTACAGTTCGTAACTGCAATTCACTGAAGACTCTCTAACCCTAAAATATTCCACTTGGAAGAGAAAACCTCCAAAAACGTCTTCAGATTATTGCGATCTACACCGTCTAGCAGTTGCACACGTCTGACGAGGCTCCGAATAGAATTGGCATTTATCACAGTCCACCTGAAGATTTTGCCCATCTTCTTTAGGTGATACCACAGAGGGCCATAGTGGTGAGTGTGATGATGCTGAGCTCTATTCTGTTCCGCGCTCCAGCAGAGATTTAAAAGTGATTGTCTTAGTTTTGAAGTATTGATCCAGTGCGAGATTTTTTGTTAACTTTCTCACTGTCGAAGATGGTTTTTAGTGAGATCACAGAATGGCTTTGATCCAATATATCGGGACGTCGGCGTTGTGCCTTTCTTTGTAAGACCATCGACAGTTTCGTTGCCCTCACACCCCTAGTTACCACATCTACATCGCTGTGACTGTATTTCTTTGGGCCGGGGCAATGAGAGTGAGATTAGTTTAGATTTAAAGGTAAGATAATTTGTTGTCTATAATAATACCAAGGTATTTAATTTCTTTTACAAGTTCTATATGTGCATCAACAACAATGTCACTATTAGTATCCGCACACAACTGTTTAGTACCAATTATCATTGCTTTTGTTTTGGACGTATTTGATTTAAGTTTATTTACTTTTAGCCACCTAGAAAATTTAGTTCCTTGTTAATTTTAATAATAGCAGTTGCAATATTGTTTTCTGAAATACTTACAAGTATCATCGGCGAACAGATTCAAAGCACAATCACTACTTGCACAGCATATGTCATTAATATATAAAACAAATAAGAGTGGACCCAATTTTGACCACTGCAGAACTTCTAACGAGGTTCCTCTAATTGACGACGTATTGTTTTGAAATTTAGTTACTTGCATTCTTCCTTGCATATAATCTTTATCTATTTCATTGCGATTCCCCGCATTCCAATATGGTGAAGCTTTTCTATCAAACGTTTTCTGTCAATTGTTTCAAATGCTCTCTGCAGATCAAAAAAATTGCAACAATTTTATTGCCCTTTTCTATTTTTTCTTTCCAATTAGCCATCACCAAATTCAAAGCGGTCTCAGAAGAATGACTTCACCTGAAACCGGACTGAACATTTGTCACTAATGAATAAAATTTTCCAATTGTTCTTTAGCAATATGCTCCAATATTTTTTCCAACGTTGGTAACATATTGATTGGTCGAAATTTGTTACAATTTCTGGCATTTTTAATCTTGGGTATCGGTGTTACTGTGGAAGTTTTCCGAATACTTGGAAAAGTCCCCAATCTAGTCCAACCAAAACCACAACATCAATGACAGGATATGCATCCTGAATAACTTTTTCCAAGTTTGACATCGAAGCAATTATCTCTTTTAATCTTTAATAACGGGTCGATGGCCGCAGTGGTTAGGCGGCTGACTATTGTTGCGAGAGGACGATAGGTGCAGGGGTTCAATTCCCTGGAGGGACGGTGAGAGTTTAATCCCGGATCGACTTGCCATTCGCTGTTGGGAGCAAAGTGATTAACAGCGCGGCATCATAAAAGGCGATATGATGCTGTCACAAAGCCATTTAAACACAACTTACACACACTAAACTACACCGCAAGAGTTGCAGTGATAGCCAGACAAGTAATACAGCTTACGGAGTCACTGCAACTAAGCACCCACCACACACAAAAAAAAAAATCGTGTGATTGTAGTCGCTTGTTTATTTTTTAATTAGCTTTTGTTGTTCAAAAGTTTTTGAAAATATCTTTTATGGAACTCGATACTTGGTCTTTTCTATACAAAATTGTCAATTTTTAATTGTGCAATTTATTTGGTAGTTGACAGAAATTACCATGGGCGCTCACAGATTTTTTCTTCAGGGGGGGCGAAATTGAAAAATATTGGTGCACGTTATGTAGATTTGTAGATTTGTAGATTTGAAATGAGGGTGATATTGCGCTGCGACCTATTGATCTATTGTGCCCCCTTGCGTGAGTTATAAGCTGCTGGGGGTATGCCCGCTCCTACAGCTCCCCATCCAGTCCAAGAGCTTTGATAAACTGCATTAGCTGTGATGGTTTCAGGGAAGGTATGTCTTCTTCGTCTATAACGTCTTTACCGAGATGGCTGGCTCGGGTTTCTAAGATGGCGGTGCAGTAAGATGTCAGGTGTTCCGGATTTTCATCCTCAGCCCCGCAGAACCTGCAGTCGCTATTCTGTTTTAGACCTATCCTTGCCATGTGTTCACCAAGGTGACAGTGCCCTGTAAGGAACCCTGTGAGGATGCGCAATCTATTCCTGCTAAGTTCCAGCAAAGTTTTTGCTCTATGCTTATTGTAGTTTCCAAGGAAGATCTTGGAGTGTCTCAGACCGGGAAGATTCTCCCAGAGGGATGCTCTGAGGCTCTCTTCCCGATCTTTAAGTTCTTTTTTGTAGGTGCTCGTCCCTATACCACAGAACGGTTCAGGTCCCACAAACGGAGTTGTAGCGGCCTTTCTTGCTAGTGAATTAGCTTCTTCGTTGCCTCTGATTCCAGTGTGTCCTGGTACCCAGTATAGTGCAACTCTATTATTCTTGCCCAGGTTGTTTAATCTATCAAGATATTCCCAGACTAATTTCGAGCTGACCGTGTTAGAGCTCAGCGCCATTGGGGCTGCTTGACTGTCGGAAAAAATTGCAATGCTCTGCTTCCGATAGTTCCTGTCAAGGTTCAGTTGAGCACATCTTCCAATTGCATTGATCTCCGCTTGGAAGACGCTGGGGTATGTTCCCATTGGCTCGGAATATTTGGTTCCTGGCCCAAATATGCCTGCACCTGTTCCTTTATCGGTTTTAGACCCGTCCACATACCACTTGATAGTGTTTTCCTTTAGGGAGTACGTGGAGTGTTCTCCTACCCACTCTCTCTTATTACTTAGCTTGGTGAGGAAATTCCTTTCAAAGCTATATTCCTTGACCATTTCATCATTTGGTAGGCTTAGAAGTGGGGAGAGCCCGGCTTGAGATGTCCATGCTCTCTGGTGCGGAGTCTCGCCCCTTCCAGTCCCCGCCCTGGTCAGTCTGTGCATAGCCGCAAGGGCCGCTCCCTCCACCACTATGTGTAAGGGGGAGAGGTCTAAAATTACCTCTAGGGCCGCAGTTGGGCATGTTCTCATGGCTCCGGTGATGCATACACATGCCAGCCGTTGCAACTTGTCAAGGGTATTCCTGATTGTAACTTTAGTGACCTTCTGGAACCAGGTTATTGCCCCGTACGTTACCATAGGTCTTACTATACTGACGTACAGCCATCGTAGTATACTTGGGTTGCAGCCCCAAGTTTTACCTGCTAGGTTCCGGCATATCATTAAGGCTCTTGTTGCCTTATTCATTGTCAGTTCTATGTGTCTGTTCCACAGAAGTTTTGAATCTAGGGTTATTCCTAAGTATTTAACTTCTGATTTGCGTTCGATCACTGTTCCATCCAAGTGGATATCTTTCATGTTCGAAATGTTTCTCTTCCTAGTGAAAGGTACAATCGTGGTTTTTGCGGAGTTGATGCTCAGCCCCACTGATCGACACCATTCACTTGTGATTTTAAGGCTTGTTTGTACCAGGTCACAAAGAATCCCCTCATACTTGCCTTTTGCTATTATTACAATGTCATCGGCATATCCTACACAATGCATGCCGAAGGCTGTCAGCCTGTTGAGCAGTTCATCTGCCACCAGGCTCCACATTAAAGGCGAACAGACGCCACCTTGAGGTGTTCCACGAGTGGTTGGCAATTTCATGTTCTTTTGAAAACCTTGTTTTTAAGGCAAGAATCAAGTGATCTAAATATGGGATAAAAATAGATTTTCTAAAATAATCTTCAACTGAATCAGATTCATAATTCGATCTATGAATTTGTCGACCGCAAATCCGTGGTTTACCCACCTCTATGTTAAGAGCCTCACAACTAGATAATGCATTAGAAAAAACGTCCGCGAAAGTTGTATCAGCTTCTAAGCGGTGTTTCTGACATGTATTGGTAATTAAATTTATGTGATTGTGAACATCTGAAAAATTTATTGAAACGCCTTGTAGAGTATTTGCAACAGGTTCTAAAATATTTGAATATTTACTGGCCACTGTTAGACAAATAACGAATGTAAACGAATTCATGGCAGCCCATAATTGAGCTGCTCTTTTTGTGGTAGAAGAGTTCATTAAAATTTCTCCTGATTTTATATCAAAAAGAGTTTTAAATGTAGTATTAAAGTTTTCAGCAAAACTTCGCAAAGATTTATATTTAGCATTGGTTCGGTAATTAATAATTACCGAACAGTGGGGAAAGGATAGCTAGCTATTTAGGTAATCAAACCAGCATTTACGACCGTTCCAAGCAGATTTGAAAAGTGTCAAAGTCGTCAATGATGTTCCTATCTTGACAACCATTACAAAGTACATTCCTGTCTAAACTTCTAGCCATGATTGAGTTAGGAAAAGACGATCATACTACAATATAAAGATGTAGGAACGCTAGAGGAAACTATAGAGAAACGCACAATGGTCGATGGCAAAACATGTAATGTTTTAACAGGTTCTGTAATATCCCAGAAGTAGTACGCTCTTATGGATGAATGTACCTAGATGAGAGAAATACTCATAGAACCACATACATAAATAAATTTAGAACAATTTACATACATGAAATGATACAAATAAAATTTATATGCAACGCTTGAACGTACCAAACATTTTCCAGTAATTTGTATTTTACATGGATTTACATGTGATATAGTTAAATGTAATTTACAACTAGCAACACAAATATTCATCTTTCTGAGTTCAACAAAATATATTATATGCACATACATCAAGCTATATAATCGGACGATACCGCATTTCAAAATTTAAAACTCCATCAACAAAGGGATATTCTATTTCTCTACCTCTATAATGCAACAATTGATTTTTCACGACACGTTTCGAAGTTGTAGCACACTATCTCCGAAAGGAAAAGCTGCCCTTTCGTATTTCATTTAGGATGCGGTCTGTATGCGGCCGCTGCAATCGAATTCTAAACCCATATAAAGATTATACACCGCACCGGGTATAAACTACGAGATAAAACTTGAAATGTTACCGACTAAATGCCAGGCGATACCAGCGTTAAGCCATAACCATGATATTAAATTAAATTAGATCCTTATCTGAAGCTAAGTTTCAGAATAAAATATATCTTAACCGCCCATTTAGGGCTTAAGATAACAAATGAGTGAATTTAAAATGTTTCATTAATATTACATACCTTATAGACGTCCAATTGTCCGCAATAGACGTCGAATTGATTGTAGAGGTTTTGTAACATGTTGATGACCATCATCGGTGTCGCGGTTGCGCAGATCGATGTGAAGCCGACGATATCGCTGAATAACATCGTGACGTTTTCGTGTGTTTGAGATTCGATTGTTTCACCTGCAATTAAAATTTTAAAAACTAGTAGGGAAAGTTGGGGGGAATGGTGGTCACCAGGGTCAATTATTTTTATGATAAACGTTTTTAAATGAATTTCAATAGGTGCTGCCATCTATAAATGTCTGGTTGGATTGCCCCAATTCCAATAAGTGACCTTATTTTTTACAAATTTGGACCAAGTATTAGGAAAATATAAGTTCAAAGCTTCCAGAGTTTTTAATACTGATGAAACTGGCATTTCTACAGTCCAGAAACCGGGTAAAATTCTCGCTGAGAGAGGACTGAAGCAGGTCGGTTCTCTCACGAGCTGGGAGAGGGGTATGAACATTACCGTAGTTTTTGCATTCAGTCCATCAGGGATCTACATTCCTCCCATGTTTATCTACGGTAGAAAGCGAATGAATCTGCAGCTTCAAAAGGGAGGTCCAATTGCAGCATCATATACCAGCTCTGACAAGGATTGGATAACAGAAGAACGTTTTTTGAAATACTTACAGCACTTTCAAGAATTTATTAAAACAAGTCTTGCTTATTATGGATAATCACAGCACCCACCGCACTCTTAAAGCATACAACTTCTGCAAAGCTAATAGCATTATCCTTCTGAGAATCCCCTCTGCATACTTCACATCGACTCCAACCCTTGGACGTCACATTCTATGAACCTTTGAAAACTGCCTTCAACACAGAATGTATAAAATACTTGAAAGATCATGCACATGAGAGAATACACCCTTCGAAATCACAGAACTTTTCAATAAAGCCTATATGAGAGTTGGTACTTTAGGAAATCAGCAAAAGGATTTCAAGTAAGTGGTATCGTATAATCCTGATGTGTTTTCCGAACAAGACTTTGCACCAGCTGAACCGCACAACCCGAATGTCATACCTATAGACCAACAAAATCCTCGTGAGCCTCAGGAACAAGAATCTCAACAAAGTCCAGGGTTCCAACACTCTGCAGAACTTCGAATAGCTCAAATGCTACCATATGGACACGCGATTCCAGAGATAGAAACCTCTTTCGAAGCAGTACTGCCTCTACCAGGGCCATCAAAACTTAACAGTCAATTAGTTAAACGTAAACGAGTTATGAAATAAACATCTCAGATAATAACATCTACTCCAAACAACGATTCAGAAATCCAAAAAGGTAGTCAAAAGAAAAACCTATTTTCGGACGACAGTGCCCGAGACGATGACAGAAGCTGCCAAGGAGCTGTAGGATAAAGGAGGGCTGCCAAAGTTCTGCCTCAGATGCAGAATCCAATGATGATGAAGTCCAAGATAAGAATGTGGAGTGCCAAGACTTATGCCTCGTATGCGGTGAATTTGGCAAGAATAATGAAGTATGGTTAAGATGTATTTTGTGCGGAAATTGGGCGCATAAGAATTGCACTTTATATTTGCGATTACTGCACTTAAACATATTTTATATTGGGGTAATGGTTGCACTTTGACATCATTACCCCAAACTGTTGGGGCCACCTTCTAGTTATCTAAAAAATTTAAAAAATTACTTTATCGTATATCTTTTGTTAAAATGTAATTAGAACATATTAAACGACACATTTTCCTCTATTTATTTTGATTTTTTCGATAACGTTTGATTAAAAAATACAGGTAGCAGAAGTAAAAATGCTTACGAGGCCACCACTCCCCCAATTTTCCCTATTTCATCATGTTATTCAGAATTTAAACGTGGCCGTACAAGCTTGGGAGATGACTAGCGTTTGGGAGGTCCAAAAACTGCCCCCTCCCCACCCATGGACGGTAACATCAATTGAGCGAGGTAGCAGAGGTTATAAAATATATCCAAAGAACAAGTTGGTTACATATTGAATCAAGATTTTGCCATTTTGCGCGTTGGGTGATGCACTTGCTCATGTTAGACTAAAAACGTGTGTGAATGCAGAGTTCCAATGTTTCGTTCGAGTTTTGGGCGCCGATTAATTACTGAAGATGGAACTTGGATCCACCATTGTACGTCCGAAACAAAAATAGAGACTGAATAATGGATTGCGAAGAGGGAAGGCGCTCCAAAAAAGGCAAAATTGTTTTTTTCGGCTGGGTAGTCATGGAGTTATCTTAATCGATTATCGTCAAACAGAAAAAAACCATTACAGGAGCATCATTACTTGACAAGCTAATGGCAGAAATTTCTGGAAAATGGCCAAATTTGTTTCACAAAGACATTGGTTTGAACTCCTTAACCACCCTCCTTGCTCACCAGATCTAACCCACACAAGCGACATTTTTTTGTTCCCTAATTTAACAATTGCGCTCGGAGGATAAAGATTATCATCAAATGAGGTGGCCATCACCTTCGTAAACAATTATTTTCCTGAGACAGAACAATTTGGACGGGTTGATGAGATATTCTCGACGTCTTGGTTGACTCTTACAATGGAGTCTTCACCTTGGCTGTACCGTGGTTTTCGATGCACTACCTTGCGATGCATAGGAAATGCTACAGCAAAGTTGTAGAATATCTAATTATGCTTTTTACTGATCAATAATATATAGGGTGTCTTATTTGAATTAACGGAGATTTTTCATATTTTTCTTATACAGTAGGTCAGTTTCTGACATGAACCATTATTGCCTAACATTTGTTCAAGAAATAGCTTTTCTATTAATTATCGTAAGCACAAAATTTGCGATATCATGATTGACGAAAATTTATTAGAAAAACATAGTAAGCCAAATATCTCAAAGACCGTCATTTTTTTTCATATGCATACCATAAAGTCCCTCTTATTTTACATGTACGTCCATGTGTATTTAACAAAATAAAGTTGCTTTCTGTGCAGAGAAAATGGAACACCCTGTATAATCGCCATAATTTTAGGTTTGCAGATCTTGAAAAACTTAGACACATGAAATGACGAAAGATCCAATTATCTCTCTTATCAACTAAGATATTGGACTAAGTGGGCAACCTGAGAAAAATATAATCATTCAAAAAAGAATAAATACAATTTTATAAAAAAAAGAACTAATACAATTCACGCATAATAACCTCGAACAAATAGGTACACGAGAAGATATATCTAACAAAAGAACTTACCCAACCAAAGTCGTTTCGCTATTCCCGGTGGGAAAATCAGATGGAGTAGGCTGACGTTCTTCTCTCTCTCCTTGTCCACGGCCTTGCTACCCTCCTCGATAGAGTTTTTCAATTTATCCATTCTTTTTCGTAAACCGTCCTGAAAGCAATGAATGATTTTATTAACAACTGTTGATCGGGACACCGTCAGCGGCATACATTTTTGGGTAGAACTACAAGGAAAACGTTTCATTCGTGGAGATCGATGTGGAAATTAGATTTCTCTAGGAGTGTTCGGAACAGATGTCTTAATGCGGAGATGTGTGTCCGATTGGGAAGTTTTGGTTTTTATTTTTTATTCAATTCTTGTATTTCTCTCTAGCCTATGCTTTTTGCGTGTACGACGGTTTTAATTTAGTCAGGTGATTATCTGTGATGATCTCAAAATAAAACGTAGAAGCCTACACTGTTGGTCATAATTAAAAGCTCTATATTCTAGAATGTAATCTATGGGGTCTTCAATATTTTTGGCGTAATGATTATCGGTGCACATTTTGAGAACCCCTGGTCTAAATAGTGAGGACATAACACTAAACACAGTTCCTCAATTAAGGAAAGGTAATTTGGGTCCATGAACGTATACAGATCAAATCTAGAAAGAATTAAGATGATCTCAGTCAATTACTTCAAGTTCCAAACGACAGTCAAGATACTTTATGAATTTTTTGGCAAGAACATCCGTTTTTGAATCAAACCAAGTAAAATTTGTCGAAGACAAGGCCCTCTATTGAAGTGGTGTTAACGATGAGTGACGTTTAAATCAAATTTGTTTTAGATGATCACTATTAGATTATTTTAGATTAGAAGAGGGAATCAGAAGTGACGAAGATTGCACAAAAAAAGAAAGAGGGATGATTTAATAGTTGGTCAGCTCTAAGTGGCTCAATTTCAGATTCCAAAACATTTATTTTGTTGTCGTTGAAGACTTGCCGGCTATGCTAATACTTGAAGAAGTCTTTTTGTAAAGTTATAGAATGTGAAATGTTCAGGTTTCATGGCATTATCAGGCTCTGGATCAATGTGATCATCTTAACGGAATATTGAAGGAAGCATCAACACCAATTTATATCTAAAAATATGGGAAATATGACAAACAACCGAGGTAATTAAATAATACCATTACTGCAGAGTTTAGAGTATGAATAAATGAAAAAAATAATAATAAAAAGTGTGTATTTCAAGTCACCCACTTATTTGGGAGACTTGAAAAACTCCTCTAAAACGCATTGTTTGTGCTTGTCATAAAGTCATAAAGTAGAGGTAAGATTGTCTCAACAATCTGTTCTTCTTCAGTTTCACTAAAAACAGTTCGACCCCCCAACTGATTTCATATGACGATTTTTTTACTTTTCTCCAGAGAGTTGATTTGGTAATACCGTAAGTTTTAGCTGACTAATCCAACGAGGGTGTCTTTGATTTGACGGCTTCTTAGCATTTTCCAACTCTTCCTTTGAAAACTCGTGATATTTTTTTGCCCAGTGTTCTTAGACATGAAAAAATAAATTAAGGTAGTAAAAAAATGGTGGTAAGAGGATCAATGAGTGGAAACGATTGGGGTTCTTGTTCAGTAGCTCGATCAAAATTCTGGTTGATCGAGCTTCTCATCAAATTTGCTATAAATAGCTTCCAACAATCCAGTACCGTTTTGTCTTCTTTGGCAATACTTTTCAACAATGTACCGTTTTGTTCTTTGGCAGCATTTTTTAACATGATTTCACCTTCTTTGGCTGCAATTTTTAACACTATTTCGCCTTCTTTGGCAGCACCTTCTACATCTGAAAAATGTATCCGTTCAGTTTTTCTAAGATTTTTTTTTGGGTCTTTGTTCAGCGACTATTTGATCATGATTTTAAACATCTCTCTCCAGGACCACACCTTCAGATGATCTCCGAGACTAAACCCACACAAATAAAACTGCGTAGACGATGGAGCAGGCTGTTAGCACCCTAATCGTTTCCATTTGTGACATCTTTCTTTCATGGCATTATCAGACTCTGGATCAATGCCATCGTCTTAATGGAATATTGAAGGAAGCATGAACATCTTTTTATTAAGTTAACCACCCCCTTACATTCATCCAGGCAAGAGGATCAATGTAAGGGGGTGGTTGTGTACGAAATCGTATCCAAAGTCATCTATTTGGGCCCATTTGAGTCTGAAGCCTATCTCATCAAATTTGACAGCTTGTATCAATGAGTAGAAACTATTGGACCCCTTTTAACACGATTTCACCTTCTTTGGCAGCACTTTTTAACACTATTTCGCCTTCTTTGGCAGCACATTTTACACCTAAAAAATGTATCCGTTCAGTTTTTCCAAGATTTTTTTTTTGGTCTATGTTCAGTGACTATTTGATCATGATTTTAAACATCTCTCTCCAGGACCACACCTTCAGATAATCTCCGAGACTAAACCCACACAAATAAAACTGCGTAGACGATGGACCAGGCTCTTAGTACCCTACGGCTTAACCGTTTCCATTTGAGACATCTTTCATAATTTCTTTTATCAGACTCTGGATCAATGATCCAGGAATATTGAAGAGAGGATCATTCATCCAGGCGAGTATCAATGGGGGGTGGTTATGTACGAAATCGTTAGCCAAAATCATCTATTTGGGCCCTTTTAAGTCTGATCATCAAATTTGACAGCTTGTATCGATGAGTAGAAACTATTGGACCTCTTGTCCAGTATCTCAATCAAAAATTCTGATTAATGTGCTCACTTCACACAATATCTTCTAACACTGTGTCGCTTTCTTTGGCAGAACTTTTTAACACGATTTCACCTTATTTGGCAGCACCTTTTAGACCTGAAAAATGTATCCGTTCAGTTTTTCCAAGATTTTTTTTTGGGTCTTTGTTCAGTGAGTATTTGATCTTGACTTTGAACCTCTTCTCTCTCCAGGACCACACCCCCAGATGATCTCCTAGACTAAACCCACATAAATAAAACTTAACCGTTTCCACTTGAGACATCTCTTTCCTAATTTCTGTCACTATGTGATTCCTCCTTTCGGTGGTCTTGGATAAAGATGGAAATCATTTCAGATGTTCTGGTTTTGAATGCACCAGTTCTAATCTCGTTTAATAGTTAGCTGTGGACTGCCTTCGATCTTCTGCAAGCTTTTGGGGCCTCAAACGTTAGCCCTTTTGTACAGTATCAATTTGTTGTTGATATGTAGTCTTACGATTACATCGTAGAGGGTTAGGGGTGCTTTTGTAAAGGTTAAAGAAGCAATCTTCAACTCTGCTCTGCCAGGTGATCACTATTGCATCTCCAAGTGGTTTATTGGGGTCTCAAACGACACGACTGGTATCATAGCCCTTTTGTACAGTAACAATTTGTTGTTGATATGTAGTCGGTTACGATTACATAGTAGAGGGTTAGGGGGTGCTTTTGTAAAGGTTAAAGAAGCAAAGCCTAGGCATTCAACTCTGCTCTGCCAGGGCAACTTCTTTTCGCCCATCACTATTGCATCTCCAAGTGGTTTATTGGGGAAATTAACATTCGACATTTTGAAGAAGAACGTTAAACAGATCTGGGCCAAGAAGTGTGTAAATAGGTGAACCTGCCCTATCAGTTGATAACATTAGGTTGAAACCAAACCGCTAATTTCCTTAAAAAGTTTCTTAAATTGTCCTCAAAAGTATTAAAGTTGACAAACAAAAGAGATAATTACCACTAACTTCGTAGTATTAAACAATACTCTTAAATATTGTACATTTTTGGGCGATTATCGTATTTAATTGCATGGCAAGCGGGAGGGGGGGTGGGGGCAAGGAGAAGGCGTTGTATTGTGTAAAGTTTTCGCTCCTGTGAAATTTTAGTGCAACAATACATCCATTTACACTCCGGTGTGAACGCTTCATAAAGTTTTGTCGGGACGAACGTTAAAGTGTATAAGTTTCAATTGGAACATAAGCTCGTAAATTTCCCCCTTATAGCCTGCTTGTTCTCGGAAAAGGTGGAAAAGCAATTTAAGTTGTATTAGGATAGACGACAATTTAATATATCTTTCCGTTCTCTCCTTTTGGTTAATGAAAAAAAAAGTTTCACATTCACCACGGAAAAGAAAACAATAACACTTACTTGTCTAATCATTCCCCTTTTTACGGTGTACAAGTGATATTGCTTATATATTATTTAGTCGCGCAGGACGATATCGTCCTTGGAGTATAAGAAATTCAATTTACTGCATGTATTAAAACCATTATATATCTCACCTGAGCACGAGCTTGTTCTCCCACTAGAATGACATCCCTGGTGGCATCATGCAGTGGTATATCCGAAATAAATAAGCCACTTCCTGTGAGTCCTTCGAGACCATCTATAAACGGCGAACCGATGAAGAGTACAGAATCTGATTCGGGACAGTACACCATTTGACCCTTGAGTTGCAGGCCCTGTAAAATAAAAAAAAATAAGATTCTTAATGCTGGCAACGCGAATTCAAGCATTAATCTACGATGGTGGCGCCCTTTAAAGTCGTTGGCGCCCTTTGCATAACGAATTAGGTACGCTTATGCATAAATCGGCGTGAAAATCGTCTTCGGAATTACGATTAGGTTATTTGTTAAGTATTCCTCGCGTTGGGTGCCAAGATGTGCCGCATTATCCAGGGTATTCATGATCTTTTTGTTATTTATGAATGCGATGAGATGGGAAAAAAAGGAACTAATTTGTCGCGGAAATTTGACTCGCGATAATGAACGAGTAATTTGCAGATTATTCCACCCTTCCCTCCCCCTATTAATAGTTATGATGTCGTTATTTTTGCCATTATTTAATTATACAGACTTGGTTTATATTTTAAAAGCTGAAAGATATTCATTTTGATACCATTTGGCCCCCCAATGTGGGGCTGATCTTCAAAATTTAGCTTCAGCAATACATAACACAGACCTGAAATGGAAAAAAATTATGTATACGAGGACCTGCAGTTTGCTTTATCTGTAACTTTGAAAGATATAATGGGAAATTGGGCAAACTAAATTTTCTTAGCCTTAAATACCTTATTAAAAGTAAACTGAATCTAAAAAAATTAAATTTAAATTTCACAAATATGTTGGTGTTAATACCTACAACAGTTTTTATAACGCTATTTGGGGGAGACATTACTTCTCTCACTGACTGTACAAAAAGCCAAGAACATCTCATTACAGGATATTTCATGATTTTTCATCCAATACATTGAAGAATAAAGAGTATAAACTCCAGTTCTACCACGATTCAATCCACACATAAGCTGGTCTGAGGCTGGATGATCAAGATAAGGAAGAACTTCAACAGTGGTCACCATGTAAAAACAAACCGTTCCATTTTGGAGTGCCACTAATCTAGAAAGAGCTTCTAAATCGTATTTCCCATTGTTCCAAGGTCCTGATATTCTTGTACCAACCCCACCAAGTTCCTGAAAAGATCTCAGCAATGCTGACTTTAATGTTACTCTACCTGCAATAGCAGATATTGACGTCATTATTTCTTCTCTAATTCCTGTGGTACAGATAATATCAGTCTCAAAATGATACAGTACTGTTATCCATTTCTCCTTCCAGTCATCAAACATATTCCCTAACTCTTGGAAAGGTGCCTTGATTACTCCTCTTCCCAAAACTTCTAATCTTACCACTTTTAGTGACCTCCGACCTATATCCATCCTTCCCCTGCTTTCAAAAGTACTGGAGAAGATAGTCGAAAAGCAGATTCGTATTTATCTAGATGCTAATTCCATTCTTCCAAATCAAGAGTTGGAGTTCCCTCCCAGGATATAGCTGTGCCATAGTTTTGACACATATTACAGACGGTTGGTTCTTCTAGATGATTCGAAAGCGTTTGACACTGTTAACCACTCGATTTTGTTAGCTATCTTGCTCTATCAATTGTGATCAAACTGCCTCGAAGTTCTTTCAATCTTACTTGGAGAATCGGGTACAGCAAGTCCGTGTTAATAGTAAAATATCAAATCAGATACGTGTTACATCGGGTGTTCCTCAAGGTAGTATTTTGGGCCCTTTATTATATTGAATTTACAGCTATAATATAATTAAGCGTTTACAATACTGCCACTTTCAAATTTATGCTGATGATACTCAACTTTTTTACTCATTCCATCCTTCGGATGTTGTGGCAGCTGTCGCTAAGATTAATGATGATCTTGAAGTACTTGTCATTGAGTCTGAACGCCATTCTCTCTCTATCAATCCCAAGAAATCAGCGGTGTTAGTTTTTGGCCGCACTAAATAAAGAAGTTTGGTCTTGCCTCAGGTCAAGATTCGTATTGGCAATGTAATCATTTCCCATTCTAACTGTTCTAGAAATCTTGGCCTTTATCTTGATACCAATTCAAAGAAATTCGTTTCTGAACTCATTCGACGAGCTTTTGGTAATCTGAAAATACTTTACGGTAGTAAGGATTGTCTAGACAGTAATTTACGTAAAATCTTATGCGAATCTCTTGTGCTTTCTCAATTCCTTTCTTTGGCAATGAAAAGAGCAGCTCTGCTGACTCTCAACCGTTCACACAAACAGAATTAAATAATTTCGTCAGAGATTTCGATCTACCAAAGGAGTCAGCCGAATTATTAGGCTTTAAAATGATTGGTACCACCTTCAAGACGATGCAGTCCTCCTTCATCATGATGATAAGTTTGTCTCAGTTGCTCATTTTGTACATTAAATAGAACGCTACGAAAATAGTTTAGGCTTTCACGACCTCCGTCCGTTCTAAAAGCTGACAGTTTTTAGAAACCTGCTGAAAAAGATAGGTGAAGACAAGACCTTGAAGACTTCAACGTAACGCTACGAGAACTCGAGTATGATTTTGTTGAAGTTGAATTACAAGAGCGATGAGTGAAGTCCAAAGCAAGGAGCGACACCAAATACCTCTGTTTCTTGCGTGTGAGTGTGGTAGCCGAAAAAGAATCCAATACTGGATAAAAAGGGAGTGGACGATGAGATCTGGGTTGGAAATTGGGATAAAAAACTTCGTGAAGGTAAATCTTGTGACTCTATCTTGCCCCTACTTCCCATCAAACTTGAATTAATGAAGCAGTTTGTGAAAGGTCTCTCTAAATTTTGTTTGTTCTGCCAGTTCTGCCAATCACAAACTAATGAAACTTTCCTTCAGAAAAATCAATATAACTTTACTTTCCAGAAAATCTAGTTGTTAACGAGAAACAAAGCGAGCATTTCCACCAAGATATGAAAGAGATGAAGAGGAGATATCAGGTACCTACATCGAAACACTAGTATCACAGGGGATTGTTCCTAGAAATTATTATATCTAACGATGAGAGAAACGTTAGCATCTAATGAAAATCATTTCGGAAAAAGAAGAACTACAAGAAAAATAATGGGAAACGAAAGGAAATGTTTTCCTTTATTCCTTTCCTCGAACTGTAATTGATCAGATTGTAATGTTTACCAGAACAAAAACAGAGTTGCAGAGGGAGGGGAGGAGGACTCTGCGGTCTTCCTTAACAACTTATCGATCATATAGACATCGGTACGTGTTCTATTACTCTAACCACACTGCACCATATTTCTCGACCGCGTGATTCTTCTATCTGCGGACATTTCCAAACAATTTATTGAACCTCACTGGCTCACGAGTAGCTCGTAAATTTATATAGATGGCGTGTTGGTTTATTTCTTCATTTCTTCTTATCTCAATTTGCTCTAATATAGTATCCGGGAGGATTTTATTTATTTATTTTTTCGCGCTAGGAGCTCGAGATGGTGGTGTATTAATTGATTATTATTCTGTGAATTCCAACTTTGGATTAAAACTGAGATATGTAATATCATAGGAAATTGTAAAAGTTTGTGGTACATGCTGAATTTTAATATTATCCGCGTAGCAGTTACAGTTTTCGAATAAATATACTCTAGTTTACATAATTACTTCAGATGGTTTGCATGTTTGTTTGAATTTCAAGAGGGTGGAATATCAGAAAACGGAATAAAAAAAATTATAGAGCATTGCTCGGTACCTACGCGAAAATATTAACATGAAAAAGAAAACTAATTTAAATTTTTTCGTAAAAGAAAGCTAATGCATAGGTACAATTAAGTTGGAAGAATGTATCCGGCCATTAATTTTAGTTGAAGAAGTATGCGGTAATATGCCGAGCTGAAAGAAAAATCTCAGCGACGAGAGGAATGTTAGAAATATTCCTATTCGTTCTCCGTTTCGTGGAAGGAACCCTTGTAAAACAGTTACGTCCTAAACGTCTGTTGTGGACATGTATAAGGATTTACAAGGAATGCCTGGGAATATATCTATTCATTTAGAAAGTCGTCTAGTGCTTCAATGAGAGCACAAGATTTTAAGGTTCAATAAAACATTGAAACATTTATTAATGTATACAGAGTCATTCATGGAACTGGTTCGTTAGAACTTTTTGATGTTCTTGAGATTCAACATTTCTAAAAAGTTGTATTTATAACTGATATCATCTGGACTCATCAGCAAAATTACGTTATGTTCGAAATTGTGTATTTCTGAAGGCAATACAGGTAAAGACCTTATATTTGGCATGTTATTAGCCGAAATAGCATACATCAAATTTAGGTCCTAAAATATATTATAATTTATACAGGGTCGGCCAAAATTAACGTTCATTTCAACCAAGTTCACATCGATAAAAGTCACTTTTTTTTAATGGAACATTTTTGAATACACTTAATAATTCTCTATTATTGATTATTTGACATAAGTAAACCGAAAGTGATACAATGGCGCAATTGCTGGTGAGTCCAGATAATATCAGTTATAATTACAAGAGTAGGTAAACTATGGGCATGTTCCACAAAAAACTTCTGTGGAACAAGCATATCGAACTGAATGTGAATAAAGCAACAAGAGCTTTAATGATATACCGGAATTTAGCAGGCAAAACGTGGGGTTGTAACCCAAATATACTGCGATGGCTGTATACTAGTATAGTAAGACCTATGGTAACATACGGGGCAATAACCTGGTCCCAAAAGGTCACACACGTCACAACCAAGAATATCCTTGGCAAGCTGCAAAGGTTAGCATGTGTATGCATTACCGGAGCAATGGGAACCTGCCCAACCGCTGCCCTAGGGGTCATCCTAGACCTCACACCTCTACATCTAGTAGTGGAGGGAGTGGCACGTGCGGCAATGGCCAGGGCACGGACGGGAGGGGGTGAGACTCTTTGCCAAGGAGCTTTGTCATCCATGGCGGGACTCTCCCCACTTTCGGATCTGCCAAGCGATGAAATGGTTAGGAAATACAGCTTCGAAAAGAACTTTGCAACGAAGTTGAGTAACAAGAGAGAGTGGGAAGGAAAATCCTCCACCTACTCTCTAAAAGCAAACACCATCAAATGGTATACGGATGGCTCCAAAACTGAAAAAGGAACAGGTGTAGGGGTATTCGGACCTCAGTGTCTTCCAGGCAGAGATTAATGCGATTGGAAGATGTGCTCAGGTGAATCTTGACAGGAACTATCGGAAGGAAAACATTGCAATCTTCTCCGACAGTCAGGCAGCCTTACTTGCGCTGAGTTCTAACACCATCAGCTCCAAGTTAGTTTGGGAATGCCGGGATAAACTAAACAACCTGGGCAAGGAAAACAAAGTTGCATTATGCTGGGTAGCAGGACACACTGGAATCAGTGGCAATGAGAAAGCTAATCTATTAGCAAAGGAGGCCGCCACAACATCGTTTGTGGGACCGGAACCATTCTGTGGAATAGGGATGAGCACATATAAGAAAGAACTTAAAGACAGGGAAGAGGACGTCAGAGCTTCCCTCTGGCACAATCTTCCTAGCCTGAGGCATTCCAAGGTATACCTTGGAAATTTCAGCAAGCAGAAAGCAAAAACCGTGCTAGAACTAAACAGGAACAGATTACATTCTCATAGGTTACAGGGCATTGTCACCTCGGGGAGCACATGAAGAGAATAGGTCTGGAACAGAATAGCGACTGCAGGTTCTGCGGGACGGAAAATGAAAATCCGGAACACCTGATATCCAACTGCACAGCAATTGAAGAAATTCGCGCCAACTATCTTGGCAAAGGCGTTATAGACGAAGAAGAAATACCCTCTCTGAAACCATCACATCTGTTACAGTTTATTAAAGCTCTCTGGCCGGATGGGGAGCTGTGACTGCGGGCAAAACCCAGCAGCTTACACCTCATGTAAGAGGGCACAATAGATCCACGATCGCGGTGCAATATCACCCTTATATCTAAATCTAAATCTAATGGGCGTGCGGCCACAGTCACTCGACGTGGACACGCTGTATAAGCTGTAGTTTTCACAGCTAAAACCTGTCAAACTGTCATAATTATGACAATTTGCTGGTGTTACACAGGTTTTAGCTGTCAAAACTAACCTGTCAAACTGTCATAATTGTGATAATTTTCTGGTGTTACACAGGTTTTAGCTGTCAAAACTACAGCTTATACAGCGTGTCCACGTCGAGTGACTGCGGCCGTACGCCCATAGTTTACCTACTTACAAGTTTTCAGAAATGTTGAATTTCAAAAACATCACAAAGTTCTAACGAACCGGTTCTATGAATGACCCTGTATATTTCGGAATTATATATGAAACAAAATATCTGATAATTGACCGCGCATGCGTACTCTTTGGATTGAGCGTCCTTTAATGCTTCAGTGGTCGCAGGCTTGTCGGCATAAATGTTAACCTCATGTAATCCCACAGCCAGAAGTCCACAGGCGTTAAATCACTAGAATGTGATGGCTAATTCTGGTTATCAAAACGGGCAACAACACGATCAGGAGCAAGATAGTCAATCTAATGCATTATCGTCCTCATCTTCAAAGAAATACGATCCAATTATGCCTCTAGACCACAATGCGCATAAAACAATGACACAGTTTGGATGGAGTGCTTTCTGATGAATCCATCGTGGATTTTCTGAGCCCCAAATGCGCCAGTTTTGCCGATTAACGAAGCCATCGAGATGAAAATGGGCCTCATCATTGAAAATGATTTTGTGTTGGCAGAAATTGTTGAGTTAATTGGACTTTGTAGGCGCAGAGACGCAAATATTTAGTGAAAATACGCTGAAGAGTGGCTGTTGTAATGTCCAATTCTTGAGAACGATGACGAATCGACGTCTCTGGAATTTCGGCCACACGTTCTGAACGATCTCTACGAGCTCGTGTCGTGTATTTCAATTACTAACACTATTTCTGATGTTCAAACTATTATCGACCAAATTATCGATTATTTGAAAAAAGCTAGCGTAGCAGAGTGAGAGTCAAATTCATAGTTCTCACTTAAATAGCACTCATCCTTGCCTCATCTCTCACTCATTAGAGGAAACCTTATTCTGATCTCAAGTTTATGATTCATAAACATCTTGCTAACTTGAATAACGGTCGAGCGATCGCCGAAGCAGTACATCATCCTTGTAATATCGTGTGTGTGACGTGTTGTTTGTTGCACCAATTGTAAAGGGCTAGTTGAAAATGTTGTTAATACAAAAATGATGAACATAATTTGTTAAATTCCTTGAAATTGGCAATACTATTTACCGTGACAGCCAATCCTCGGTTGTTGTGTAGTACCAAGTAGTACCAAGTTATAGATGCACCAAAATGTTCAGAATCAGCTACTTGCAGCTGGTCTTCCTTCATTTGAAAATTTTGTTCAGTGCCGAATTTCACTTTTGGTTAAATGGATATATCAATGAGAAGAATTGTCGCATTTGGATCGATGATGATCCACAAGCCATTGTCGAAACACCATTACATCAAAAAAAAAACACTTCAGAAGCAATCATCGTTTGGTGTGTTTTATGGACCGGCGAAATCATTGGCCCGCATGTCTTCAAAAATGATAATGGATAAAATGTTATAGTTGTGCTGTCCGGTTTTGTTACCTATTATTACTCACATAATAAACACGTGCCTTCTGGAGAATGTCTTTCCAGATTGCTGGAGCATGATTTCCCCGTTCGCAAAAAATTGTTCCCCTGCTACTTTTAATGATATCACCCCGATTTCAATTCTACCCTCGTTATCCAAAGTTTTGGAGAGAATCATTGATGTTGAAATTAGGTCATTCTTAGAGAGCAACCAAATTTTTCCGTCTGAACAATCGGGGTTTCGTTTTGGTTATGGTTGTGCGTCTGCCCTAACCCATGTAATGGATGATATACTCAGGGCTACTGACAATGATAGGATCACAGTACTGGTGCTGCTAGATTATAGCAAAGCGTTCGACACACTCAACCATACGTTGTTACCTTCTATTCTATTTATATATTCCTCGCCCTATGGCTACGCTTCCTCAATGGCTGGGTCTCTTCCAACTCGAACCTGAGGTAGAGATCTGTCCAAGCCGAGGTTGGCGATCTTCTCGTAATTGTTGGTTTCTTACAAACCATGACGCACTAGTTAATAATCGAAGAATGCGGTTCTGGAAGGTTTCAAACAGCTTATTCAAACAGTTTGATTTCGCCATGCTAGACCACGAGAGCGCCTCATACGTGATAATCGGTCCCAAAAAGGAGCAATATATTAGGAAACACAATACGGAGTATGGGGGAGGCCAACGTCTCTTTGTGAATCGTACAGCTACATACTTGAAGTTGTTTTTGTGCTGAAGAGTCCTGATCAGATCGAACACATTCAAAGTCGTAGGTAGTTCAAGTATTTTAATAGGATGCGATACCATCTTATTATAATTTAAAAACGAAAAAATAATAATTCCTATTGATTGTTTTCATGAGGATAGTCACAGAATAAAAGTAGAAACTCGAAAAATTACCATTTTTTTAACATTACAATAAAAAAAAAATTATCTCCGGCAGCAATTTCAAAACGCATTGTCCGCCAAAATATCATTTTATTGCTTCTGAATAACATTTTCGCAGTCGACATTACCATTTCGTTTATTCGCGATATTTTGTGCATGCATATTTTCCCTATTTTACGATGCACCAAATACGAGTTCCGACTATATCCAGGGCTATAAATTTTCCCTAGAACAATATGCACATCCCGACTAACCTTGGGCACCTTGGGCATAAACGAAATACATCAAATCTTTATCTACACCTGCTAAACTCCCACACATTCACAAACAACGCGAAATAAAATATCTCCAGTTTTTTAAAATTATTACGTAAAGTTTTATAAATTTCCACTTACCTCGGCCGGAAACGTTTCAACATCAGGCAGCTTCTTAATAGCGAGAACGAACGGTGTGTTTGCCCTTTTAACGATTTCATTGAACGACAGTGTTAAACTCCTAGGACGGCGGAATTCGAAGTAAGTAGCCGCGGCGGTACCGCACGTCGTAAGCGTACAACCGAACACCCGCATAAATCCGGAACCCAATTGTACCAGTTCTAACCTGCGATCTATTACGAAATGCCACGGGAAAGCTTTACAGAACGTCGGTACCCCCATCTGTAAGTCCGCTATAGGTGCTGTTGCTGACGACGACGACGACGAGTTCTTCTTAGACGATTTCATGCTCGACGGCGTTAAGGTTGCGTTCCTTTTATTCGCCCTTATCTTGTACCTGTAAAACAAAAGAATTCCGCGTGTTAAACAGATTTGTTGCGGCGCTTCGAGTTTAACGAAAGGGAAAATTTAATTCTCCGCTACGCTTCAGATACAAGAAGTGTTATTGGAATTTCGTGAGGGCAAGCGATATTATTTTCTGCTACCCGTAGAATTTGCATAATTTGAAGATTGGCATGGTGATCCCGTGTTCTTCGAGTGTGTTATATGTAACAAGTAGTAAATGGGGGTAGAATTGCAAATAGGGGAGATTGTTAACACGTATTTGTTTCTAATTAAGTTGGCGTAAGAAGGAATTAATAGCATCTCGAGCAATTTTGGTGTGGCAAGAAGATCTTAGTATAATTTTCCGTTAATTAAACTCCTTCTTTAGGAGGTTGTTTGCGTAAATTTATAGTTTTTGTCTTAGGTAAAGTTTTTGAATCTTGAACACCTTTCAGTTGTATTTCGATCACCTTTCCTTTTTCGCTAGCGCACTCTTACTTGAACGACATCAATTGTGGTGTAATGGTTGTCGCTGTGGACTCGCACATATTTGATATTTATTTATTTATTTCAGATAACATTGTAATATACAAAGGTATATACAATATAAAATGAAACTACGTCAGAAGAAGAGCACACAGAGATAATAAATCTGTTTCGTCCAATCGATATTGAGGCTGCCTCCGAACAATTGCAAGAGGCCATAATAACTTCATATGAAATAAGTTGTTCTCAGAGAAAACGAAACTCTTCCAGAGCAGTCAGCTGGTGGAATGAGGAATTGTCATTACTGAGGCAGCGAACACGCAAATTATTTAATAAGGCGAAAAAAACCAATGAGTGGTCTGATTATCGGAACTCACTCACTGCATATAACAGAGCCCTAAGAAGGGCTAAAAGAAAGTCATGGAGGAAGCTCTGTGAGGATATAGAAAGTATATCTGAAAGTGCAAGACTCCACAGACTACTTGCAAAAGATCCAACAAATCCTCTGGGAACCATTCGGAAACCCACTAGAGAGTTCACGAACACTGGGACAGAAGCGCTGCAGATCTTACTAGAAGCGCACTTCCCAGGTTCAAAGAATATTTACCCAAATAGTGGATTAGGCAGTCAAACTCTTGAATGGCCTTTACGAAGGCCTGGGAGAGAGGACTGGCGATTAGCTAAAAGGGTAATAACATACAACAGCATCATTTGGGCGATTAACAGCTTTGAGGCGTACAAGTCCCCTGGTCCTGATGGGATTTTTCCCGCCTTGCTACAACAAGGTGAAGAGGCAATAGCATTAGCGCTTTGCCGACTCTATAGAGCCAGTCTGGCGCTGGGTTACATACCATCTGTTTGGAATAGGGCTAAGGTTGTGTTTATACCTAAACCTGGACGTAGCTCATACGCTGAGGCAAAGGCATACAAACCAATAACCCTATCATCGTTTATTCTGAAAACTATGGAAAAGCTGCTTGAGAAGTGCCTTTGGGAAACCTCTCTACTAGAGAGGCCGTTACACCCCAACCAGCATGCATATCAAGCAGGTAAATCATGTGAAAGTGCCTTGCACCAGCTTGTGTCGCAGGTAGAGGCAACTTTAAACAATAAAGAAATTGCATTAGCGGTATTTCTTGACATAGAAGGTGCATTTGATAACACCTCATTTGAATCTCTAATAAGAGCTGTCAAAACTCCTGGAGTAGAAACTACTATCTGTGAGTGGATGGAAGCCATGCTCCACGGTAGGCAGGTAAAAGTCCAGGGGATGCCCACAGGGAGGCGTCCTGTCCCCTCTACTGTGGGACATGGTAATTGACGAACTGCTCGCTCTGCTAAACAATGCAGGCTTCTATACACAGGGATATGCTGATGACATAGTGATTCTCACCATTGGTGGGAGTACAAGCATAATCTCAGAACTTATGCAAAGAGCATTAAAGATGGTAGAAGGGTGGTGCAAGAGGGAGAACCTTGGAGTAAACCCGGAGAAAATTGCACTTGTACCCTTCACCAAAAGAAGGAGATTGGAAGGCCTAAGAGCACCGACTCTATACAATAAGGTTATACAGATTAGTCAGGAGGCCAAGTTCCTGGGAGTGATCTTGGACTCTAAACTAAACTGGAATTCACATTTGGAGAAAATGACTGACAAATGTAAAAGGGTGTTAATAACAACCCGTAGAACAGTTGGAAAAACATGGGGACTCAAACCGCATATGACGTATTGGTTGTATAGTATGGTAGTAAGACCCATGATAACTTATGGCTGCCTGGTCTGGTGGCCAAAAGTTAAGCAGAAGCATGTGATAACTAAACTCTCGAGAATTCAGAGATTAGCGTGCCTATGTATAACTGGGGCTATCAAGAGTATTCCGACGGCTGCTATGGAAACCATGCTAAACTTGCCTCCCGTCGATATCTTTATCATGGCAGAGGCTAGAATGGGAGCATACAGACTAGGGAATACTAGCAATTGGAGACCCCACTATGGGTTGGGGCACACCAGAATAGAAGCAATAGTACAAAACCCAATCTTTGATATGGGGAGCGACATATCAATCACCAGGATTTCGTATGACAAACCCTTCAAGATTTTCTTGAATTGGGATGAATGGAAAAATGGTGAGGGGAGAAAACCGCACGCCCAAAACTGGTATACAGATGGGTCAAGGGCGGGCACTAATTCTGGCGTTGGTGTATACGACGAAAACCAGGGTTACAAGGTATGTGAACCACTTGGGCGATACAACGGTATTTTAAACAGAAATATATGCTATACAAACCTGTGCGTTGGAGAGTCTGCGTCGCCTACCGCGAGGGCAGGCGATCTGTATTCTCTCTGACAGTCAGGCAGCCTTAAAGGCTCTAGCATCTTATTACATAGCCTCCAAACTAGTATGGGAGTGTCTGCAAAACCTAACTGTCCTGGCCAGAGACAACAAGGTCACCTTGGTGTGGGTGCCGGGACATAGGGGCATAGCAGGCAATGAAACCGCAGACCAGCTAGCGAGGGAAGGTTCCCAAATTAAATTCACCGGGCCGGAGCCAGGTCTGGGTATCACAAAGAGTGCAGTACGTGGTGCAATTAATGAGTGGATTATAAATCAACACCAACTAAATTGGAACCATGTAGCTGGACAAAGACACAGCAAACGGATGATGCAACGACCGTCACAACGACTAACTGCTGACTTAGTTGCATTAAACAGGACTCAGCTTAGGACAGTGACATGTCTATTAACAGGACACGACTGTCTAAGAGGTCATCTGCACAAGATCGGGATCTATAAAGATGAACCCCTATGCAGACTCTGCAATGAGGAGGAGGAAACAGCCTTTCATATCAACTTCGAATGCGTGGCACTAAGTCAACGTAGGGTTACTTTGCAAAGCGCATTTGATCTACCAGTGGAGAAAGATTTACCAAATAGGCTTCTAAACCTGATCGAGGGAACTAACCTGTTTGAGTAAAATGGAATCAAGGCAGGAATAACACAATAGGCCCAGTGGGCCGCAGTGTTAGGGATAATTAGAGACTGCCCTGCCTTGATAGCAATCAATCAATCAATCAAGGGTATGCAATTTTTCTTTCCTACAAAGTTTTGTCTGGAATAACATCATCTCAGATTTTTCTTCATTCAGTAACAGTTTATTCTGTTCTACCCAGTTTTTGCATTGTAAGAACATTTCTATGTCGCTTTCTACTACATCACACATTTCCTTCTCTCCTCTTAAAAGGTTTGTACCATCAGCGTACGATGTGAAACTGGAATGGATGATATTAACGCTATGATTTAGATCATTGACAAAAATTATAAACAGAATAGGACCCAATATACTGCCTTGTGGGACACCTACTGCAGTATCCAATATTCGTGACTTAAAATAATCATTATTTTTCTCGACAAGCACCCTGCGAGTTCTGCCATTTAAATAGCTCTCAAACCATTTTAATGCATTCCTCCTAATCCCATAAGTGTCTGGTTTTTTTAACAATAAATCTCTGTCTAGACAATCATAAGCCTTAGACAAATTCAGGAAGGTCCCTAAAGCCACATTGCCATCGCTCGGACAAACTTAAAAATTGTTATTATCAGAGCTTTGTATTCTGCTATCGTAACTTTCAGATCGGCATCTAACTAATAAATCGTTATATCCTTTTTTTAATCTTTTTGTAATATCTGAATGATTAATAGAAAATCTAACCTTCTCTTCACTTTCTTAACTTCATCCACATTCTTATACAAAGCATTTTTTCTGGTATTTTTTAGTTATTAATTTTTTTGGCAAACATTCTTCAAACATTGTTGTAAAGGGCCACATGAAAATTAACCACCATTACATCACCATTAGAGGGTCCAGGAACGTTAAGCTGCAGGACCTTAATTCGCAGAATAGTACATGACTTAAGACTAGCTTCAATTGATTATATCATTGATAATATTTCACCTTCAGTGGCTGTGTACACGTGATGGCACTATAAGAATAAGATTCGAGCGATAATATCGGTGGTTCTTTCTCTACAAGATTCACAGAAAATCTATCCTTTCGTTTGGGTCAACACTGAAGAGAAAATTCACAGAACTGTATACTGTGCCACCCTCCAGAGTTTCGATTGATTGGAGTTTTGGAGAATACTTTCTGGAATGATTCTTATCGATGCCTGGGCATATTTCAAAAACAGATTCGACAACGAATTTTTTTTGAGATCATATTGGAGATGTCAAAATTTTTGTTCAATTTTCCTAATGTGTATTAATGTATTTGTGATATTGTGGGAGTGCGGGTATTATTACTACTATTTCGAAGAGTCTTCTTATCGTAGATAAAATATTATAAATCGTAATATAAGAAGACGTCCTGCATCTATTTTAATGAAAGCAATATTAAAAATTAGAGTACTCAACAAATACGAACTTCTCGATCTCTACCTTTGAGGCAGAAATGCATCTTCCATGTATAATGCATTTCTAGGTCAGCTTTATTAAAAATTTGCAGGCAGTCGCGCAAAGTAATAAAATGTGCATAAAGGAAGTGGAGAGTGAATTCTACTGCTTCTATCCAGGATCCACCGTCTTCGTACGACATAGAATAATGCTGCCTGGAAGGATATTTATGCGAGTTGCACTTTAATATAACTAAAGATGATACACATCTAAAAGCAGTTTCCCGAGTATATAGGATGAAACGCTTTAGAAAGTTATTATGTAGTTTACTCCGGTGATATTAACTTCTACTATATAAGCTGGAAGTTTGAATTGGGATGACAACCTTATGTCATCTCCACTCTATTCATAATTGAAAACTCTACAGCGTATAAAATTATCTATTTAAATTTCGTCTGACGAAGAGATTTGGTTAATCTACGGTGAAATTATAACCAGAAGTCCTATTCATGTCAAATTAAATGAGTATTGTAGTGGGGGGTAAATCTATTAAAATAGTAGATTATGCAAAAAAAACAATACCAGCAATTACAAACTTACTCAACCCCTAAATATATGAAGACGAGACCGATCGATAGTAGAAATAAGAAACAAGAGGTACAAGAACTTGGTTAAAGAGCATGTAGGCAGAGGTAGAGGCAATTCCTGGGCTTTGGACACTGTTTGGCATCATGGACTTGCTTACAAAATGATGCTGGCGGAGTTTCAGGATTGACATTTCACTGTGAGAATCGATGATCCATATTATCACCAAGAATTGCGTTCGCAGGGGTTTCCCAGGGCTCGCTGGTAGGATCAACGCTCTTCCTGGTTTCTATCCATGACCTTTCTACGATTCAGGGAGTACACCTAGCGATTGTCCTACATTGGCGTTCAAAACTCAATGAGCCCAACCGAACACCTGCTTGTCGAAGCATTGTCATGGGCTTGCCTTGTCAAAATCCACATTAAGAAAATGAAGAAGGCCAACAGAACAGGATCCTGACAATTATAGTAACACATATGCACACGCATTACAATTTTCGACATTGAAGACATTGGAAAGAATTGGAAGATAGTTCAACCCTATTGTGGCAGAAAAGGCAGGCCTAGATCCGGGCAGGTCTCCACCTCGCGTCGTTGTTAGAAGAGTTCAACAGGTGCTTACACATCGGGAATCGAATTCTCTAGACGTTGCCTTACCTCATTAGCAGTCAACCAACCCACAGCCGGTAAGAGGCGTATTATCTGAGGAAAAAGGGCTCAGGAGGTTTGGCCAGCGTTAAAAAGCGTACGCAGTACCATAGTACCATAATAGTGAGGGAAACATGATACTTCAAGTTTCAGGAATTAATATTTTATGGTTTAAACAAACGAGGACATCCACCAAACCAAATGCCAATACGGAATTGTTAAATGAGTTTTCTTAGAGGTGCTTTTCCAATGATACCAGGCAAATGAATTACTATGTTGCTAGCTCATATGTGACAAACAGCAGGTAGAATATTTGACCACTTGTACCTGTTGCCCCCATAATAATATTGTTGGGGGGTGGTGTCTCAGTTTCGCTTTCTACCAAGATTTTATTCAAACCTTCCTCTATGATTTCATTGGGCTCTTCTATTTTGTCAAGTAATTCTTGTTTCCTGGGACTTCCTGAACTAGTGCTTAAGTTTTGGAAACATCATGGGATCGCCGAGTAGTTCTTTCTCTACGCTATTGTCTGCTTTGAGAATTTTGGCTCTTCCTCCTCCTTTATCTTCATAATCCCCTAATCATTGCATGCAGTGTATCTTAATCTTCTTTGTATCTTAATATTCTTTCTTGTATCCTAATGTTCACGTCTACAAGATTCGTTATGGATTGTTATTTCCTCTTCTACCTTCCAGTGTAGTGTTAGCCTTATTCCTTTCTACCTCGTGCATACAAATATTGTGTGTTCTCCAGAGTCAATTTCCCTACAGTAAGCGCATTTATCGTCCTCAACTTTTTCAAAGCTTTTTGGGTAAGCTCTAAATACGTTGTGATTTGATCTATCGTTTCCCTATCATCATGTAACAAATGCTCTAATTGCTATTTCCGTGATTGTTTCCTCTCCCTTATGTTCACTTTCTCTGCATCGCTTGAAGATAAACAGTCGGAGCAATCCTAAAAGCAACTGCCATTCTGATCAGTACCTAGGGCTGTGTTTTTTTATAGGAGTAGTAAGTTTCGCCTAATTCTTAGAGCACTTTCCTAGATTGATGCTCCATAGGGTAATATAGGGAGTATCATCGCTGCAAGCACCGCTCTTTTTGAGCTCGTTGATCCCCCAATGTTGGGCAACAAATTTATTGCCATTCTAACCCCTAACCCACCTCTAAACCCCTCCCTCTCTTTTTTAGTAATCTACCGGCATCAGTAGTCCTAGGTTATCAGCAAACGCTATTGTTCACGCTCTTGCTTCCAGTGTAATCCCCAAAACATCATTTTATAGGACATTCCAGGGCGTCAGTCCTAATAGAGAGTCCTGTGGTACGCCTGTTTGCAGTCCCATTGGATTTTTTACTTGGATATGTCTCTCGTCACAACGTCGATAAGGTACTCAGATATTTTCCATTTCTGTCTAATGATAGACGTCTATGATCAATAAAGAAACGCAAACATTTTCATTATTATTTCTTTCATTTATTTCAGTAATTTGAGGTTAGATGTGTAAGACATAAAATAATAATCTCTTGTGTCGATGCCCATAGATGTTCTAATTGCTCTGATGACATCACATTTTTGATCTGGAGTACTTTAGAGCAATACAATTAAACAAACCTATTAATGGACAACCATAATATTAAATAAACCTTAAGAAATGCCCATATGGTTTCAACGGATCTTCTCTGTTAAAAATTAAATCCCAATTTCTACCAATACTTCTTAGGGGTTGACAGGTCAAAAAAGTTACCGCAAAATACCGGGCAAACGACCGTTTGGAAATTGATATCTGTTGTGAGATATTCATACAAATTTTGGAGGGTTTTTTGGGGGAGTTGGATCCCCAAATTGGGCAGATATGTTGTATTGTGGTTTCTCTTGTGGGAAGTGCAACTACAGAAGCTTCCCAAGCTGTTCGATAGGAAGAGTCGAACCCAAAACTCTAAAAAACACCCTACCCATGACCAGTCACTCTAACCTTTGTAGTTATCGAACTGTTACACATAATAGAAAACTTTTTATTCTTTTGAACGCATCTTCACCAATTATGGCATTTTTAAAACACAAAAATTTATTGGTATCACCAGACAAAGGAGGAAAATGTTTACTTCAAACAGCTTTTTATTACAAACCCGAGATTACAGTTTCCACCGCAAAATTTTTAAAACCAACATCAATAAATCGCATGCAGATCCGACGTCTACACTGACTATACTAAACTCACCTAAAATATCTGGCGTCGTGTGCGCTTTGAGTCATGGAAACTTTAGCATCAGTCGTATATAATATCCTAGCTATAGCTTTCAAACTACCGACTAGTAGATAGGCGACTGCTGGCCTTTCTGTCGTAAAATCAAGTTGAAGATAGTCATGTGTGGTAGTACATATAAAGACGGCTTCCCTATCCTCGTCTTCCGCTCCTTGTTGATGCTGTAGAACTTCGTATACGCCGTCCAAGGTCGTCAGGAACTCTTTTAGGTCGTCTCCTAAACTTCGGAAAGCTCTCTCGTAACTTCCAGTGCATGTCGTCCTGATTAATTCCTGTCCGAGTCGATCTAGGAACTCCGGTTCGTCGATACCTGAAATAAATAAAGGAGATGACGAATTAATAGGATCGTGTAGGTATGTTGAGGGGAAATATTCCTAAGAGGACGAACCTCCTTATTTATTTATGGAACGAACTGTCTCTTAAAGTGTATGAAATTTAATAAAATATGTCCGTTCTGCCGCGAAATAAGAGTTGTCCTTATTTTACTTTGACAACTTTCCCAAAACATTGGAAATTTATTTTTATTCCCATTACTCTCGTGGGGTGTACCGAACGTCTTAAAGATGTTAAAATATTAATGCGGGACCTTATTTCTTATTTCTGAGTCCTCCTGAGAGGGAAACACAACCTTTCTCATCATGTCAAGTTGTATCGGCGTTTTGTACCGAATTTAATATCGCCGGAGGAAAACTTCGAAATTTAATATCGGGATTAATTTTGCTTCTTATTAACAGTTTCCTACGTTTTATTGAAAACTGAATTTCGCGAGCGTAAGAAGCAAAAAATATTTAATTCAATTCCGTATTCATGTCGATTTCAATATTAATCCCTCATCCCCCTCACATCCCTTAATCGTTTACCTACTTTTATTGCTCGTAAAATTAATATATCCGAAATAGAATTATTGTTGTCCAGATTGGCCAGTCGAAAATCTGCTATATCTGGTGGGATGTTGTTCAATCATGCATGCGTTCGGGCGAGCACTTTTCATGGTCGAGTGGGTTTCTGTAACGGGTGTATAAACGGGAACGAGGACCACTGATTTATTAATGGTGACAAACCATCAAATGCGATTTATGGAATCCGTGCGTTTTAGTAGTACGCTATTTTGTATTCATTGTGGGTTATATTTAGTGTTATTGTGTTTGTTGCGAAAATAATCTTGTTCTCGGTTCTTTAATATCTCAGGTATGTTGTATGAGGTCGGTGGCTTTTTTTACTTAGACTGGATTACATTAGATGTGGGTTGTAGGTAATGGTGCCTCTACCGGGCCACCACCTCGCGGTTGCACATAATGTCTATCTACTGTTGAGCTCCAACAAAGACTTAGCTCTGATGGCAGAAGAAGTAATCAACATATTAGATTGTCTTAGTTTTGGAGCAGTTTTGGAGCGTCAGCCTAGTACGAGACTTTTTGTTCACTCACACCTTCAGTGACCCGGTACTTGCTTCAGTCTCACTGTGTTTCTTTAGGCCAGAGCAATGAGTGTGATCAAACAGTTCCAGGTTAATTTAGACTGCTGAATCTCTCTGGCTCTTTACGTGGAAATTGAATAAAACCAACCTGATCAAAAAAACATAATATTTCTAATTTGTTGTATAATAGGAACAAAAAATAAGTGTAATTCTTTAGACAAAAAAGTCATGACATACGAGGTGCGGCAAAAAAGTAATGAGACTGGCAACACTGCAAGTAATTTGTCCTTGATAGACCTCGTGTATCAGTACGCTCTAATAGCTCAGTGCGAGTGATTTTTGTGACTACTATTAGAGAAGTTGTGTTTTGGTTGTTGGTCACGCAAAATAGAACAGCGAAATTTGAAGCAACGTTGTGCCATTAAATTTTGTGTTAAGCTTGGAGAATCGGTAAGTGTGATGTATGCAAAGTTAGAACATGTCCATGGGAAACATTCTTTATTTCAAGCTCAAGTTTTTCGCTGGAACAAATCATTTTTGGAAGGCAGAGAACACGTTGAAGATGAACACGGTTCAGGGAAGCCTTCAACTCCTAAAACCGATGAAAACATTGAACATGTCAACATTCTAGTGAGATCAGATCGTCGTTGAGCATTAAGAATGTTGAGTGAACAATTAAATTTGAACAGGTTTACCGTTCTTCAAATTTTGACTGAGCATTTGCAAATGCGAAAGGTCTGTGCCAAAATTGTACCGAAAAACCTCACAATTAAGCATAAGATCTTGATCTTCTTGACAGAATCGCTAATGAGGAAGATTTCTTTACTCGTGTGATCACAGGTTTTGAATCATGGATTTTTGAATACGATCCTGAGACCAAAAGGCAAACTCAAGAGTGGCACACTGCAAACTCTCCTCGAACATGAACAAATCGAAGATTAAATCAATGCTGATTTGTTTTTTTTTTTCACAAAAGAAAAGAGACCAGACATTGAAGACAAATGGATGCTCCATCGTGACAACGCCCCATATCACACTCCCACTCTCCATAACAGAATTTTTGACCCCAAAAGGCATTTCTGTGGTTTCCCAGTTCCTGTAACTTTTTCTTTTTTCCTAAACTGAAAAATGTCCTCCAAGAACGTCATTTCGGGATTTTAGACAACATCCAACCGGTTGAAGACTTCCAGCACTGCTATTAACAGTGGAAACAACGTCTCAATTGGTGTGTAGCTGCCCAAGGGAACTACTTTGAAGGTGATGACATTGGTGCTTGAAAAAATTAAAACTTTGGTAAATAAAAAATCAGTCTCATTACTTTTCTACCACACCTCGTATTTTGGCGGTAAATTTTGAAACAATAATTGGTTTCTTCTGAGGTCACTTGGTTATTGTAATTTTAAAATAAAGTTAGTTCAGTTGATTAAGAACTCTCGATGTTAGGATGACAACAATTATTGTCGACTTTGTCGTTTTCGCCCAAAAAATAATTACTAAGAAGAGGTTAAGGTAATCTTTGAATACCTCAGCAATTTTGCCAATAAATTACCTCTCTCCCTGTTTAGAACATTTAAAACTTGCCCAAATAATTCCATGAACACTAAAATCTTCACTTATAGTTTCAAAAATGTACTCTGGATCAGAGTCATTTTCTGAGCTCTAATTCTCCATTCATTTCAGAGCGAACAACATCCGGCACGTCTTCGGAGGGACTTTGTTCTCTTGCGGTCCCTTTCTAGTGTCCTTGATTGTTTCGAAAAGTTGATAAGTTTTTGTAATTGATTATCAATAGTTTTCGCAAGTACCTTTAAAATGTTATGTCTGCTAGAAGGAACCTCTTCGGAAATTTAGATTTAGGAATTACACTCAATTTTTTTCTTTGTATTCCGTTAATTGTTTTCTCATGTTTTCTTGAACGGAGCGAAGAAATCAACATCGAATGGTTAAAATGGATGGATTGAGTTTGGTGGCAGCAAGATAAAGTCAATATTGTTTTCTATTGTTCCCTATTACATTTTTTTCACACTCACATCTTCGAAACTCTCGCTACTCTCTCGAGCCAGCCTTCTTAAATAGCTCATACGAACCAACCCCTTTTGCTACGATTAGAAACAGCATTATTACAGGACAATTTTCTTATTCATGTTGTAGTACCAAAATAATCGGGCCAGTTTCTTCAGTTCGTCAGTTTCTTCTGTCTTTAAAAAAAAATAGTGCACAACTAGTCTATACCAGGCATCTTATTTCTGAATCACTGAATCGTAGTTTTGAAGCGCACACAAAAAAAATTAACTTAATTCTTCCATGGTCTTCTTGGTTTCTAAATGTTCCTTTCTAAGCTTCCAACTTCCTTTTATAATTCTCTGATTTTTCTTCTTATACTCTTCTTCTCTAAATTTTTTCCACCAGTTCCAGCATAGATTCAAATTTGTCAATATCTTTTCTGAGCAGACGTTGTCGTGGTCCTCAGTCCAAGACAGTCGATTGAGAAAAACTTTAGTATGATAATCGATAGACTGGTCTTAAGTAACTCAGATAGGATCGACATATAGAAAAAGCCGGGGCTGAAAGACATTCTCTGGAAGATTCGTAGAAATTTCCAAATGTTATGACCGATTCGCTAGAGCCGGGGTAGTGGCCTAGTGGCTAGCACACTTGTTTTATAGTCCAGCGATACCTTGATGCTTCCTTTCTGAGTTAGGTTTACTGTAGTTTTCTAAATTCCACGCCAAATGCGGAAAAGCAAGTCAGTCTGTAGCCGTAAGCGTAATAATAATTCATGGCCAGCCGATGCCCCCGGGGATGCTAAAGCATGAATTATTATTACATTCAGTCGATGCATGACACATCACACATGGATGAAGATTCTGAGCAAATCGGTGGTTCCTTGACAGTTTGTCTGACCTTGAGAGTAAGGATATTTAACACATTGACTGCCACGGCATTTTGGGATTCCGGTCCGATAAACCAAATCGATTTAATCATATTATATTATTAAAAATATTAATTATGATTCGTAGCAAACATTAAAAAGTTTACAGGATGTTACGAATTATCTCGTAGTCGACTTTTGTTAGACAACGCTCTTCGCACAAGCCCACTACGAGTTGATTCGTACAAACATGTTTCGACTTGTCGCCTCAGTATTTGTTTACAATAAAATAATAACTACTAAAATATGAAAAGGAAAAGACCACTTACTGAAGCCGAACAAGCCGAAAAATTTGCTAATCTAAGTGAGTCAGAATCTGACGAATTTTTTGCTGGAGATGGTAACAACAGGACATAGATAATTTTTATAATTTTGTTGAAAAGGAAATCCCAAGGATGTTGTACATCGTATGCTAAAAAAGGAGAGATTTTGTGGCAGCGAAATGGTCCTGTTACTGTTTATAAATGGAAGGACAAGTAAGAAGTTCTTACCATTTCAAACAAGCACGTTGTTGAAATGGTGGAGGTGGTGGTTCCACAGTAAAACTAATAAAGTTCGGAGGAGGATTTGTAAAGATATTGATTGGCGAAAATATTCAATCAGTTTCAGCTCAAACATCTGAATTGGGTGACCTTCATTATTTGCAAAGTCTTGTCGAGTTTGTACAATGGCTCAAAAACGCAGGGAAACGCGTTATTTCTGCCCAGTCTATGAAGAGAAGGCTCTATGTTTTGAAGATTGTTTTAAAATTTATCACAAACAATAAATAAATCCTTTTTCTCTTAACTAAGGAATAAACATTGAATGTATATTTTTGGTCGATTCTCAATAAAATTTCTATTCGTATAAGCCAAACTTGATTGTTTATTTTCTTCTAGAAGGCCATCCATTCAAATTTACATTTATAAACTACGAACTGACTCGTAGCGGCGCAAAAGTGGCAAGTCTAGAAACTACGAGTTAATTCGTCTTGGACGTGCTGAAGAAGAGCGTTAATACGAGTTATCTCGTATTGGGCAGTCAACGTGAACGAGTGCAGACGAATGCAATCTATCTCACTCCCCAATTCGAATATTTTGTCAAAGTTTGGAACCATTCAGTAGTTGTCATTTATCCAAAAAGCATTCCTAAAATCATCTCTCAATTCCACTGATATTGTGGTGGTCGAAATCGGCCGAAGATGCTGTCTCAGTCGTGTTTAAGAAGCAGCTTTCGTCCTGGACTTCGTGCAGAAGTCTTTTTAGACATGAACCACTACCAGTTGGCGTTCCTTAGAGCTTGCTTCTTGCTCCAAACCTCTTTATTATCTTCATGGTTGATCTTTCTAACACCTTCAGACGCAATGCTTGAATGGGTCTTGAGATGGTGGCTAAAACTAAACGACTTACAAGGTGTAGCCACACGATTTACTAAAAGATTAGTCTCCCTCTTTCAGTTAAATGCTCAGATCGTTCATTTACCTTTTTAATGCTACTATAAACTGTATGCGGTACTCATCTTTTGATGTATCCAACAAATACACCACTCACTTACCAACTTTGTGCCCGGAGAGTCTTTTAAACCCGACGTGACTTGTCATTAACGAGAATTTCATTTGCATTTTCGCCGTGGCACTGTCAGACGATTTGCAATTAACTCCAATTAAGGTTATGTACACCGCCGCGGCATAATGCTTACATCTACATTTAATTTATCCCCGCCGCGATAGACTAAAAAGGTTTTGAATTAAATTATACCTTCGCGGATATCAGCTCTGAAGACATTTTAAATATGAAAGGACTTCAAATAAGAGAGAGCGAGAACGAGATCTTGGGAAAAAAAAAGGAAAATTATAATTCGGCGGGTATTAACGCTGGGAAAATGGAAAATAGAGCTTCGTGTCAAAGCAGTTTAAACCCTTTTTTTCCATTCTCTTTCGAGGAGGAGGAAGGTGGAAATTTAGCGTTTAATACGGTGTTAACGTGATTACAACGGGTACCACGTTTTACCTGATTCGTTGGAAATGATGTCGTAGAGGTCCTCTAAGTAGGCGTAATGATTACAGCTGGTAACATCCTCCGGTAACTGCGTCCTGAAAAAGATAAAAAAAAAATTACTTTCTGCGCTGATGTAATAATAAATAAATTAATTTGTTCAGCTGATATTTTAGATAGTACGGCTGCATCAATATTCGCGACACAAAAGCTGTGCACGACAAAATCGATAACCTATTAGCCTCTTTGTGTGGAGGTACATGAACTTGTTTAGCGGCGAGGAGAAGATAGAGATGCGCTCTTCAGCCGAATGAATATCGTGATTTATGGTCATATCGCAGCCAGACTGTTCGCGGCGAATTGATTTTTTAATTTTTATTTTCTTAGTGCGGGCGGATTTTCTAATTTACGGTTGTCGTGAAATGTTTTGAGGAGAGTTTTAATAATTGAATTGTTCGAAAATGAGTTTGATTCATAACAATGTTTATATTTTGCCTTAATATCGATGTAATATTACAAGTTTTATTGGTCGTCAAAACATTCCTAAAATAACCCAACTTTGTCAACAGTTCTTGACGAATCTGGTGATATAAATTAGTCAGTGCAAGATTCACTTCTCGTTGCTTTATTTTGTCTATAACTTCTAAAGAAGAGCCTTTAGAGTTATTGCCATTGAAATGGTAAAAACGTGATGAGTATATTGCAAATGCTGTCACCGATTGCATGAATTAATCTATTCCATTTTAAAAATGGCCCACCGTGACGAAATCCGCACCAAAACAGTCACTCATTTTGGGCGTACCGACTTCTCAAAGATGACGTTTGGATTTACTGGGCTCCAAATCCGACAAGCCCATTTGCTGAGGTCTTTATGCAACATTTTCCCCAGAGATGTGCGAAAAATGTTCCTGAAAACGAGGACGATTTGATGTTGATGAATTTTTGACGCACACATTAATTCATTCTTTCACCGCTTTAATATATTGCAATAATCTCTTTTCCTTTTCTTCAGAGAACAGTTTTTTGACGCTCAAATTGAAATGTTCCAATGTTCAAAGTCAAGAGTGGCACACTGCAAACTCTCCTCGACCAAAGAAAGCTCGAATGAACAAATCGAAGATTAAATCAATGTTGATTTGTTTTTTTTTTTTACAAAAGAGGAATCCTCCACGAAGAATTTGTTCCTCCAGGGCAAACTGTCAACCAAGTTTTATATAAAGACATCCTTGAAAGGCTCAGAAAAGGAATAATTCGCATGAGACCAGACATTGCAGACAAATGGATGCTCCATCATGACAACGCCCCATGTCACACTCCCACTCTCCATAATAGAATTTTTGACCCCAAAAGGCATTTCTGTGGTTTCCCAATTCCTGTAACTTTTTCTTTTTTCCTAAACTGAAAAATGTCCTCCAAGGACGAAAACCCCTCGGATGGTCATGAGGCTTCAGTTCTTGACTTAATCGAACTTTGTAAGCCTTCATGCTGAGGTCTTTATGCAACATTTTCCCTAGAGATGTGCGAAAAATGAATGGTGACTAAAACTAAACGATCCACAATGTGTAGTCGTACGATATACTAAGAGATTAGTAGTTTATTTTCGACTTGAGTATGTTCATGTCTTTTATTTACTCCGAGACAAATCGCTAATTTTATAGACTTAATTTAGTTTGGCAAAAACGTAATGAGTACTCCATTTTCATCCATCTATTTTCGAAGAAAAATGGCCCACCGTGTCGAAATCCGCACCAAAACAGTCAATCATTTTGGGTACATCGGCTTCTCAAGGATGACGTTTGGATTTTCTACGCCCCCAAATCCGACAAGCCCATTGAACGAACCGAAAACGCATCGGATGGTTACGAGGCTTCAGTTCTTGGACTAATTGAATTTTATAAGCTCTGATACCGAGGTCTTTACGCAAAATTTTCCTCAAAGAAGTGCAAGAAATTTTAATTTCTAAGGATGATAACAAGACGCACACCTTGAGCAAGAGCAGCAATGTTTTCGGCTGAGGGCACTGGACGTGAACGTGAACAGGTTATTTTGTCCAATAACGATCGAGTTTCTCGAACTCACTTGACGAATTGATCCACTATGCATCCGGAAACGGTAACTGTATGGTATAATTTATGGGGTGGTGGCATCATCGAATCATTTCTTTTTTTTTTCAAAATAAGGTAGAAGATGCAATTGAAGCGACTGCTGAACGATATTGACTGATATTAAGAGATTTTTTTTGTGGCCAATTATATATGAATTTGATTTTGAGAACATGTGGTTTCAGCAAGGCATATCACACTGCTGATGCTATTATGCATCAGTAGTGTTAACTAGCATCCAACCTGACATGCTGAATTGGATATACAGCGTGATGGTAAAGCCAACAATATGCGGCGACGCATCAAAGAATCGCCAAGACTTGCCTGCTTACGAATAACTGGAGCAATGCAGTGGATGCCAACTGCAGCTATGGAGGCCACTCTTGGACTTACCACTGTTGCATCTAGATATACAGAGGGAGATAAGGATGGGATCATAGAGGCTGCAACAAACAACGACTCCGAAAAGAGTCTCATAGGTATGGGAATCCCTTCACGGTGTCTACACAGTATATTCAAAAAGTTCCAGGACTCCCGCTCGTAAAACAGTACAGGTAGCGCTATCTCTACGCAATTAACGGAACGTGTAGCAACCACCTTCTCTTAACCACGCTCAACGTTTCGTTCCATTCTGACGAGTTTCAACTTGTCAGCGTTCACTCGAATAAAGTGATGGCGTCATTGTTAAAAAATGGGGCAAAGAACAAACATCAAATTTTGTTTTAAATCGGGCAAAACGATCACAGAAATTTATGAAATGATTAAAACTGTTTATCGTGACGAGGCTATAAGTCGTTCGGGTGTGTTTGAGTGGTTTGCAAGGTTTAGTCCACGTTCGAGTGTCGAGCGAGTGCAAGCGTTGGTGAGGTCAGACCGTCGAATGAAGATAGAAATGATTGCAGAGTCTTTAAAATGAGTGTAGGGAACACCGAAATGCTTCTTCCGAAGCTTTGATTGCCACGGCCGATCAAGACTTTAACTTTCTGAAAAACATCGTCACCGGAGACGAGTCTTGGTGTCTCGAATACGATTCGGAAACTAAACGCCAAAGTGGGGAGTGCACAAGTCCAGGAAAGGGTCGACCGATAAAAGTTCGGGCGTCAAAATCAAAAACAAAGACGATGGTGATCGTGATAGTCGAGGAATTATCCACCAAGATTTCTTTCGACGAGGATCCACTGTCACTGGTACCTTTTACAAAGATGGTGTCTCTTGCATGACAATGCACCGTCACACAAGTCCATCATTGTTCAGCAATTCTTAGCACGAAGGCTGATTGTACCTCTCCTCCCCTCCCCCCTCCATATTCACCTGATTTGTCCCCTCCGGACTATTTTCTATTTCCAAAGTTGAAATTAAAGATGAAGGGACAGCGGTACGAGTCTATAGAGGTGATCGAAGCGGCGGTGACAAGGGGAACTGCGAAGTGTTGAAGTGCAGGGTGATCATGTAGAAGCTTGATGTTGAATATATCTAAATTTTCTGTATTATATTGTCTGTGTGCATTCATAGGCCAATCAAATTAATATATTTTGAGGAATCGTTTTAAAACCTCCATTTGGGCCTAAATTCGTGTAATCTGAGTTAGCACCATCCCAGGTGGTGAGCTTAACTTTTAATAGCCGAAAAGCCGCCAAATTTTTGCCCTTTTTTTATTTGTTTGCTTGTATCTGGATAATATAATAAATTCATCCACCATTTACGTCATGAAACCTGGAAAAGGAATCTCTCAGAACACCTTCTACCCTCCCAAGTACTTCAACTTCTCGTCCGTCGTCAAACAGAATATTCTGCTCCTACATGCAATCAGTGAATGTGATACTACCTCTGCATTCTATCGCAAAGGGAGGTTGAGGTTTGTCAAGCTTCTTCAGAAAAACACGACATTACAAGAAACTGTCAAGGTTTCCCATCATGAAGATGCCGATACTGAGGTTCTCATTTCAGCAGGTCAACGGTTCTTGACAGCCCTCTATTCACCTCAGGCAGATGAGACGTTCTTGGACCAAATCCGCTCCTAGATATTTTCAAGATCACTAACAAAGCCAACTTTCGAGCTGGCTTCTCTACCTCCAATAAATGCAGCCGCCGCCCAACATAAGGAACCAGCTCCAGTTGCAGTTCCTGCAAATGTACAAAGAAGTGTATAGGGAAGTGCAGCTCCCGAAAAGTAGGCATGAAATGTTCAAGAATATGCCTCAACTGCAACGGTCAGTCATGCTCGAATTCAGCATTCTTCGTGGATGAGGATGTGACTGATTGACGAATTGGTGGAAGTTTTGAACAGAAATAAAGTCTGCTTGACTTGGATTGCCAGTCATCAAGGGATTGATGGCAATGCGAGGGTTGACGAACTCACAAAGGGAGGGTCAGAGGTGGACATGTACAGCCCAGAGCCTTTCTTCCGGGTCAGACGGCTGCGGTAGTCAACATCAATCAATTGTATGCAATCAAATGAGTAAAAAACATTTCTAAGCGAATTATGGGACTAGTTTGAAGGATTTAAAGAATTCTGCTTTAAATTTAAAATAATCTGGAATGACTTGTAAGGTTTGTGCCAACACAGAACTAATGCTTCTTTATTAATAGCATTTTTATTGTGAACAATAAATCGCATTTAATATCATAACAAAATTGACATAGTATACTCATTTTTCATCCCTTTCTAACGAATAAACTTTTGTTC
The DNA here is from genome assembly GCA_023690525.1 of Holotrichia oblita. Taxonomy (NCBI): domain Eukaryota; kingdom Metazoa; phylum Arthropoda; class Insecta; order Coleoptera; family Scarabaeidae; genus Holotrichia; species Holotrichia oblita. The sequence continues at coordinate 149,539,796 of CM043018.1, read as the reverse complement.
GGCAAAAAACGACGAACACACAACATTTCCATAAAAAGATCCGAGATAATAAATGTTGCATGCCCGTGAAAACCGAGTGTAGATCGATAGGGGGCGCTCAAACGTCAAATCTGAGAACATTGTAAAGACGAAGGGACGACAGATACATGGCAGTTCTGTGCTCTGATCTTGAATGGGAAAACTCGAAGCGAAACGGTCCTGCTTACTATCGGAGTTCCATCTTTGCGTCGCCTTCTTCTATCTAGAAATGAATTAATGAACAATTCTTATAGTCGGGATGGCGATGGCGGGGGAATCGTCGGTCGTTAAAATTGCGAAGATGTAAATCTCGACGCGTTCACAATGCTCTTTCTTATATTACAGAATGCCGAAGATATCTCCTCTTATATATCATGCTATGCTAGTGGAAAAAGGAAAATTTGCTTTTGCTATGTAGATATGATAAAGTCTGGTCGATCTAACATCTAGATTATTATAGATAGTCAAACTAATTTCTTAAGCGCATTAACAACTTTCATCATCACATTAATTTTTCAGTAACTTGCAGCACCTGTTTCTATAGTAGTTTAATGATGTATTTATTCGCCTAGGAGATGCACCCTCTATTGCAAATAAGCTCAGCTCGACGCGTAATTCATCTTGAAAATGTTATCCAGCAGTCGCCCGGAGTAATTACTCTAATGCAACATGAAATTATTGTTTACTTCAGATTCCGAGGCGTTGTGAACGACGAGAGGGAGAATATAAGAATGTCGCTCTAAATGAGTTCATTTAATATTCGAGACGAGTATATAAACCTCTTTATTTGAGGAAATTGCCTTTTTTTTTTCGTTCGCTCGCTTTCTGATTTAGTGGCATGTCATTTTTTTCCCCCTTCCTTCTGTGTGTAAAACAGCGTTCGCGTAGCGACTTTCGTATTTAATAATCTATGAGCGCGAATGCGGTCGACAATGCCTGAGGAATTTTTTCAACGACAGATGTTACGTTCCTTTCGGAATAATAATCTAATAAACAAAATCGTATTTCATGCCGGTGCGTAGTATAATTATAGAATTCAACCGGGTGGTGGAAATGTAAATTTTTACGTCAAGCAGGGAAAGCGAAACAATTTTTTTTCTCGCGTGTAGCTATTCTAAAATGGACGTCGATTTTTGGATCTTATTGTTTATGGAGAATTTTGAACGACGTGCGCAAATAGGAAAAATTGCGCATTTTATTCCTGAGGATGTCTTTCTGAACATGATGAATTTTTACATAAAACATCTATAGCTATTTATATACAGGGTTTCCACGGCCAAGTGGGATATAGGGAGAATACATATAAAATCGGTTTTCGGTGAATATTATCTCCCTAATATTACTTCATTCAAAATTAAGGGCCGCATATTATAACTGGGTTAACAATGAACATTTCCACAATCATACTACAAAGAAAGTCATTGTAATAAAGCCAAAAGATTATTATTTTTAAATCTATTGTACGTGAATTCCTAATAAGGTTTTTAATACGTGAGTTAGTGCAAGCATCCGTGGCGTAATGGTTCGCGTGACGGCTCAATAACGCTAATGCACGGATTCTTTAGGGTTCGAATCCCGGCAGAGTAGTTTTATTTTTATTTTTTATCTCCAACAAAAATGGTACAAATTCAATAACACTCCAAAAATTAGAGATTTTGAAGACTATAAAATCGATTTTTTGAGGATGAAAAATGATGAAATTCTTTGTACTATGATTGTGGAAATGTTCATTGTTAACCCAGTTATAATATTCGGCACTTAAATTTGGATGAAGTAGTATTAGGGAGATAATATTCACCGAAAACCGATTTTACATGTATTCTCCCTATGTCCCACTCAGCCGTGGAAACCCTGTATAAACTGCTCCATGTTCATATACTTCATACATTTCTCAAGTATTCTAAATTTACTTATGTCCTAATATGTTTTAGGATACCTAGGAATATGGTTCAATTGGCAGCCAAGTTGGAAGAATCCCCGTTCTATCCAAAATGCACCACTGGCTTCGAAAAAGTACTCGCATTGAAGTGCTTACAAATTTTTTCATGGTTCGTTGCGCATGAAGCGGTCGGTTTCAGTCCAGTTGCTGACCGTTTCAATATATCTATTAGTAAGATGCACAATATTATAGAACACATAACTTTACTCCTCTCAAATTTGGCAAACGAAGTGATAAAATTGCCATCAGATGAAGAAAAGACAATTATATCAGCGAAGGGTTTGAAATCACGAGTGTCCTAAGGGTAGTAGAAATTATAGACGGCAAATTGATACACCAACCAAAGATCCAACCAAATTATTTTTCTTTTTCAATATATTCACCTGCAAAATACGCCGAAACTGCCTCCTTGACTTCATCATCGGCAGTAAATTTTTTACCCCGCAGTTCTTTTTTCATTTTCGGAAACAGGTAATAATCACTCTGGGCCAGGTCTGGGCTGTAGGGTGGGTGATTCACAATTTCGAAGCCCACCTTATGCAGGGCAGCTAACGCAACGCGGCTCTTGTGGACGGGCGCGTTGTCCTGCAAAAGCAGCACACCTTTCGTCAATTTTCCCCGTCTTTTCTCTTTAATGGCTTCTTTTAGTCGCTCTAATATTGAAGCGTAATATTCTCCGGTTATAGAAACACCTTCATCTTTATAATCAATCAACAATATTCCTTCCGAGTCCCAGAATACCGTCGCCATGAGTTTCCCAGCTGATTGTGACACTTTAAATTTCTTGGGAGGTGCTGTGCCCTTTTTATGCCACTGCATGGAGTCTTGTTTGGACTCAGGTTCATAATGATGAACCCAAGTTTCGTCTCCAGTAACAATTCGACTCAATACACCATTCTTGTCTTCATTACAGAGGTCAAAAAATGCACGCGAACACTCTACGCGCTGTTGTTTTTGCGGCGGCGTGAGCATTCTCGGCACCCATCTTGCGCTGACCTTAGATATGCCGAGATGATCGTGTAGGATTTTAAAAGTTGTTGTATCGGATACTCCAACCATTTCTGCGAGTTGTTTGTTCTTTAGTCGAGCATCTTCGAGTACAATTTTTTCAACTTTTTGGATAAGTGCTGGCGTGGTCACTTCAATGCTCCTGCCCGGCCTCGGGTCGTCATCAAGGGATTCCCTTACAGTACTATCAATTACACCTGTTGAGGAACTTGAAATATTTGAGGTGGACATGCTTAAAGTAAAAGCAACTTGCTCTGTACCTAACAACACTTTCAGTAAAATATTTAAACGTTTTCCGAAAATGTCATCAAATTCTGCTTCATAAGAAAAATTCTTTCGTGATTTGCCAGTTCTATTGTTCTAATCCTTCATTTTCTTGTAACTTCTTGTAATGTTGTACATATTTGACAAGTCCATAGCGATTCTTTCCCACAATTTCTTCATTGTTTTAATTTCATTGGTATTTACTTTACGTTTATACAACTTATACAATTATAATAGAATTAAAATTTTATCTCTTGTAAAAAAATTATCATCTTCTGTCAAGTAGGTAAACTGTGTGCGTACGGACGCAGTCACTCGACGTGGACACGCTGTATAAGCTGTAGTTTTGACAGCTACAATCCGTGTAAAACCAGCAAATTGTCATAATTATGACAGCTTGACAGGTTTTAGCTGTCAAAACTACAGCTTATACAGCGTGTCCACGTCGAGTGATTGCGTCCGTAGGCACACAGTTTACCTACTACTACAATCGAGCAAATACTCGTTCTGGTTTTGTGCAAATCCGTAAATATCCGCAACAATTCAAGACGTTTTGCATCTGCGCATTCTGTCTGACGCAGTTTTATAACGTCTTGAGATTTACGAACCAAGACAAAGCTATTTACTCAGAGAAGTGACAACTTTAGTAGCTTCAAGTTAGCCGTGTGGCATGTAGTGTACTACCTAATATTGAAATTACGAATTTCAGCGTTTAAATATTACCATTTTCGGTCTGTTAGACGATTATATGATGAAGTTAGTTCAGATTTGGAAATAGAATACGATGATGAAGAAGAGGAAAGTCAGTGTGGAACAGGCATCTTTGAAGAACAACAAGAAGCTACAGATTCTGAACAAGAATTAGACATGGAGAGTGCTTCTACAACAAATAGCAACAAAACCCGGAAGAAATGTCAAGGAACCTACTTTTATTAGTAAGGTTGGTAAAACTAAATGGAAAAAATATCCTCATGTTCAAAACGTCAGAACTCGTGCAGAAAATATTGTATATTACTCCAGGATCGAAATTTAGTTTGCTCTTCGCAATCCACGACATCAAACGGACTGGGCTTTACTCTGATCATTCCAACCAGAAGGCAATTCGACGACAGCTTTTTGGTTAATGAGCGCCGTATTACGGTCACATTCTAGCTACCTGTGGTCGCGAATAGGAAATGTGTGATGTAGCGATGTGTTTTATGAACAACGTAGTGCAATAGTCGTTTATTCTGACCACCACATGAATCGCAGAAAATTTCCAATTCTTCTACAGAGCTATTCAAGTGATTGAAAAGAAATCCCTTTTTTGCAGCTGTTTCGGTGTAGGTATAAAAAAAGGACTCACCAGTAGATAACACATAGATATTAAATGAAGATAAATTTTGTTTGAAGTCCATAGCTATTGCTTCGATTTTATTATTATCCTTTTATGCGTTTAAGCGAGCTGTCCGCTTTCTTTTATAAAATGTTTCTGCTTGCAAAAGATGAGGCTTATGGTCTGCCTCCTAACGTGAAAAATCGGCTTTGCCAGAATGGTCGTTTGCCATGCTTAACTTCTTTGCCTTAGATTCATCGTAGCTGCTACAAGTGTCGGATCTTGGATAACCAAAGCTTATGTTGAACATTATGTTGAGCATTCTCGGCACCCATCTTGCGCTGACCCTAGACATGCCGAGATGATCGTGTAGGATTTTAAAAATTATTGTATCGGATACTCCAACCATTTCTGCGAGTTGTTTCTTCTTTAGTCGAGCATCTTCGAGTACAATTTTTTCAACTGGAACTTGGATAAGTGCTGGCGTGGTCACCTCAATGCTCCTGCCCGGCCTTGGGTCGTCTTCAAGGAATTCCCTTCCTTGTTTAAATAAACTATGCCACTTGTACACCATGGTTTTTCCTGGACAAGAGTCGCCGTAAACCAATGACATCTCATTCATTATGGTCGCGATTTTCCTTGCCTGGTAAGGAACTTTATAATGGCACGATATTCGATTTTCTCTATATTTCACTTTTCACTCCTGATTATGTTACTTGGTTGACGATAGCTCAAAGACTAACTGTCTAATATCAATGAAACTTCGTATTTATACTAATTATGAGTCGCTGCACAGGCTACGCCCTCAATACAATGCTACGCAAACAAGTAAAAGTTCTTCAGCAGAAATTTGAAAATCAAACGATGGTTGACCTGATCAAGGTATTAAAACAAAGTGGTAATACTTCAGAAAACTTAAATACTGTTATGGGGCATTATTTTAAAGATTTTACATTAGAATTTCTAGTTAATGAATTGGAAAATAATTATAAAGTGCCTCAAAAAAGACAGAAGAAACAAAAAACAAACCATACCTAAGAGACTGTGCGCTTATTTTTGATGCTATTTCAATTCGCAAACAAATAATATGGAACGAGAAGCAATGCAAATATTGTGGATGTTGCGATTATGGAGGGCTAATCGATTATGATATGGAATCTGCAGCTTCTGAAGCTTTAGTGTTATAAGGATCATTTCAAATGCCCTGTATCTTATTTTGTTACAAACAAAGTTAATGCTAGAGTGCAAGCCCAACTTTTGCATAGCTGCTTAAAAAATTTATATGATGTTGGAATAAACATACGCTCTATTACATGTGATGGAACAAACATTAAATATGCTAGCTTGTTCAATTCGTAGCGAGGAGATAAAGTCCTATTTTAAACATCCATTTACGGACAATAATGTTTATTGCATACTTAATCCTTGTCACATGTTAAAATTAGCCCGAAACACTTTTGCTGAAAAAGAAAAACTTCTAATGATGGTGATGTAGACTGGAAGTGTGTGGTAAAATTACATTACAAGCTTCAGAATGAACAGGATTTTAAGCTAGCTAATACTTTAAGTTCCAACTATGTATTTTTTTAAAATAAGGTAATGAATGTCAGATTATCTGCTCAAACTTTGAGTAGCGGAGTTGCTGATGGCTCTAATGTATTTGAAAAGAATAGATTATCAAGATTTTAATGGTTGCGAAGCAACAGTTGTGTTTATTAAAAAAAAAGACAGGCTGTTTGACATGTTAAATTCGCGAAGTCCCTTTGGTAAAGGGAACCTATCAAGCCAGACACTCTCTATTATTTTAAAGATATATTTGAAGATACCAAAAATTATTTGCTAACATTAAAGATAGATGGTATGTTGGCAACAAAGCACCCTCGAAAGACATTTGTGTTAGGATTTCTTGCAACAATGCAAAGCACTTTGCTTCATGCTTCAGATCTCTTTAAAATAAAAGAAAATCCGTTACATTACTTTTTAACATATAAATATTCTCAAGATCATTTAGAATTGTTTTTCAGCTGTATTAGATCAAGAGGAGGGTGGAATAATAATTCTAATTCCTTACAATTTAAATGGGCTTTAAGACAGCTTTTATTTAAGAATCAAGTAAATCCTAGCATTAATTCAAACTGCACCTACTTTGAACGTTCATCCTCAGAATTTGAATTTCGTTCTGAAAAGAGAAGCATCATTCACAGAAGTGAGGATGATGGCCAGGACAACAGCACTATAACTAAAGGTTCTTTCCAACAATACCATTAGAACTAATTCCAGAATCCGTTCATAATTGCAAAGTGCGCGAGCGCGATTTCTCTACCGGTTCAGAACTAATTCTAAATAAGCGTTCGTTGGAATACAAATTAGAACTTACACTCAGCTGTTTCAAATATTGACAGATAGCTTAACCTAAATAATAAGGTATCAACATGGCAGGTAAATATTATTTTGAGACTTCTGCATAATTAATAACTAAAACCTGCGAATACATGAATGTTGTACACTACCTAAAAAATTTTCATTTTTTACACGAGTTTTTCCTATTATTATTTCTAATGCGTCCTCTTCGCTTGTATCTGAGTCAAAGTAAATGTTATCGTCCTCAAAATCGCTCATTTTAGTATTTATTTAAAAAACAAAACTTCAAATCTGACAGTACAAATAACTATAACATGCGTTGTACGCATGTCGTTTCTAGTAGTTCCTACCTTGAATCGAGTACTGGTTTCACCGTTCTTGAATTCGTTCTGGTACCAGTTCGTAATCTGTAGGAATAGTGATTTTTCTATCTCGATTCCAGTTCTTTACTTGTTCGAATATGCATTTCAGCTTCTGAACTGGTTCTAAGCGTTGTTGGAAAGAACCTTATATAGCCAATATTTAACAGAATTTCAACAGAATGCCCTCTTTTCAGTGTTTTAAAAATGTGCACACTCTTCTTGTTTCCTACACATCACAAAAGAGTGCATGGATGACTTCTGTAATTTTCTTATGTTGGTACAAGAATGAATTAATATCTAGTGTAACTAACTATCGTGAGGAGAACAAGAAATATGGAAAGGTTTGCTAACGCACCTACCCATCCCCCTCTTGAAGTATTGAACGCAATCAATGATAATTTTGAAGTTCAGTTCCTCTCAGCCAATGTTACAGCCACTCTGCAGTCAATGGACCAGGAAATGATTGTATAAATGAAAAAATTCTACAGGAAGCAGCTACTTCGTTGTCTTTTGTTGTCAGAAAATGACGAAGAGAGTGTGGTACAGTGTATAAAAAAAGCATTTACATGCTCTCTGATGCGTGGGATGCCTTAACCAAAACTAACTAACTCAATTATGGTCTGAAGAGCAAAGTGCTGGAGAAGAAGACGTAAATGATAATGAAAACGGTGGTGTTAACGAAGTGAAGATCCCGGGATTTGAACAATGCGGTGAAAATGACGCCAGTGAGTGGTTAGCTGTTGATAACGATCCTGGATACCAGATGTTGACAGATGAAGAAATTGCTGCTTTGGTGTATGAAGACGACGTAGAACCAGTTGAATCAGATGATGTAGTTGAAGACAAAATTGAAGAGGCAGGGCCGACACATTCAGATGCATTTATGGCAGCAGAAACTCTGATGTCACGGCTCGAGAAATAGAAGCAGACTAGACCTTCCCAGCTCATTCTGTTAAAACGTATTAAGGACTTGCCTGCAAAAAGCGAACAACTACTGCAGTACAAAAATCAATTATACTTATACTTGTACTGACAATGCATAGAGTGTATAATATTCTTTAACTTCGTAGTGTACGGTTTTGTTTTGTTTGTTGTACTTCACGTTTTGTATTCTGTATTGTTTCAGTTTCATTAAAGTGCAATACTAAGAAATACACAACAGCTTTAACTGTAGCTCCTACTGTAATTGCTTACATACATATGTAAGTGAATTCTCAATGTTTCAATTAGTTTCTATAATTTTAAAGCATAAAAATATGTAGCCTATTTTCGAAAATCCGGATTTTTTGATAATCCGGATGAGGTTCGGTCCCAATTAATCCGGATTATCGACGGTCTACTGTATAATGATTTACATGATTTCTAGTTGGGAGTTCGTCTTTCGCGCTTCAACTGTCAGAATTTGAATGATTTAAAAATGTACTTTTTCAAAACTTTTGTTCCTTTTTTAGTTCTTCAACCCTTTTGGGCCCCTCCCAAACCAAAATTCTGGCTACGCCACTGCCTCTTTTATATCGTAGGTTATATTGTAAAGAAAATGGTCAAATGTAGCATGTGTGAGCATTGCATAAAGATACTGTTTTATTTATTTATTTATACAGTGCTGATAATAGAAATTATACCTTCCTTTTTTTATACAAGAAAACATTTCTTCTTTGTCTTAGTTTTGCAAGGTTTGGGCATTAACTTTCATTTACTTAGAATTTTCAAATATTTGCAAGACAAACTTTCGGTGGATGTCATTTTTTCCGTTACTGTTAATTTTTAATTACTTTGAGGCCTTATTTCTATTACTAACTACATGAAACAATCATGTTTACTAGTTTATTTCATTAAAAAAACTTTAAGATTAGCATTACCATACTTTAGAAAAATCAGTCTCTCAAACCAACGTTAACCTTGTTGTTACATAATCGCACGTTGACTACGAAGGGTTAATTTAAATATTCGATTAACTTAAATTCAATTTTAGATCTTTTTGACTAATTTTCCCGCTTCATATTAAGTTTTAAACTAGAAATGAATAGTACAACAAACAATTCCCTCTCAAGTCGAGTCCGACTAACTAAAGAGACTCAATGAATTCCGTGCCGCGTATACGATCTTAACTTATTAAGGAGGAACGCCACCTTTCTAAAAGAAAAATAATCTTAAGAACACCGTAGGTGTCTCCGTCGCCTTCCCGAATAAATTAGCTGTATCCTCGCTGATGCGTAAAGTTACACATTTCGTTGAATAAGGAACTCGGCTCGTCCTCGACGACACGTGGGCCTTAGCTAGTTTAAACACGGGGAAAATCCTTCTCGCAGGCAAGGTAACCGGGATCAACTTAACAAATTCAGATTGTTTGCTTAAGTGATATATTTAATAATGAAATTTCGACAGTAAATTATTTCGCTTCGCGTAAATTACGTTTCATATGCTGAATATTTTATGAGAGATATAGTTTTTGTTTCTATCTAGTTAGGATATTTCGAAATATAATTTTAATTTAAAGCGATTCTCCCGATATTTTAATTAAAGTTCCGCGTATTGGATATGCGCGTTAGTCCGCGTAAACTGACATATCTAATTAATACAACACCCGCTAGGTTTGTGAATTTATTATTAAATGCTTTAGATGTGGCCGGTTGGTCGGTTGTGACCACAAATTTTAATGAAATTAAAGTCGCATATGTCCGCCACAATGTTGAAGAGAAATTAGACTGCACCGTAGAGACAATAGGGATGCACTAAATTAATTACAACAGCGCTGACCACCCCGCAAATATTAAATTTTAGTTTCCACCCCCTCACCTTCCCAACCCCCGTTCTATTTGCGCGAATATATTCATTAAATTAACGTTGCGGACATTCCAATTAAGCGAGGAACCGATTTTAATGTAATAATTATAATTTATAGAATCAATATCAACGATTCCGTTTATTCTAAGTCTTGGTTTTAAATCTTGGATCGTAGTCAAACATTATACGAATTATTACTAGATAATCGGATACTCACGTTTATAGGTATTATCATTTTTCTGTTCGATTCATCTTCCTTTGTCTCTGACGAAAAATATTATCGCTAAACATCAGGTAGGTAGGCCGATGGGTAGTCCTTTGACCCCCATTCTAGCCCAAATAGTCATGGACGAGCTAATAACGATCTCCATACAACACAAAACTTCAATCTTCCATGGCTGCTCTTCGGTTCTCGGGTTCTCTGCCGTGTACACGGCAGAGAATCCGAGTATAAACGTTTAGATAGTAATACAACCGCACAGTGTAAAGTAAAGCTTACGGGGTTGCAAGTATCCTGCGGACGCATTTTGCTATATCAGTGGCCAATTTATCAAAATAAGAGCAAAAAAATATTCAGTGGAGGCATCTGTCAGGATATGTGAAGCCTATAGGGCATATTTTGGTATGCCATGCCTGTTGGGGACCAAGACAAGGCACCTCATTTTACCTGCGAGTACTCCAAGACAATTCTTGAAGGTATGTACAAAATTTTACCGTTAAAATCTAGATATATTACATTAATTTTGCTATGTTTCTAGGATGGTATAGTGGGGGAAAGAGAGCAATGAAGTTCGCATTTCCAAGAATTTGGCGAGAACCTACTGACCACCTCAGTAATTGCTACTTCTGCATGGTGCACCCTTCGAAACGTCGGTCTGGCAAGAATGCACCTGACATCGAGTGTCCAGATATTCCTTCTTCCATAGCACCAGTTCCACACAGCCCTGAGCTCCCTGCGTCCACTGCTCCGGACAGAGAAAAAGCGGTCTTCTTCAGAGGAGAATAACAAGTTAGAAGCAGATTGTGACATCGGTGATCTGGATTACAATTTTGAAAATATACTTGGTGAGAGAAACGCATACTATCCAAACCAGAAAGATATTAACGACTTGGTCAGAGATCTTGGTCTCAGCAAGTCTGGTGCTGAACTTCTGACGTCTAGGCTTAAGCAGTGGAACTTGTTGGGTGAAGACGTTAAGGTCACTGAACAGAGAAAGCGTCATCAAACTTTTGCAAAATTCTTCATCAGTCAGGGTGATCTTTGTTTCTGTCACAACTTGACAGGTCTGTTCGAAGCAATCGGAATTCCCTATAATCCGAACGAGTGGCGTCTCTTTATTATCTATCCAAACCAGAAAGATATTAACGACTTGGTCAGAGATCTTGGTCTCAGCAAGTCTGGTGCTGAACTTCCGATGTCTACCCTCAAGCAGTGGACCTTGTTGGGTGAAGACGTTAAGGTCACTGAACAGAGAAAGCTTCATCAAACTTTTGTAAAATTCTTCACCAGCCAGGGTGATCTCTGCTTCTGTCACAACTTGACATCAAACTTTTGCAAAATTCTTCATCAGTCAGGGTGATCTCTGCTTCTGTCACAACTTGACAGGTCTGTTCGAAGCAATCGGAATTCCCTATAATCCGAACGAGTGGCGTTTCTTTATTATCTATCCAAACCAGAAAGATATTAACAACTTGGTCAGAGATCTTGGTCTCAGCAAGTCTGGTACTGAACTTCTGACGTCTAGGCTTAAGCAGTGGAACTTGTTGGGTGAAGACGTTAAGGTCACTGAACAGAGAAAGCGTTATCAAACTTTTGCAAAATTCTTCACCAGCCAGGGTGATCTCTGCTTCTGTCACAGCTTGACAGGTCTGTTCTATCCAAACCAGAAAGATATTAACAATTGGTCGGAATTTCCAGCAAGTCTGGTAATACGTCTAGGCTTAACGAACTTGTGGCGTCTCTTAATTGAAAATTCTTCATCAGTTCGTGCAGGAGCCTTATTGACAGTTCGTGCAGCTGTGCCTCTTCATAACAGGAACAACTACCCATCTCTTCCTTTGGTGCATTCGGTTCACCTCAAAAAAAAATACGAAAACACTTATTAGGGTCATATTTATAGTCCGTGCTTGAGGTTGCGATTTTGACATAAATGTCATTACAAATCTGTCAAAATCGCGTGCTCAAGCATCGACACAACCTCAAGCACGGACTATAAATATGACCCTAAGAGGTTGCTAGAGGCGCTAAAATACGAAGAGTATGGATGGGAGATCATCGGACATTTTAAAATGGTGGCATTCCTGATGGGTCTCCAAGATGGTTTTACGAAGTTCCCTTGCTATCTTTGCCTGTGGGACAGCAGAGACACTGCAGCCCACTATCAGAAACGGGATTGGTTGCATCGAACAAAATTTACTGTAGGCATTAACAACGTTAAGTGGAAGGCACTGGTAGACCCCAGGAAAGTCCTGATGCCACCTTTGCATATTAAATTGGCCCTTATGAAACAGTTTGTGACTGCACTGGACAAGGAATCGGCTGCATTCAAGTACCTTAGAGACCTTTCCCCTCAGCTGTCTGAAGCTAAGGTAAAAGCAGGTGATTTTTGTGGGACCACAAATAAAGAAGGTGTTAGAGTGCGAAGAATTTCCCAAGATGCTGAAAAAGAAGGAAAAATTGGCTTGGAATAGCTTTGTTGCAGTTGTCCGTGGCTTCTTGGGGAATCAGAAGACCGAAAATTATGTGGACTTGGTTCAGGCACTCGTGAGAAAATACGGCAAAATGGGTTGCAGAGAAGTCCCTGGATAATGTCTTGTTGTAGTGTCTTTATTTTCTTCGTGTTTTATTATCGTTTTTTTGTCTTTTACTCTAACAGGACAACTCAGGACAGTTCAAAATGATCACTTCCTATAAGACCTGTGGCGATCTATTACGATTTCACGTGATTGAAAACAAAAAATTGATTGTAATGAGTATGTTTTGTAGAGATATATTTAGTAAATTTTTATAAAAATACAAATTCATGTTTTTTATTTTTCGTTTCCACAAAAAAAAAAAAATTTCGTAACATTTCGTTACTGGTAAATCCTATCAAATTAATGAGTTGCCGTTCATCATAAAGCCTCTGTCATTTAGTCGGATTTAAGTTTTCAGGGAGTTCTCGTTGTTAAGTGGGATTTTCAGCTTAGGACAGGCTTCACCGTCAATCCATTTTTGCAGTTTTAAATTAATTAATTACTCCTGCGAGATTTATATCGTGAGTACCCAGGTATTATTTTCTCTTTCCGATTTCATTAATTATGAAGTTATTACTATGTTTCCGGTCGATATGCCTGTTTTGTTTTAGAATTGGGGTTATTCTTTCTGATCATTAACGTTTTGCCTTCAGCGTTATTGGTATAATTGTAGAATTAACTCTACTATGTATTTTCTGCTTTTCCGACTTCGTCAAAGTTCCTCCAAGCTCCTGTCATATATTTTTATTCTAGTTGATTTAAAATAATCTTCTCAAGTCAATACAGTTCATGAAACATTCAAAAAATTCTTCGAAATATTTTTTATACTCAGGACTGGAATGGCTTTTAGTATGGCTGTCGAAGTCTTTTGGATGACTGAAATAACATCCTTTCATAGCCAACTTCGGTTTGGGAAACAGGTTAGGTGAATACGGTGAATGATCGATAACAATGATGCCTTTTTTGGTCAAGAATTGTTGAACCATTATGGCTTTGTATGATGTTGATGATGGTATATTGTCGTGCCACAAAAACCAACATCCTGGCTTTCGATATTCCGGTCGAACGATTTCACTTGAATCGGAGAAAATGTCTCGAAGTTTTGCTATTTTGGTGACTTCCATGCTGCACTTTGATATTTTCTCTGTTGCTCGTATTGAAAACTCCACGTTTCATCACCAGTTGACAGGCTTGCCGGATTCCTTTGGGATATTTTTAACATGTCTTTGCACTGATGTCAGAGTCTGTGGCACGAAATGTGCTCAGACCTTCAATTTGTCCAAATTTCCGGTCAAAATTCGATAGAATGTGCTTTTCGGTAGTATCATGGACGCACAGCGGTCGCTTCGAAGAATTTCTTTGACTTCGTCGATGTTTTCTTCATTGGGAATGTTTTTGGGCGTCGTTGTACGATAATCGTTCTCAGACCGTCACGGAATCAGCCAAATCAACAGAAATTCTATGTACGAGACATGCATTCATTCTCGTACAATTTCTTTGTTAAACAGCAGTGAAATATCGCTCAAATTTTGAGGTTAAGTAGATGAAGGGTGTCTTAATTCAATCAATGATAAATTATTAATCCAATCAGTTTCAGTAAGATTTTGAATCCATTGAAATGGAATCCCAGATTGATGGATTCTAAGATTTTTGATTCCTGAACAAAAACGGCCTAGGCGACGGCAATAACTTCTTCTCTAAGATAGTGACATGAGATGAAACTTAACGTAAACTCCGATCAAAAAATTTGTCCTATCTTTAACGTTAACCACTCTTAGGCTAGTATGATCAAGTATCATATCAACTATCTGTCTTGAATTAAGGAATATCCTTCAATGTGACAGCTATGATAGAGGACAAGTTTTTTGACCGCAAAATTACATCAATAGAATCCAAAATAACTTTAGATTCCATGCAATAGCTCTGCTTCTCCAAAAGAGGCTTTTCAGTTAGAAAACTAAATACCCCTCAACAAGAGAGTCAAAATAGACTCACAACTTCCTTTTAATATGTCGTTTTGGTAGTGTTGGGTCTCGCGTCTGTGTGGATCTCCTGCGCATTTAAAATGCATCAAACCATAAATTAAGTAGTGGGATTGATGAAGATTAAGTTTAATAGAAATAACGCTTAAGCTTGCAATACTTCGGCCATAATTTTTTTAATTAGTGAACGATTTGAATTTCGATCAAAAACTTAACAACAAAGAATTGGTTGCATGGAAATTGTTTAAGGCTGATATTAAAGGGTTTCTGGAGAAACTTAGAGCTGGGAATGCGACACGACGTTTCGCCCAAGATGTGAAGGGGCTTTAGCAGCTCTATGAGACCACAGTTATATGCTGCCATCTAGTGGATGTTGTAAATTTA
Source organism: Holotrichia oblita (assembly GCA_023690525.1). Taxonomy (NCBI): domain Eukaryota; kingdom Metazoa; phylum Arthropoda; class Insecta; order Coleoptera; family Scarabaeidae; genus Holotrichia; species Holotrichia oblita. Next base: position 149,524,643 of record CM043018.1, on the reverse strand, counting down.
TTGAATATATCAGATTTGGAACTGGATGAAGCTGTGAAACTTGCAGTAGCTGTTTAGCATGTCATGGCAATAAGAATTGTTCAGCCTATGGAAGGAAATGTTACACGTGCAGAAAGATGAACAATTATGCAACAACATGCAGATTTAAGAAGGAAAACTCAGGTTAAACTAGATAGAACGTGGATATGACAAGGATAAGAATGCAAGCTACAAAAGACGTTTGGCTTGCACTTTAAACCCAGATATGTCCACTGTCCTTCTTAAAGGACTTTTCTTTTATATTATAACTCTACCTGTTTTTATGTGTTCTCAAGACTTGTTGAATCCTATCTGCAAGTAAGTGAAATATGAATACGAATTATCGTAGTGACCTTAGGCTTGTTGGGTGAGTTTTTCTACAGATCTTCTTAAGCAAATTGTAGGCCTTGTAAAAGAATATTGGTTCAAATCTTGTCCTTCGAAAGACGAAGACGAAGTTTCAATAAACAATTTACCAACTAAGAGCCGAAGCCTTCTTACAAGAAATCTTGGACATCCAGGAATGGGAAGAAGAGGATGAAGTTCCTCTATCCCAACTTGCATGGAGATTTAGACAACGACTTACTGGATATAAGTTGGATACAAATAAGTTGTGCATCAAATAATAGAACTCCTTTAGAATTGTTTGAACAATTCTTTGACAATGAAGTTGTTGTTAAACATACAAATCAATAAGCTGCCAATAAAACCACAAATGTTGATATTACCAAACAAGAGCTAAAAGTATTTTTCGGAATTTTATTATTTAATGGTTACCACTATTATCCACGAAGAAGAATGTACTGGGAACTGGCTCAAGATGTCCGTACACCTATAATATCTGATGCAATGTTCAGAAATAGATCTGAGTGTTTTGCACTGTTGTCACAACAACAGTTTAGATCTCAGTGATCGATTTGCTAAAGTGAGGCTATGGTTGGAGAAAATGGATGAACGATATTTGAATTTCGCCCAATTTATTGAAAAGCATCCAGTAGATGAAGCCATGGTACCTTACTATGGCCGTCATGGCTGCAAGCAGTTTTTAAAGGGTGCAAACCAATCAGGTACTGTTACCAGCTATGGGTAGGGGCCACCGCTAGTGGTGGTGCCACATCAGAAATAAAAGAGTGCTCTAAACCCATGAGTTTAGGAGCTTGTGACTTACTGTATGCCCTATATTTTGACAACTTTTTTACTCGTTTTACTGGGATGCAGGGTGGTAAAATGAATCAACTTACTTTTAGAAGAGAAGAATCAAGGTATGATAGGATGAATCATTTTGTAGCTGAACGAGACCAACAAACCAAGTCTTGAATATGTCATAAAGGTCGAAACTAAATGCATAAAATGCAACGTCGCATTGCATAGTAGATGTTTTTTTGACAACCATACAAAAAAATAATCTATACACTTAGTTACTAAGCTTCAGTTCTTATATTTAAGGTTCGAAGTAATTACTTTATTTCTGTCAACAAAATTTAAAAAAAATGAGTTTATTTATATTTGCCCCCAATCCTATTAAAAGGACATCGTGTTTTGAAAAGGCAGACATAAAAATACTTTTTTAAATATTTTTTGGCCAATGTAGGACCGAACTCTGTTCTATCTGAGTTCCTATATACAGGGTGTTTCTGAATTGATACGAAAGATTTCAAAGGATGATTCTTCTCCAATTCTTAAAATTTTCTTCAATATTTCATTTTTTTTTCAATTTCTGTATTCAAGTTTTGAATTTCTAAAATTATTCAATATTTTAAAAACATTTTTTTTTAATTTTGTCATTTTGTTGTTTGTTTTGCATTTTTTAAATTATGTTTTGAGTTTCCTAAAATTTTCAAAATTTCGTTTGCGTTTTTTTTTAAATTTCTTGACGATTTTTGATGTTATTCGACTAGAAAATATTCAAGTAAAAATATCGGATTAAAAAAATTGAAAAAAAAAGCAAAAATGTAAAAGGTGATTTGAATTTCGTCAATTTTTGTATGTTTTCAATTTTCTAAATTTATATTTTTGTTATATTTTTCAGGATTTTCAATTTTTGATGTTTTGGATTTTTAAAATTTTGAATGTTTCCTATTTTTGAATGCTATCCTACTGAAAAAATCAAATAAAAATATCGGTTCAAAAAGTATTCGACCAAGTTAGTGTCGCAAAAATCTTTTTTTTAATTTTAATTTTTTTTATATACAGGGTGTTTCTGAATTGATACGAAAGATTTGGATGGGTGATTCTTTAGCAAAAATTAAGGGGGTCTTTCATATAACTTCTTGTTCAACGCCCTTTTCCTTCCAAGTTACAGCCCCTTAAAATTAGGTAAAAAAAATGTTTTTATTTAATTTATCCACTTTGGAAAAATTCAGAAGAATGAAACAACAAAACTATTTGTCATATGACTTCATTTGACAGCAGCTTACTTGAGTCTTTTTTAATAAATAATAACCTCTTTGTGAATTTATGGGAAAAGAGTCTGAGCAGTATTTTATTTTTTTGTGATCAAACTAACAATTTTACGATAAAAAGTTAAGACATAAAAAAGTTGCAGATTGAGTCTGTCTTTTTAAATCAATTTTTTAAATAGGAAAATATAGGCACATTAAAAAGTTCTGATGCAAAATATTATAGGGGTTGTTTTTTTTCAGTCCCTTGTGATTACATTTTAGGGTAACAAAAATACTCAAAAACTGCCATTTTATTAACATCAGTTATCTGCCAAATTTCATTCTTCTAAACTTTCCCAAAGTGGATATATTAACTAAAAACAATTTTTTTACCTAATTTTAAAGGGCTGTAACTTTGAGGGAAAAGGGTGTTGAGCAAAAAGTTATATGGAAGACCCCCCTTAACTTTTGCTAAAGAATCACCCTTTGAAATCTTTCGTATCAATTCAGAAACATCCTGTATTTCCCCTACTTCTGATCAACTCTTATCTACTGCTCATTAACCTAGTCGGAGATTCATGGGACCTATATGGGTTGCGATCACTTGGTTCGATAATTTACAAATTTGTAGAGATTTAAAATACCAATCACACTTGATACATCATAAAATGTAGCAGGGTGTATTAATTCGAGATCAATATGTGATGAAAGATCAAGTCGACACTTTTTCACATTTTATTATAATCATATAATAGTATCTTTCTCCTTTGTTTAAAAGATAAACGCAATTAACACGAAACAAAAATTGAGGTAAACATGATAAGCATCCTTTTCGGATCACATTTCAATAGGCAATCAAATATACTTACAGACAGGAGTACGTACTAGGATTGGTTTCGTATTCTCTCTGTAACAATCCTGCCACTGCAGCTTGAAGGAACTCATTCTGTAAAGAAAATAAGCATGCATTAGCTAATGTATCGTGAACAAGATACCAACGGTTAAATTGTAAGGAAGAAAGTTAGGTGATCAGTTAAGAAGGAAAAGATAAAAGCGAGAACTTAAAATATGCATCGTCTAATATGAGAAAACTTCGAAACAAAAAAGAAGCAACTTTAAATATTTAAAAATTAACCCTTTCGGAACGAGACTCGATATCGTAAAAATTAATTTCGAAAATTAAAACTTTTAATTCACAACAAGAGCCGCTCTAGTTCCAGAATCCTCAAGTAAGGCCATCCAAACTTAATCCTATAGGGGGAAAAAAGAAGAAGACGTGTAAGACAGAACAGACGATTTAATTTTAGATAGTACTTCGCTTTTGCGTCAGAAAAAGCTCATTTGCTTCGATCTCGGGGAGAAGAGCGCGACCTCAAGAAAGGAAAAAGAGTTACACGAAGTCAATTCTGACTACTTTTCCATCCGATGTAACTGCCGGATATCCGCAAGTTCGTTCGCAAGATTTGCCTTCTACGTTGTAGTACCTGAGATAGCAGTTGATGGAGTTCCACATGTGTGATGTCGGAGAATCGTATCTGTATGTGTACGGGTTGAGCTGGATGTTCGTCGCGATCTTTGCGATGAAAGCAGAACATGTAAAGTGGTGTATGAATTGCGCTAAAAAGAGAATTATTAAAGGGTTGAAGTAAATTGTAAATATGGAACATTTATTAAAATTATTATCCTTGTCATATCCATATGGTTCATCTTTCTGGACTTGTAACATTTATTTCCATAGGCTGAACAATTCCTCATGACATGTTAAACAGTTACTGTACACCTTTGGCTTTTCTACAAAGTTGTCCAAAAACCATTTAATATCAGCCTTAAATAATTTCCATGCAACCAATCACCATCGTTAAGTTTTTGATCGAAATTCAAATCGTTCACCAATTAAAAAAATTATGGCCGAAGAATATTCCGTTCTTTAGATCTGTGCTGATGGAATCTTAATCTTCACTAATCCCACTACTTCATTTATGGTTTGATGCATTTTAACTGCGCAGGAGATCCACACAGACGATTACACGAGACCCAACCACCAACACCCATACACTTCCAAAAAGACATACTAAGAGGAAGTTGTACCGGAGCTACTCGAGGGGGTAGATTTAAAAGTCTATTTTGACTCTCTTGTTGATGGGTCCTTTTTTGGAGAAGCAGGATCATTACACATCTATTGCATGGATTCTAAAGTTATTTTGGATTCTAGTGATGCAAATTTGCGTCCAAAAAAACTGTCCTCAATCATAGCTGTCACATTGAAGGATATTCCTTAATTCAAGATAGATAATTGACATGATACTTGATCATAATAACCTTAAATATGTAAAGATTGGTTCACCTTAAACCTCAAAATGATAGGACACATTTTTTTGATCGCAAGCTTACGTTAAGTTTCACCTCATGTCACCATCTTAGAGAAGAAGTTATTGTCGTCGCCTAGGCTGTTTTTTTTTCCGGGAATCAAGAATCTTAAAATCTATCAATCTGTGATTTCACTTTAATGGATCCAAGATCTTACTGAAACTGATTGGATTAACTTTTTTATCGCAAAACAGGAATTAAAGTCAAATGTGATATGAGATGTGTGATTTGGTACCGGCAGATGCTTTGCTAAGGGACAATCCCGATATATGAACAACATCTTAACATGCAACGAGACTTCATTATACTGTTATGAAAAAATCTACTGGAATTGTGGAGCTCGCCGCCTTGGACACACAATAGACAGTCGCAGAAAAAGGGTACACAAAACAGTACCTGTCTGAAAAAATCTACTGGAATTGTGGAGCTCGCCGCCTTGGACACACAAAAGACAGTCGCAGAAAAAGGGTACACAAAACAGTACCTGTCTGAAAAAATCTACTGGAATTGTGGAGCTCGCCGCCTTGGACACACAAAAGACAGTCACAGAAAAAGGGTACACAAAACAGTACCTGTCTGAAAAAATCTACTGGAATTGTGGAGCTCGCCGCCTTGGACACACAAAAGACAGTCGCAGAAAAAGGGTACACAAAACAGTACCTGTCTGAAAAAATCGACTGGAATTGTGGAGCTCGCCGCCTTGGACACACAAAAGACAGTCGCAGAAAAAGGGTACACAAAACAGTACCTGCCTGAAAAAATCTACTGGAATTGTGGAGCTCGCCGCCTTGGACACACAAAAGACAGTCGCAGAAAAAGGGTACACAAAACAGTACCTGTCTGAAAAAATCTACTGGAATTGTGGAGCTCGCCGCCTTGGACACACAAAAGACAGTCGCAGAAAAAGGGTACACAAAACAGTACCTGTCTGAAAAAATCTACTGGAATTGTGGAGCTCGCCGCCTTGGACACACAAAAGACAGTCGCAGAGAAAGGGTACACAAAACAGTACCTGTCTGAAAAAATCTACTGGAATTGTGGAGCTCGCCGCCTTGGACACACAATAGACAGTCGCAGAAAAAGGGTACACAAAACAGTACCTGCCTGAAAAAATCTACTGGAATTGTGGAGCTCGCCGCCTTGGACACACAAAAGACAGTCGCAAAAAAAGGGTACACAAAACAGTACCTGTCTGAAAAAATCTACTGGAATTGTGGAGCTCGCCGCCTTGGACACACAAAAGACAGTCGCAGAAAAAGGGTACACAAAACAGTACCTGTCTGAAAAAATCTACTGGAATTGTGGAGCTCGCCGCCTTGGACACACAAAAGACAGTCGCAGAAAAAGGGTACACAAAACAGTACCTGCCTGAAAAAATCTACTGGAATTGTGGAGCTCGCCGCCTTGGACACACAAAAGACAGTCGCAGAAAAAGGGTACACAAAACAGTACCTGCCTGAAAAATCTACTGGAATTGTGGAGCTCGCCGCCTTGGACACACAAAAGACAGTCGCAGAAAAAGGGTACACAAAACAGTACCTGTCTGAAAAAATCTACTGGAATTGTGGAGCTCGCCGCCTTGGACACACAAAAGACAGTCGCAGAAAAAGGGTACACAAAACAGTACCTGTCTGAAAAAATCTACTGGAATTGTGGAGCTCGCCGCCTTGGACACACAAAAGACAGTCGCAGAAAAAGGGTACACAAAACAGTACCTGTCTGAAAAAATCTACTGGAATTGTGGAGCTCGCCGCCTTGGACACACAAAAGACAGTCGCAGAAAGAGGGTACACAAAACAGTACCTGTCTGAAAAAATCTACTGGAATTGTGGAGCTCGCCGCCTTGGACACACAAAAGACAGTCGCAGAAAAAGGGTACACAAAACAGTACCTGCCTGAAAAAATCTACTGGAATTGTGGAGCTCGCCGCCTTGGACACACAATAGACAGTCGCAGAAAAAGGGTACACAAAACAGTACCTGCCTGAAAAAATCTACTGGAATTGTGGAGCTCGCCGCCTTGGACACACAAAAGACAGTCGCAAAAAAAGGGTACACAAAACAGTACCTGTCTGAAAAAATCTACTGGAATTGTGGAGCTCGCCGCCTTGGACACACAAAAGACAGTCGCAGAAAAAGGGTACACAAAACAGTACCTGTCTGAAAAAATCTACTGGAATTGTGGAGCTCGCCGCCTTGGACACACAAAAGACAGTCGCAGAAAAAGGGTACACAAAACAGTACCTGTCTGAAAAAATCTACTGGAATTGTGGAGCTCGCCGCCTTGGACACACAAAAGACAGTCGCAGAAAAAGGGTACACAAAACAGTACCTGTCTGAAAAAATCTACTGGAATTGTGGAGCTCGCCGCCTTGGACACACAAAAGACAGTCGCAGAAAAAGGGTACACAAAACAGTACCTGTCTGAAAAAATCTACTGGAATTGTGGAGCTCGCCGCCTTGGACACACAAAAGACAGTCGCAGAAAAAGGGTACACAAAACAGTACCTGTCTGAAAAAATCTACTGGAATTGTGGAGCTCGCCGCCTTGGACACACAAAAGACAGTCGCAGAAAAAGGGTACACAAAACAGTACCTGCCTGAAAAAATCTACTGGAATTGTGGAGCTCGCCGCCTTGGACACACAAAAGACAGTCGCAGAAAAAGGGTACACAAAACAGTACCTGTCTGAAAAAATCTACTGGAATTGTGGAGCTCGCCGCCTTGGACACACAAAAGACAGTCGCAGAAAAAGGGTACACAAAACAGTACCTGTCTGAAAAAATCTACTGGAATTGTGGAGCTCGCCGCCTTGGACACACAAAAGACAGTCGCAGAAAAAGGGTACACAAAACAGTACCTGTCTGAAAAAATCTACTGGAATTGTGGAGCTCGCCGCCTTGGACACACAAAAGACAGTCGCAGAAAAAGGGTACACAAAACAGTACCTGTCTGAAAAAATCTACTGGAATTGTGGAGCTCGCCGCCTTGGACACACAAAAGACAGTCGCAGAAAAAGGGTACACAAAACAGTACCTGTCTGAAAAAATCTACTGGAATTGTGGAGCTCGCCGCCTTGGACACACAAAAGACAGTCGCAGAAAAAGGGTACACAAAACAGTACCTGCCTGAAAAAATCTACTGGAATTGTGGAGCTCGCCGCCTTGGACACACAAAAGACAGTCGCAGAAAAAGGGTACACAAAACAGTACCTGTCTGAAAAAATCTACTGGAATTGTGGAGCTCGCCGCCTTGGACACACAAAAGACTCGACGCCTTGGACAAAAAGGGTACCTGTCTGAAAAAATCTACTGGAATTGTGGAGCTCGCCGCCTTGGACACAAAAGACAGTCGCAGAAAAAGGGTACACAAAACAGTACCTGTCTGAAAAAATCTACTGGAATTGTGGAGCTCGCCGCCTTGGACACACAAAAGACAGTCGCAGAAAGAGGGTACACAAAACAGTACCTGTCTGAAAAAATCTACTGGAATTGTGGAGCTCGCCGCCTTGGACACACAAAAGACAGTCGCAGAAAAAGGGTACACAAAACAGTACCTGTCTACTGGAATTGTGGAGCTCGCCGCCTTGGACACACAAAAGACAGTCGCAGAAAGAGGGTACACAAAACAGTACCTGTCTGAAAAAATCTACTGGAATTGTGGAGCTCGCCGCCTTGGACACACAAAAGACAGTCGCAGAAAAAGGGTACACAAAACAGTACCTGTCTGAAAAAATCTACTGGAATTGTGGAGCTCGCCGCCTTGGACACACAAAAGACAGTCGCAGAAAAAGGGTACACAAAACAGTACCTGTTGAAAAAATCTACTGGAATTGTGGAGCTCGCCGCCTTGGACACACAAAAGACAGTCGCAGAAAAAGGGTACACAAAACAGTACCTGTCTGAAAAAATCTACTGGAATTGTGGAGCTCGCCGCCTTGGACACACAAAAGACAGTCGCAGAAAAAGGGTAGTACCTGCCTGAAAAAATCTACTGGAATTGTGGAGCTCGCCGCCTTGGACACACAAAAGACAGTCGCAGAAAAAGGTACACAAAACAGTACCTGTCTGAAAAAATCTACTGGAATTGTGGAGCTCGCCGCCTTGGACACACAAAAGACAGTCGCAGAAAAAGGGTACACAAAACAGTACCTGTCTGAAAAAATCTACTGGAATTGTGGAGCTCGCCGCCTTGGACACACAAAAGACAGTCGCAGAAAAGGGTACACAAAACAGTACCTGTCTGAAAAAATCTACTGGAATTGTGGAGCTCGCCGCCTTGGACACACAAAGACAGTCGCAGAAAGGGTACACAAAACAGTACCTGCCTGAAAAAATCTACTGGAATTGTGGAGCTCGCCGCCTTGGACACACAAAAGACAGTCGCAAAAAAAGGGTACACAAAACAGTACCTGTCTGAAAAAATCTACTGGAATTGTGGAGCTCGCCGCCTTGGACACACAAAAGACAGTCGCAGAAAAAGGGTACACAAAACAGTACCTGTCTGAAAAAATCTACTGGAATTGTGGAGCTCGCCGCCTTGGACACAAAAAGACAGTCGCAGAAAAAGGGTACCTGTCTGAAAAAATCTACTGGAATTGTGGAGCTCGCCGCCTTGGACACACAAAAGACAGTCGCAGAAAAAGGGTACAAAAACAGTACCTGCCTGAAAAATCTACTGGAATTGTGGAGCTCGCCGCCTTGGACACACAAAAGACAGTCGCAGAAAAAGGGTACACAAAACAGTACCTGTCTGAAAAAATCTACTGGAATTGTGGAGCTCGCCGCCTTGGACACACAAAAGACAGTCGCAGAAAAAGGGTACACAAAACAGTACCTGTCTGAAAAAATCTACTGGAATTGTGGAGCTCGCCGCCTTGGACACACAAAAGACAGTCGCAGAAAAAGGGTACACAAAACAGTACCTGTCTGAAAAAATCTACTGGAATTGTGGAGCTCGCCGCCTTGGACACACAAAAGACAGTCGCAGAAAGAGGGTACACAAAACAGTACCTGTCTGAAAAAATCTACTGGAATTGTGGAGCTCGCCGCCTTGGACACACAAAAGACAGTCGCAGAAAAAGGGTACACAAAACAGTACCTGCCTGAAAAATCTACTGGAATTGTGGAGCTCGCCGCCTTGGACACACAATAGACAGTCGCAGAAAAAGGGTACACAAAACAGTACCTGCCTGAAAAAATCTACTGGAATTGTGGAGCTCGCCGCCTTGGACACACAAAAGACAGTCGCAAAAAAAGGGTACACAAAACAGTACCTGTCTGAAAAAATCTACTGGAATTGTGGAGCTCGCCGCCTTGGACACACAAAAGACAGTCGCAGAAAAAGGGTACACAAAACAGTACCTGTCTGAAAAAATCTACTGGAATTGTGGAGCTCGCCGCCTTGGACACACAAAAGACAGTCGCAGAAAAAGGGTACACAAAACAGTACAGTCTGAAAAAATCTACTGGAATTGTGGAGCTCGCCGCCTTGGACACAAAAAGACAGTCGCAGTACACAAAACAGTACCTGTCTGAAAAAATCTACTGGAATTGTGGAGCTCGCCGCCTTGGACACACAAAAGACAGTCGCACAAAAAGGACACACAAAACAGTACCTGTCTGAAAAAATCTACTGGAATTGTGGAGCTCGCCGCCTTGGACACACAAAAGACAGTCGCAGAAAAAGGGTACACAAAACAGTACCTGTCTGAAAAAATCTACTGGAATTGTGGAGCTCGCCGCCTTGGACACACAAAAGACAGTCGCAGAAAAAGGGTACACAAAACAGTACCTGTCTGAAAAAATCTACTGGAATTGTGGAGCTCGCCGCCTTGGACACACAAAAGACAGTCGCAGAAAAAGGGTACACAAAACAGTACCTGTCTGAAAAAATCTACTGGAATTGTGGAGCTCGCCGCCTTGGACACACAAAAGACAGTCGCAGAAAAAGGGTACACAAAACAGTACCTGTCTGAAAAAATCTACTGGAATTGTGGAGCTCGCCGCCTTGGACACACAAAAGACAGTCGCAGAAAAAAGGGTACACAAAACAGTACCTGTCTGAAAAAATCTACTGGAAAAATCTACTACCTGGAAAAAATCTACTGGAATTGTGGAGCTCGCCGCCTTGGACACACAAAAGACAGTCGCAAAAAAAGGGTACACAAAACAGTACCTGTCTGAAAAAATCTACTGGAATTGTGGAGCTCGCCGCCTTGGACACACAAAAGACAGTCGCAGAAAAAGGGTACACAAAACAGTACCTGTCTGAAAAAATCTACTGGAATTGTGGAGCTCGCCGCCTTGGACACACAAAAGACAGTCGCAGAAAAAGGGTACACAAAACAGTACCTGCCTGAAAAAATCTACTGGAATTGTGGAGCTCGCCGCCTTGGACACACAAAAGACAGTCGCAGAAAAAGGGTACACAAAACAGTACCTGCCTGAAAAATCTACTGGAATTGTGGAGCTCGCCGCCTTGGACACACAAAAGACAGTCGCAGAAAAAGGGTACACAAAACAGTACCTGTCTGAAAAAATCTACTGGAATTGTGGAGCTCGCCGCCTTGGACACACAAAAGACAGTCGCAGAAAAAGGGTACACAAAACAGTACCTGTCTGAAAAAATCTACTGGAATTGTGGAGCTCGCCGCCTTGGACACACAAAAGACAGTCGCAGAAAAAGGGTACACAAAACAGTACCTGTCTGAAAAAATCTACTGGAATTGTGGAGCTCGCCGCCTTGGACACACAAAAGACAGTCGCAGAAAAAGGGTACACAAAACAGTACCTGTCTGAAAAAATCTACTGGAATTGTGGAGCTCGCCGCCTTGGACACACAAAAGACAGTCGCAGAAAAAGGGTACACAAAACAGTACCTGCCTGAAAAAATCTACTGGAATTGTGGAGCTCGCCGCCTTGGACACACAATAGACAGTCGCAGAAAAAGGGTACACAAAACAGTACCTGCCTGAAAAAATCTACTGGAATTGTGGAGCTCGCCGCCTTGGACACACAAAAGACAGTCGCAAAAAAGGGTACACAAAACAGTACCTGTCTGAAAAAATCTACTGGAATTGTGGAGCTCGCCGCCTTGGACACACAAAAGACAGTCGCAGAAAAAGGGTACACAAAACAGTACCTGTCTGAAAAAATCTACTGGAATTGTGGAGCTCGCCGCCTTGGACACACAAAAGACAGTCGCAGAAAAAGGGTACACAAAACAGTACCTGCCTGAAAAAATCTACTGGAATTGTGGAGCTCGCCGCCTTGGACACACAAAAGACAGTCGCAGAAAAAGGGTACACAAAACAGTACCTGCCTGAAAAATCTACTGGAATTGTGGAGCTCGCCGCCTTGGACACACAAAAGACAGTCGCAGAAAAAGGGTACACAAAACAGTACCTGTCTGAAAAAATCTACTGGAATTGTGGAGCTCGCCGCCTTGGACACACAAAAGACAGTCGCAGAAAAAGGGTACACAAAACAGTACCTGTCTGAAAAAATCTACTGGAATTGTGGAGCTCGCCGCCTTGGACACACAAAAGACAGTCGCAGAAAAAGGGTACACAAAACAGTACCTGTCTGAAAAAATCTACTGGAATTGTGGAGCTCGCCGCCTTGGACACACAAAAGACAGTCGCAGAAAAAGGGTACACAAAACAGTACCTGTCTGAAAAAATCTACTGGAATTGTGGAGCTCGCCGCCTTGGACACACAAAAGACAGTCGCAGAAAAAGGGTACACAAAACAGTACCTGTCTGAAAAAATCTACTGGAATTGTGGAGCTCGCCGCCTTGGACACACAAAAGACAGTCGCAGAAAAAGGGTACACAAAACAGTACCTGCCTGAAAAAATCTACTGGAATTGTGGAGCTCGCCGCCTTGGACACACAAAAGACAGTCGCAGAAAAAGGGTACACAAAACAGTTCCTGCCTGAAAAAATCTACTGGAATTGTGGAGCTCGCCGCCTTGGACACACAAAAGACAGTCGCAGAAAAAGGGTACACAAAACAGTACCTTTCTGAAAAAATCTACTGGAATTGTGGAGCTCGCCGCCTTGGACACACAAAAGACAGTCGCAGAAAAAGGGTACACAAAACAGTACCTGTCTGAAAAAATCTACTGGAATTGTGGAGCTCGCCGCCTTGGACACACAAAAGACAGTCGCAGAAAAAGGGTACACAAAACAGTACCTGTCTGAAAAAATCTACTGGAATTGTGGAGCTCGCCGCCTTGGACACACAATAGACAGTCGCAGAAAAAGGGTACACAAAACAGTACCTGCCTGAAAAAATCTACTGGAATTGTGGAGCTCGCCGCCTTGGACACACAATAGACAGTCGCAGAAAAAGGGTACAGAAAACAGTACCTGCCTGAAAAAATCTACTGGAATTGTGGAGCTCGCCGCCTTGGACATACAAAAGACAGTCGCAGAAAAAGGGTACACAAAAGAGTTCCTGCCTGAAAAAATCTACTGGAATTGTGGAGCTCGCCGCCTTGGACACACAAAAGACAGTCGCAGAAAAAGGGTACACAAAACAGTACCTTTCTGAAAAAATCTACTGGAATTGTGGAGCTCGCCGCCTTGGACACACAAAAGACAGTCGCAGAAAAAGGGTACACAAAACAGTACCTGTCTGAAAAAATCTACTGGAATTGTGGAGCTCGCCGCCTTGGACACACAAAAGACAGTCGCAGAAAAAGGGTACACAAAACAGTACCTGCCTGAAAAAATCTACTGGAATTGTGGAGCTCGCCGCCTTGGACACACAAAAGACAGTCGCAGAAAAAGGGTACACAAAACAGTGCCTGTCCGAAGACATCAAATCGATAAAGATCCTGCATCAAGTCAAGAATGAACACTTGGTTTCTTCATAACGACAACGCTCCAGCTAACCGCGTCAAAGTCTGCATTGACCAATACAGAACTGAAACTTCTTTAGCACCCTCCCTACAATCCAAACTTCTAGCACAGCTCCCTGCGAGGTTGTACTATTCCCAAATATGAAAATGAAGCAGAAATTGAAACGGTTTTCTAGTGGTAACAGTCCGAGAGCTATGGAACCTTTTTCATTAGTATACTACTACTCTAATCATATTTCTTGAGTCATGAATATAAATACTAAAATTAACACAGAAATCATTAGTTTAATAGAGAAAAGAAATTTTTTATACAGACCTCTTTTAAGTTTTTCAATGTAATATAATATTTTTAGACTATATTCGAAGAATTTGATTACATGAAATGAAGTAATTGACTAATAAATTAGTTGATAAATGAAAACGAATAAAATATAAATTTTTATACTAGCAGTATTGTGGAGGAATTTATTTTTCTAACTCTACATAAAAATTCAAAACTATATTAATTATGATTTTATTAAATATTATGCTTCTTCATAATCACTGGTTTCCAATGAAATATCACTGCTGCTAGTAGCTAGCGCACTGTCGCCGTATTCCAAATCATCCTCATTACTCTGTGATTCGGTTTCGTTCAAATTTTCTAAAAAATGCATAAATATTAATTAAGGAGCATAATATTTCGATAATTCTTATTAGAATGGGCATAATGAAATACCTATGATATTTCTTTCTGGATCTATGCCATCAGTTATCATCTCTATGGAAGGCAACTGATCACCTTCGAGCCATTGGAAGCAATATTTCTCATCTTCTTCTCTCCATCCATATTAAATCGGAGATGAAATGACAGGATTTTCATGGTAAGCATTGCATCATGTTCTCAATAAATGTTAGCGTAATTCTGATCTACAAGAAGGAAGCGCAGAGCCATCGAAATTATTAAGTACTTTATTAACAGTAAGAAAACTATCTATGATGAAAAATTTAAAGTGTATACTTTCACGAGCCAAAAATGCCCGTAGCTTCCGGACTATGAGGAACTTTTGAAAGCTTGAGATAGCGAGTGTGTCTTTTTTATTTTTTCTTCCTCCCAGACCCGTCCGACCTATGGTCCCCGGTAGGCACCGCACCCATCAGGCTTATTCTACCACATTTGCATGTTCAAGTCACCCACTCTAGCGCGGTAGTCCCCTCCACTAATCTGTACAGGTCCCTAACCGAGTAGGTAAGGTATGTCTCTGGGTCTCCTTTCGTTCTCCCAAACAGATTTTGCTTTCTGCGATCTAGTGCCTAGCAGTCGCGTAGTATGTGATCGGCTGTCTCCGATTCTATCCCACAAAGTCTACACTTTGTGTCCCTCTCAAGCACTCCGATTTTGTGTAGGTGTTCTTTCACCGCAGCATGTCCGGTTACAATGCAGAGCTGTTTCTTACTAAGGTGTAGTAGTTCTCTAGCTCTTTTCCTACATGGTTTCCCTATAAAGATTTTACCGGGTGTGTTTGACTCCCTAGTGAAACTTGACAGAACTGGTTTAAGGATTGCTTTCTGGGGATGGAGGATGTGGTCGTAAACCTGTGTTGCCACAAAAACTGATGGAAACATTTGTAAAGTATAATTGGATTCTCAAATATCTTTATTAGACGTTAATATTTTCACAAATCAATTCTACAATGTCAGCGTATTGCTACTTCTTCCTGTGCATATGGTATTCGACAGGAAATACGTTGTCTGTCTCCAGCAGCAATCGGTATCTGACCCGAGATTTCCGGAATCACATCTCGATCTCCGTGTTGCACTTATGTATAGCTGAGGGAGCGGCTTTCGGGTTGAAAGTTTTGCAGATACAGGATACGTTAAGCATTTTTTAGGCTCGATGCAATAGAATAAGATCTAGATTAATGCTCGGTTTTTTTGAGTGAGTGGTCAAGTTCAAGTCCAACTAAACCTAACTATAAATTAGGTGTTGGAATTAATTCGTAGCGTTTTTTTTAATGAAAAAGAATATTTATTTTAAATGAAAATAAAATAATAGCTTAATCAAAGTACTGCACATCGCTTTCTACTACTTTTGACCATCTTTCGGGCAGGGTACGAATACCACGTCGGAAGAACGCATCGTCTTTAGACGCAATCCACGAATCGACCCATTCTTGACAACTTTCGTATGAAGTGAACTTCTGATCAGACAAGCCATGAGCCATCGAACGAAACAAATGGTAATCAGAGGGTGCGATATCTGGAGAATACGGCGGATGGGGTAGGATTTCCCATTTAAGTGTTTCCAGATATGTTTGTACCGGTCTTGCGACGTATGGACGAGCATTGTCGTGCAGCAAAATGATTTTTTCGTGTATTCGGAGTATTCCGGCCGTTTTTCTTTTAATGCACGGCTCAAACGCATCAATTGCAGTCGGTATCGATCTCCAGTTATGGTTTCATTCGGTTGCAGCAGTTCATAATAAATCACACCGCGCTGATCCCACCAAATACAGAGTAGGAGCTTAGACCCATGGATATTTGGCTTTGTGACTGATCCTGACGGTTGGCCGGGCTTAACCCATGACTTTTTGCGCTTCGGATTGTTGTAATGGATCCATTTTTCATCGCCAGTGACAATTCGATGCAAAAAACCTTTCCTTTTCGCCCGTTGAAGCAACAGTTCACATGTCAAAAGTCTTCTCTCAATGTCCCTCGATTTCAATTCATATGGAACCCAATGTCCTTCCTTCTGGATTATGCCCAAAGTTTTGAGACGTTTTCCTACCGTTGATAAGTCAACTCCCAATGATGTAGACAAGGCTTGAAGTGTTCGACTTTCGTCTTCGTTAAGCAATACCTCCAACTCATTATCTTCAAATTTCTTCGGCTGTCCAGGTCGCTCCTTATCACCCAAGTCGAAATTGCCACCTTTAAAACGTGCAAACCACTTCCGACACGTTTGCTCAGCTAGAGCATGTTCACCATACACTTCCGCTAAAATACGATGAGCTTCAGCAGCACTTTTGTTCATATTAAAGTAATGAAGTAAAACTCCCCGCAAAAATACTTTATTCGGCACAAATGTTGACATATTCAATAAATTATAGTGTTGTTATTTACGATTCAAAAAGAAGTTGTATACAGCCCATGACTTTCAATGGCCGCTGTTTCACGATGAATACATTACTGTCGGTAACAACGAAATACTGTACTACCTACGCCATTTCTAGTAAAACGCTACGAATTAATTCCAACACCTAATAGTTGAACTGAGAAGCAGTTATTACGAATTTTTTGCAGGATCTAAGATCGGTGTCATATTCAAAATACAAACAAAGCACAGCCAATAGCAAAATGGGAAACTAGGATCTCGACAGGGCATTTATTGCATAATTTGTGGATAAAACCAATGAAGTATTAGAAAAAGTAATTCCTTTGCTGTGTAGAGTGTTCATACCTCTTCTTATAATAAATAATTTGTTTAAAACTGATGGCAAAACCTTCTTCAAATCCAAACCGTTTCGATCAAGGAAAAAGCACCAATCTAATCCTATTTACACCAGATTTCG
Source organism: Holotrichia oblita (assembly GCA_023690525.1). Lineage (NCBI taxonomy): Eukaryota > Metazoa > Arthropoda > Insecta > Coleoptera > Scarabaeidae > Holotrichia > Holotrichia oblita. The sequence goes on along the minus strand of CM043018.1, from coordinate 149,507,459 downwards.
ATACATTTTTATTATAGAACCAATAATAAATTTCCTACGAAAGGCGAATCGACCACCCTCTCGAATAAATATCAATTTGACGTGTATAAAGTAAGAAGCAAGTAGCCGCGTAGGGTGGTGATTTGTTGGCCTAGTTTGTGACCCCCTACGTCTAGTAATAGGACCACTACTTGCATCTTGCATCCAATTTTAACCAATTTACTTTACGAGAACGTATTACACGCTCGATTTAACCGGGTAATTGAAGGAAATGCACTCGGTATTACGGAGTGTTCGATAAAATTAAGGGTTGTTAAAAGACGTTTCCGCTTGGCAGTCAACTCAGCAGGTATCCTTAGAGATTTGCAACCGAAATGTCTTCATTAACACAAATTCTGCAATTTAAGAATTGGTATTATTATTATCTCATCACTCTATATTGTACAGATTCATATTTGTTACTTTAGCGCTAATTACAGCTTGATAACACGAGGGTAGAATACATACCTACAGCATTAATATTGTCAGAAAAGGCGACCTTAACCCACGACAATGGAACAAAGCTTTATGACGCGACTGAATGAGACAACAGTGGCATTTCGGGGATTCGCAGTCAGGAAGCTGTTTCGTGAGTATGCTCATTAAGCTCTACAAATATTACACTCAAATCTACATATTAATATAATCAAGGGTGTAAACTATAGTTTCTGAATAACGAATTTATTATATTTGATACAAAGAGTTTGATTTATTTCTCGATATGGTAACACTGTATATTTAATGTTAGTTAAGACGAGGAAGCACAGCTGAATACACTCTGACAACAACGAAATAAACAAACATCAAGTCTGTTCTCGTCCCCGAGTACAGTTAAAGGTTAGCCGCTCTGAATTACAGAGACAAGCCCTTATTTGTTCTCCGCTTCTTGCGTTTCGTTTTTGTTCCGCTTTCTTTCTTTCTTTTCCGTTTACTTTAAATTAAGATGGTTGTCTGCAATGCAGGTTCCTGTCCGAAGATGGATTTAATTACGGTTTATCTAGTTACCTGCAGCGGAAAGGATGTAATTCCTTTTGTCTTTGGATGAACTCCAGAGTAATGTGAGTAGGTACTCGTGTCGTTTGTCGATGGTGAGTACTATTGTCTGATACCTTTAAGAAAGTAACCCTACAATTGCAATGTTTAACTGAATTAATCTATGGCCTTCAATGAACTCGTTTCTCTCGTCGTTTGAGCAGAGCTTGTGTGTTGAGTATTTTGTACGAGTATTTTCGTTCTCTTTTATCTCGAAAGTCAAACACAACTGCTAATTCTAGACTACACCAGAGATGGAGCCACATATGTTACTAGCTAACTTCACTTTTCTCCATTTCTAAAAATATATTTTTGAACACTGCAGTCTAAGAGCTTCAATTTTCTAAGATTGAAGCGATTGCTCTTTTAGCCTTATATTCGTCCAGTAAGTAGCTCCCAAGGGTCGTGTTAGGGCGCTGAAGATATGTATCTTGAGCTATCTAAAGATGAGTTGAAAAATGCGTTGTTTTTGTTGAGTTTTTCAAACAGCCAATTCACAAACATTCGACGCAAACAATGGTCGGCCGGTTTTAATTCTTGAAAGAGTTGAACTTTATAAGCATGAAGATGAAGATCTTCATGCAAAGTATTGCGCAAAGTGCCTCTGGTGATGCCCAATTGTTGCGAACGTCGATGAGTTGATGTTCCAGGCTCATTCTCAACACTAAGCTGTACAGCGGATATGTTTGCATCACTACGGCCACTACGAGCGTATTGTTATGGTCTATTATCAGCAACAGTACCGTGAGCCTCGAATTTAGCGATTAAATTACGCACAGCGGTCTCAGAAGGAGTCTGATTACGAGGAAAAGCTGCTAAAATTTTCACCATTTTAATAGTAAATTTTCACAATTAAAACTCTTTGTTCAAGAGTGTAGCGGGTTAAAATTTCCCAACTTTTTACTAAATAAATGTCAAAATATGACAGCTCAATTCTTGACATTTCATCATTTGACAGCCAATTTACTTCCTAACCTCAAATTTGCCCACCTATTTGAATGAATATGAAAATAAAGGCACTACAACAAGACAATACACACAAATGACAGCTGACAGATAAGTGTTGACACTATCGTTTTGACATTTCACAGATAAATCCAGTATGGACAATTCACGAAAATAAATATTTCCTAATTTTTATGAATTTAGGGACTTTTTTGTTGCCAACTCAAGACACTTCAAAATAATCGCAGTGTATATTTCTATGTTTCTAAATTTTCAGACATTCAATTGTACCAACCTATATTATTCAATTTCCCCAATTCTGGTTATATTTCTCGCAGTTCCCGCAATTTTTCGACATTTCCATTTCGGAAACGTTTTGGCATTCATCCATTATGTCCTCCTACAGGTTTTAAGTTTACGATGCAAGCAATTTTAATCGAAGGAGGTTGGTTGCACCAAAATCCCTGCTTTGGGACAATTTTTTGACGTAAAGATACTGTCACGGTCATTATGTTTAGTTATTTGACAGCAAGATGTTAGGTTAGTCAATTACTACTTACTACCAACTTCTCAATGTTACCAAAAAAAATTTTGTTCTGCCAACCTCTTTTATTTGACATTTTTCGGCCAGCATAATGTAATCAAATTAACTTCCTGAAATATTTCCACTTGTAGGTCAATAAAACAACAATTAATTAAATACCAATTTATTCCAGAACATAAGCATGGCCATTTATATTTATATTATTAGTAATTTGACACATATTAAACGTCAATTTCTTCCACTGAAGAAGTCTTTTTAACAAAAACATAATTATTATTATGTTCTGGACTAAATTAGTATTTAATTAATTGTTGTTTTGACCTACAAGAAGAAATATTTTAGGAATTGAAAGATAAGTACATAAAGGTCAGAAAATAGATATATTAATCAAATTAACACAAATTGTGTACATTTTTTTCCCTCTTGGAAGAAGGTTTGACTAGACTGTGAGGTGGTGGTTTCAAAACCAGCTTAACTGGCTTCATAACTTTATGAAGTAAGTTTACCCTTATTAATTAATTCTTCATGACTCAAATCATTTAGTTACAGCTTAGCTGATATTAGGAACTAGCTGTCTGAAGTTGTTCACGGAACCGGGAACCTGTTCTCGCAAGTGAGATCTTGTTCAATCAAGCATCCCCACACAGTGCACAGCAGACAGAAAATCTTATTCGCCTGATTTGGTCCATGTGCGATTTCTGTTCTTTAATCTAAAACAGCGATCGCCAAATTTTTTTGATCATTTCTCGAAATCTCCATCTACCTCCCAACAAAAGTAATGTTCAGTTAATTAAGAATAATATAAAAATACTAAGTAATCAATGAGATGGGTGTGCTTGGTGTTTCTTTGTAACGTTCGCTCAATATAGGGTTGGAAAATTGGTCAACTTCAATCTTAAATCCCCTCGAAACTCCACGTTTAATTTGTTCTTGTACTTGGTTAAGATTGAATTGGAAACGCCAGCATAAATGGCTGAGTTATTTCGCAAAGTTTTACATTTTTTTGGATTATATTTATATTTGTTGAAAATTTGCTTATTGTTAAATATTTAATAAGGGTATTTGTTTCAAGATCCGATAATAATTCAGCAAGCTCATGTTGCAGGTTGATGCCCACGTTTTCAATTTGAGCGGAAGATGGCGCAATAATCCATTCAGGGATGTCAATGTTTTCCAAATCAACAAAGCGCAGTTTAAAATTCTCTGACTTGTATACAATGTGTCCGGGAAAATGTGGAAAATCTCTCGGATTCAGGTACAACAAAAAAAAATAGAAATCGTGGTTCTTTTTAATAGAAATAAAACATTAATTCTTTTATAATTTTTTTTCGCTCGAAAACGGTTCATTTTATCGACAATGAACAAGAGTACCTTTTCTTTAGCTTAATGTTCAAGGTATCCAAATTTGTTTTTTTTTTAACTCCTTATCATACAGGGTGTTAAAAATGTAAGCATTAAAATGTACAACCTAGTCCGCCCCTGGTAAATTAAACAAGCTAATTTAAATTTAAGGGCAATATTTTAAGAGACCCTTACTACTGTTTATCATATTAAATTTTCAGATTTCCAGTGGCGTCCTTTAGGAGGGGAACTTCATCATCTTATTTTTTAATGTTCTATCTGAATCCGAGAGATTTCCCGCATTTTCCCCGACACATTGTATATTTTCAAGTCTTCTTCTTTTATTTCTAATTGTCGCAGATTTGAAAAATTCATAATCCTATATACAGGGTTTTCAAACTTAAGTCGGCACTATTGCTAACTTTGTTATTATTGGAGCTACAAAGTTGGTTAAATTTTAAACTAGTGTAGTTTTTCAAAGTCAAATTAAATGGCAACGTACTGGGTCACGTTATTGTGAAAAACGTAATTTTTTTAAATGGGACACGCAGTTTTCTCACACAGAAAATTTAATTCTGAAAAAAACTTTCCTAGAACTTTTATCCTAAAGTCAATAATAACAGAGTTATTGATGATTGTTTTTACAGAAACTAAAAACAGTATTGTTTATTTTATTTTATTAGTTTCGAAAATAAAAAAAAACAAGAAATTTTAAATTCAGAGCAGATGCTGAAAAACATCACCCTCTTGCTCCAAGCACTTTTGAACCCGCCTGTTAACGCTTCTAGTAGCCTTAGCAATGATTCTACCATCAATATTATTAATAGCATGGCTGATGCTTTGCTGGAGATCTTCAAGAGTATCATACCGTCTTTCATACTCTGCACTTTTCACAAATCCCCAAAAGAAGAAATCCAAAGGTGTTATGTCCGGTGATCGGGGAGGCATACGAATAGGCCCGTTAGTTGATAGATATCGGCCATCAAAAAGGTCATGTAATAAGTTATGAATTTGGCGAACATTATGGGCAGAAGCGCCATCTTGTTGAAAGAATATCTGTTGTCTATCCATTAAATTCAGGTCATCCAAGAATTCTCCAAGGGTAGCGGTTAACATTTCGACATACCTCTCGCCAGTTAATGCACCTTGATCAAATACGGGGCCTACAATTCTTGAATCAATCAAGCCACACCAAACATTAACACTAAAGCGTCTCTGCGGATTACAAGGACGGAAAAGCATCGGGTTTTCTCGACTCCAATAGTGGCTGTTCTCCCTGTTGAAGAAATTTGATTCGTCACTCCAAAGAACCAAACGCCAAAAATTATGGTTAAGTCTAACTTGATTAATGTACCACTGACAAAACTGAGTCTGTCTTTCTTGATCTCCCGGTACCAGCGTCTGAATAGGTCTGTATTTGAACGGCACAAACTTATGTTTTTTTAGAATATTGTGAATAGTTCCCAAAGATAGTCCACTTTCTTCCTTTAAATCATTAATTGCATTATTAGGATTAGCTTCAAAGAAAGGTAAAAACGTTAATTTCAGTTGCTTCACTTATTATAAATTGTTTTTTGGTTCTAGTTTTCTTGAACACATTTTCATTTGATCGAAACTTACGGTACAAAAGTAAAAAGTACCTTCGATCTGGCAAGTTGCGCGTAGGAAATAAAACACCGTAACGTTCACGAGCTTGCAGGGAATTTTTATTACAAACGATGTAACATTCCATCATATCATATTTTTCTAAATGCGTGAAAGGTATTTTTTCATCAATAAACACAAAATGTTAATTGCTTACTGACAGAGGTTTAATGCAATATTTCAATGTTGATGACATTTGCAAAACAATCGAATTTTGTTTATGAAATAACAGCCACCTTGGCAAATTTGAAAAATCATCAATAACTCTGTTATTATTGACTTTAGGATAAAAGTTCATAGGAAAGTTTTTGTTCAGAATTAAATTTTCTGTCGACCGTGAGAACTGTATACTGGGTGTCCCATTTAAAAAAATTACATTTTTCACAATATCACGTGACCCAGTACGTCAATTATTTTTTTTTAAATGCCATTGTAATTTGCTTGAAAAACTACACTAGTTTGCCTATTTAACCAACTTTGTAGCTCCAATAATAACAAAGTTAGCAATAGTGCCGACTTAAGTTTGAAAACCCTATTTTTTGCTTCCAGCTTTGTTTGGACGTCATTAAATTTTCCAAATAAGTCCGCTAAATAAAAAAAATATGGTTCTTGTTGTTTTGGAGTTCGTTGCGTATTAAGAATTGTTTTTCCTTGGACCCCCCTGGCTCAAATCGACCCCTACTTGTGTTAAATAGACCCCTGGGGGTCTGTATAGTCCTCTTTGGCGACCTCTGATCTAAAGAAACAATCACATGCTCGACGTTTCATAACGGAGAATGAGATAGATGAAGCAATCCATCTATTTATTTAGAGCATTCCAAAAAATGAGTCCTCATAATTGGGTCCCTATAATCCATTTCATACTATCACTTAGATACATCTATAATCTGTATGATTAACTACCGCTAAGATACAATTTAATCCACGATTAGGTTGATTCTAATCTGAAGGTATCACAGCTTAAGTTTAATTAAATACAGTAGACTAGCTGTGTCGCAAGTGAACTTTATTATTCTTAGATAGATGTACTATATTGTACGTAATCTAGACGTATCTAATCTGAATTCTCGATATCTTGTACCTCTCATATGCAAATGAGTTCGCACGAAGTTTCAAATCGACATCAAGCGTAGGACTGTCAGGAAGATGGCAGCTAGCTATCGCGTTATGAATTATTCAGGGACGTCTTAAATCAATTAGAAGGAACTGTTCAATTATTTATACGGGAGTGCGAATAAAAGCTGCCCTGCTGCGTTTCTCGTAAATTTTCCTGTAGTTAAAGGTGCAAGAACACGCAAGTAAAACGTAACTATTACACGATATCGTAAAAGGTAAGAATGCTTGTATCTATATAGTTTCTTTTTTTTTTCATTTTGGAATATTATAAAATTGTTAAGTTCGTATTACCCTCAAGTTTTGCGGACAATTGACGTTAATTAATATAAAACTCTCTAGACGATTTGATGCAAATTAGACGATATTGGCAGGAGTAAAAGGGTACTAAATTTCTGAACTGCCACACCGCTTTTAGGTTTTATTTTGCAGAATCTTCATGAATAAATATGAGGGGGAATTTACGACTCGGAAGCTTTAACTAAAGGAGTGACATTATGTTGAGTATCTATCTAGTTTTTCTTGCTAAAAAATCGGAGTCAATTATCTCTTCGTCCGGACATCACGTATTGACCTTTAGATTACTAAAAGCTGCGTAATTGCATACCCAATTTATTACTTGAGATTCCACAAAAACTCATTTTTTATAATAGTTGTATTTATTTATGTATCTTAGCCGTTAGCGATGGGGGAAAAGTCACAGACATTTTAAGATACATCCGAAAATAACTCGGCAAACATTCAATAATACAGCCTTATTCGAAAGCCGTGAACAAACAGGGAGGAAAAAATTCTCGAGCAAACAAACTCCAAGCTGGATGTTCCACGATTTAATGCTCTTAATTTGTTGTTTGAAAGTCTAATAACTCACGTCGTGTCCTGAATCAATTTGAGATATTATTACATCACCTAAAGTATCAAAAAGAAAAAAAAAAAACACGGACGAAAATGATTTTATAAAACTTGAATTTGAATTTCTTATTCGGTCAACTTCAACGCGATGGGATTCCATCTTTGCAAACTTCTTCTCCGGAGATAATTTAATTTTGAAACGTGACGGCTGAGAGTCTTCGAGTTCTGCTTTTGACAGTATTAAGTCTTAAATTGCATATATTTACTAGCGTGTTAATAAATTTATTTTACAAAAATTTTTATATAATATAGACTTCGTGAAAAATGGGCATTCATCGTTACATATTTCACTAACCCTTCACCTCACTTTAATACCACCATCTGCTCTAAAAATATTGAATTCAGATTCAGTCACCTTTTGCCATTGCTCAGATGTCCAATTGCCCATTTAACTCTCTTAATTTTCATACAAACTTATTTTGTTTCATATTCCTAATAATTATTATAATAATAAATATCTTCTATCACGTCTTGTATTATAAACAAATGAAATTCTACAAACAAATGAAATGCTATTCTGGGACGTATTTAGAAAGTCTTTCTTTTCACTTTTCTTTTATATTGGGATGAAGAAGAAATTAAAAATTAAGGCCCAACAGTAGTCAGTAAGCTAACATTAACAATTTCCTCGTCATCCTCAGATTTTTTATTTCCTAAGAAAAAGTACTCTCTTCGCTTTAGCTGTTTAATCAAAAGGAACCGACTGATTTGGTTCGTGATCTATAAAAAATTATCGACACAGCAAGCTGAAGTGTTAAGGTCGAGACTGATCAAGAGAAACAGTTTTGGTCAATCTTTCGATATCTATGTTGAATTCATAGAAGTGAAGACGATGTATTGATTCCAGTAGAACCACCTTCAAAGCAGTACTATACTTCATACTGGCAATGCAATGCAGAACCAGAATACAATCAATAAATAGCCTACAAGGAAATCATATTATCTCGACTTCATGTCTAACCTTATGGACAATTTTTTTAAAAGTTCTTTATAAATCAGGTCAAGTCTCGAATCATTTCAAAGAAAAGCTTTCTAAATTGGATGAAGTGAAGTTAAAATAATCTCTTTCAAAGCAATGATCAGGGGATTTTTGCAGCAACAGAAAAGGTTATGATTATGGAGCGCTTCCACCAAAACATCCGTACAATCGAACACCGTTATCGAGATTACTTGAATCCTTCCATGATAAGAAGATGCTGGCCCTTCCTTTGGCATCATCAAATCGCAAATTAAAAAACCCTATCTACGAATGGACATATTACAGGTGGAAAAGATCACCACGACAAGGACAGGCAAAGGGAGTTCCTAAGGGAACAGAGGCCTGAGTTTACTGAAGACCTACCGAGTAAAGACAGGAAGACTGTCAAAGTGATAGTAGGTCATTGCAGACTGAATAGGCATATGCTTAATTAACATCGGGCCGGCAGATGATGCTCTCTGCAGATTCTGTCAAGAGGAAGAAGAAAATTAAGAAGGCAAAATTAGAGAGCGTCGTCTAGGATAAACCACTTTATGACCTTGTTCTGCAAGGCTAATTTTTATGGCTTTAGTATCTGTATCATGATGTAATCTGCTTAAGAAAAACTTGAATGTTCTCGCAATACACTTGCGAATTTACTGTTCTAGGCACCCAAAGGAAATTATCTTTGATCTGGGCTCCCCAGCCACATGGGAGTGAAGGAAAACGAGGCGGCGGATGAGCTGGATCATCAAAGCCTTTCATAGGAGCTGGCCCTTCCTTTGACATCATCAAATCGCAAATTAAAAAACCCCATCTACGAATGGAGATATTACAGGTGGAAAAGATCACCACGACAAGGACAGGCAAAGGGAGTTCCTAAGGGAACAGAGGCCTGAGTTTACTGAAGACCTACCGAGTAAAGACAGGAAGACTGTCAAAGTGATAGTAGGTCATTGCAGACTGAATAGGCATATGTTTAGTTAACATCGGGCCGGCAGATGATGCTCTCTGCAGATTCTGTCAAGAGGAAGAAGAAAATTAAGAAGGCAAAATTAGAGAGCGCCGTCTAGGACAAACCACTTTATGACCTTGTTCTGCAAGGCTAATTTTTATGGCTTTAGTATCTGTATCATGATGTAATCTGCTTAAGAAAAACTTGAATGTTCTCGCAATACACTTGCGAATTTACTGTTGTAGGCACCCAAGGGAAATTATCTTTGACCTGGGTTCCCCAGCCACATGGGAGTGAAGGAAAACGAGGCGGCGGATGAGCTGGATCATCAAAGCCTTTCATAGGAGCTGGCCCTTACTTTGGCATCATCAAATCGCAAATTAAAAAACCCCATCTACGAATGGACATATTACAGGTGGAAAAGATCACCACGACAAGGACAGGCAAAGGGAGTTCCTAAGGGAACAGAGGCCTGAGTTTACTGAAGACCTACCGAGTAAAGACAGGAAGACTGTGAAAGTGATAGTAGGTCATTGCAGACTGAATAGGCATATGCTTAATTAACATCGGGCCGGCAGATGATGCTCTCTGCAGATTCTGTCAAGAGGAAGAAGAAAATTAAGAAGGCAAAATTAGAGAGCATCGTCTAGGATAAACCACTTTATGACCTTGTTCTGCAAGGCTAATTTTTATGGCTTTAGTATCTGTATCATGATGTAGTCTGCTTAAGAAAAACCTGAATGTTCTCGCAATACACTTGCGAATTTACTGTTGTAGGCACCCAAAGGAAATTATCTTTGGCCTGGGCGCCCCAGCCACATGGGAGTGAAGGAAAACGAGGCGGCGGATGAGCTGGATCATCAAGGCCTTTCATAGGAGCTGGCCCTTCCTTAGGCATCACCAAATCGCAAATTAAAAAGCGCCATCTACGAATAGACATATAACAGGTGGAAAAGATCACCACGGCAAGGACAGGCAAAGGGAGTTCCTAAGGGAACAGAGGCCTGAGTTTAGGCTGGCAGATGATGCTCTCTGCAGATTCTGTCAAGAGGAAGAAGAAAATTAAGAAGGCAAAATTAGAGAGCATCGTCTAGGATAAACCACTTTATGACCTTGTTCTGCAAGGCTAATTTTTATGGCTTTAGTATCTGTATCATGATGTAATCTGCTTAAGAAAAACCTGAATGTTCTCGCAATACACTTGCGAATTTAATTGATGTTGGCACAGTTTTCTTTTTCTCATAATTGGAACAATATTGAAGCTTATCTCAATTCTCATTGGACGAATGTACTTCTAACGTTTCTTGTAAGGAGAAAAAAGTTAATCTAAGATATATCTCTAAGAAAAAGTAAATAATACTTTCACGAAATAATGACTATACCGTCACATTGTTTTTTTTTTATAAAAACAAAAGGAAACGTATACATAGAAAGAAGGAAAGTTTCTTTTCAACTCAAGTTGAACGACCAATACTTGTCGCCTTATATTTACCTAATATCTAGCCATATAATCCAACTTAATAACAGAATTCAGACAGCTTGGCGTTGAAGTAGAATAATACGCAGTCACAACGACACAGAACTTTTAAGATGAAAACTTACTAATGTGGTGCGGTGGTGAGACCGACTCAAAACCCCCTTGAAAATATAGAAAGAGAAAGATGGGGATAGATATGATGCGATTGCCTAATGTAAAAGTTCGTTTCTGTTGAGGTTGTCTGGTTTTCCACTGGAGAAGTTAGGAATTTTACTAATGCTATGTTTGTTATTGTTTTTTTTTTTGCTTCGCAGTATAACTTTTCATTAACTCATGTTTGTTGTTTTATTTTCTGCGTACATTTTACTCCATGCTTTTATCTTATATAACTAATTCTAGTTTATAATTTGAATTATCTAGAAAGGTTAATTAGTATTATTGGATTTAGGTGTTGTATGTAGATGTTCGGTTGTAAAAATAACGTAAAAAGAATATAATTTACATAGCTTTTGATGACACGGTTGTTAGCACATTGCGCTGTGACCAAACACTTCATGGGAAAACATTTGTTTGACGCTGAGCAAATAATGGACTTCAAGTATTTCGTTGTGTATTTTCCACCTGTTCACCAGAAAGTAAGTAATGGTTGTTATATTTTATATTTTTTTAGGGAGTGGAACATTTATTTAAAAAGTCTGTTATTGTAAATGTTTTCTATTTCTATTACTACAAAATTCCAACGGGTCAATAAAGGAGAGAAACAAATTAATGTTATTGAAAAATTCGAGAGTGAAACATCAACCACAAATAATCCTACCACCACATCCATGACCAATACCGGAAAGAAACCGCAACGAAGACAAAACAAAATTATACCATCGCATTAAAAAATAAACACACGAGTATGTTTGACACTGAATGATATCCGGATGGCTATTGTGCCTGGGGAAAGTTGGAGGGATGTGCTGAGGGTGGATTGTTTGGACGCGAGCACTTGCTCCAAATCTATACACCCTGAGACGATGTCAAATTAAAAAGTAGTCAAAGGAGAAGACCTACCGCAACCAGTCAGTGCTCTGGTATGGATTCCAGACCCTCCTGTGGAACTGGAAAAGATTCTGTACCGACTTGGAGAGTGCTGAACATCAAGGCTCTCCAGAAAGGGGAACAGATGGTAGTCGCCATGGACGAGAGCTCATGGAAGACACTCCAGGACACCTACGACGGCATTCTACATTTACACTCCTCCTCCGTGTCGTCTCTCCAACTTTTGGGACGAAAGGAGAAGGAAGAGGAAGGAGCTATTGAAGACGAGAGATGGATACTGTGGAGACAGGACCATCAAGACGTTAGATTACGTTTAAATAAATAAGTAGGGCACGGTCTAGGTCCGAATTAGCAGCAATTTTAAGTTAGCTAGAGTAGGGTGTAGTTCAGTAATGCATCGGATTGTTTTAGATCAGGAAAATCCGGTGCAGTACCTCTGAGTGGAGCATGGAGTTTTAGTAAACGTATTGTTAATTAATTATGTTTTAATCAAATAAAGAGTTACCTTGGGGACCAGGTGGGAACGCAGAAACTAAATCGGTACCAGAAGGTACCATAACGGACCTTCTGGAAATGCAACTGGTGGACGTCCTGCCAACCCCACCAGGCGAGACTGATACAGCAGAGTTTGACCATTTTGTGGTTTTCCATAGGTAATTATTTTGCATCCGTTTTCTTCAATTTTTTTGATGCTGAAAGTAGATTATGCTGCATATTTGGTACCACCAAGGCTTCAATAAACGTTTGCTATCTGTATTATTATGTACAGTCGCTTGCAATAAGTCTGCGTACAAGTCGTATGCCAATTTCCATGTTTTTTCGTTGTATTGAAATGTACATTTAAAAAAATGTCAACTTGACAGTATAATATGTTTAATAATAAAGCGTACGCAATTTTATTGCAAGCGAGTGTACATGGGTAAATATTTTCTTTCTGTTATGTGTTCTTTAACATCTTCGTTCACAAAATGATTACTCGCTCCCGAGTCAATAACAGAATACAACTTGTGCAAATTGAATTTCCTTTTGACCCTCATCAGCGTTATTTCCCTGCTGCTTATTAATTTTTTTAATGTGTGTGTGGTGGGTACTTAGTTGCAATGACTCCGTAAGTTGTATTACTTGTCTGGCTTTCACTGCAACTCTCGCGGTGTTGTGTGTGTAAATTGTGTTCAAAATAGCTTTGTGACAGCATCATATAGCCTTTTATAATGCCGCGCTGTTTATCATATCGGATTTCAACTCTCCGAGAAAAAAATTCACCATCTCTGTAGACAATCGAAACCTGACTCCTATCGTCCCACCACAACGATAGTCAGCCGCCTAACCACTGCGGCTATCGACCCGTTATTGTGATAACTGTAAGCTCTACTTGTTGTACATTGATAACTTGATCTTCCTCTATATTGGCTTTTAATATTTTTAGGATCCTTTATTATCATTAGCTTTGAAACTTGTGTCATTATCATACTCTAGACAGTTTTGTACCTGTAATTTTAATTCTTCATCTATAGGAATCTAGCTTTTGCGAAGTCCATTGTCAACTTGGCAATTGTTTCTAGAGCATATTCTCAATCACTTTCATCTAAGACAGTCCTATGTTCTTTCAATTCTCAGATTACTGCGTCAAATTTAATGTAGCTACAATCTTTTAGACAGTACGTGAACTATGATTGATTGCGCTTTTACTACTTGTGTTGTCGTTAGAGTCAACTTTGCTTCCAAAATGTCCTCGCATCATTCTCAGTGTCAGAATTGTTTGAATTCTAAACCATCGTTTATTAAAATTGTTTTCCTCCAAAATTAAAACAAGGGAGCTTGACAATCCTGACATTTCGATAATTTCTTGTTATTGATTTCGGTTCGCTTCCCACCACCAAATCTTTATTGAGCTACCACCATACTGGGTGCATAACATCTTAGAATTTGTGTGCTTTTAAAGTACGAGGTGTGGTAGAAAAGTAATTAGATTGGCAACACTGCAAGTGATGTAGCAACGCTGCGCTGTTCTCCTTGATAGATCCCTCAATAGCTCAGTGCGAGTTTCAACTCGTTCCGTTAACGAAGTGATCTTTGCGACTGCTATTTCCGAAGTTGTGTTTTGATTTTGTCTTAAGCTTGGATAATCGGCAAGTGTGATGTATAAAAAGTTAAGTTGTTTATCCCGAGCTGTGTCAACACTTTAGTGAGATCAGACCATCGTTTAACGTTAAGAATGTTGAGTGAACAATTAAATTTGAACAGATTTACCGTTCATCAAATTTTGACTCAACATTTGGACATGGGAAAGGTCTGTGCCAAAGTTGTGCTGGAAAACTTCACAATTGAGCAGAAGGACATTCGATAAAACAAGTGCCTTGATCTTTCTGACAAAATTGCTAATGAGCAAGATTTCTTTAGTCGTGCAAAGTCAAGAGTGGCGACCAAATAAAGCTCGAATGAGCAAATCGAAGATTAAATCAATGCTGATTTGTTTTTCTTTTTGACAAAAGAGGAATCGTCCACAAAGAATTTGTTCCTCCAGGACAAATTGTCAATTAAATTTTTTATAAAGACGTCCTTGAGAGGCTCAGAAAAAGAGTAATGTGCATGAGACTAGACATTGCAGACAAATGGATGGTCCATCATAACAATGCCCCATGTCACACTGCCCCCCTTTCAATAACAAATTTTTCACCTCAAAAGGCAATCCTGTGGTTCCCCAGCCCTCCTATTCATCTGACCTCAGTTCCTGTGATTTTTTCCTAAAGGGAAACATGTCCTCAAAGGACGTCATTTCAGCACTTTAAACAACATCTATCGGTGTGTAGCATTGATGTTATTAATTAAAACTTTGGTAAATAAAAAAATCAGTCTTATTACTTTACTGCCACACCTCGTACATAACCATCTCTAATCAGGAACGAATTTTTTTCGAAAAAAGTTGTAAATAATAAAATATGGATTTTTTAAATCTGAATTTGGAATCCATTATGAATAATGCTTACAAAATTGTACCCGCCACGCGATTAAACTTTCCAAGTAAGAGGATCAGATTGATGAATACAACTCGGAGGATTAAACAGGGTCCACGTATGTATCTCTCGATTGTGTCCGCGTTTTTCACACCTTTCGCATACGCGTCCAGAACTCATATATATTTAAATCGCGCGAATGGACAATGCTCCGAGTTTATACGACATATAAAAAAAAAAACCGGTTTCCGGTTAGGACCGTAGATTTTCCCTTTTAGGTAAGTAATGGGGATTTCCAGGTTTATGAAAATGTCGGTTTTATTCGTTTAATTTCGGAATTAATACTATTCACAGGACGAAGGATTTTCAGGATATATTTTCGAAAATATTTTTTTATAAAAAAGCAAATTTAACTCGGGAGGGGAAGACTGAATACAAATAGGACTTCGGGAGGAAATCAGTTACGCGTATAAATTTGTCAAAACGTGATCTGAATGAATGACCTTATATAACGTGTAGGTAATCGATTTTTAAGTGGAGTTATTCGTTGTTGTGTCGCTTATTTAGTCCATACGATAGAAGAAAGGTAAAAGTAAGCATAATTTTTTTTTCCTCCTATACTTAAGTCATTTTTTTAAATTTTCCCCGAGAAATACTTCTACAAATAGCGAACAACGAACAAAGACATTATAAATACCTTCATTTCTCAGATCAAAGGGCGCCAAGTTCGTAATAAATAAAAAATTCTGGGATATCTTATGTCGAGAGCACAGTTGAAACGGAGAGTGAGAGGAAAAAAAAAACACTTCAAAGTTTCCATCGATCTGCCGTCTACACTGATTCTCCCTCCGTAAAATCCCCGTGATATTTCAAATAAACGCGAATTATAAATAGGAATAAGCGAGAAGCTGACGAGGGAACATTTTTCTTTACGATATATGTACCTATTTATAGGGGGAACGCTTTGTGGTAAACCGTGAAAGTTAGTAACTTCTTCGGTGTTGTAGATCCGATTTTATCTTAAAACTTTGTATTTTAAATTAATTGAAAAATTTCTTTTGTAAAAATAAAATATTTAAGTTAAATTACCTATCTCTTATTCTATACATCACCCACGAAAGCTGATGAAAAATTGACGCAACCGAGAGAGTATATATTTCGCGATATTATTCCGAGCGCTAAGTATATTATTCTGTAGAGAACTGAAATTAATAAAGCTCTAACATTTTGTGAAAAGCTCGTATTTGCATAATTTTAAGTGCGTATCTCATTTCCAGACTAACTCATCCAATATATAGGGGTAAAATAAATATGTGCATTTATGTAGAGCTTATTTTATTTAATAATGAAATGATGTCAAGTCCTGGAATATCAACTCTAGATAGCAAAGAAAATTAAAAAAAATTGCAATGCTGATTACGTGGAATCACGTAGGTAAAACCGATTCGACCAAATTTATTCACAAAGTAAACGTGGTAGATCGATTTGACATCGAATCATTGACTTGTCAAGAGAACATGATCGACGAAGATCCAAAATGCATTTATCACGCGATTGAAGCAAATCTTGGTGTTTGATCCTCAACAGTAAATTCAATTTTACATGATCTTCGGATCTGTCCGTTCAGATCCGAAGATCATGTAAATGTCACAGGTGATAACTGGTTCACTTCGACAAAGCTACTAGATGTTGGTCGTGTTCTCAATTCTATTAAATCTAAGATGAGCCATATGCTCTTTGAATCTAGTTGAGACTGCTCTCCTGGTTTGCCCAATATATTTTTGATTACAATCTTTACAATTGATTTCGTAAATACCTGACTTTTCTAGAGGTTGTATTTTATCTTTAGAGTTACCGATGAGATTTCGTAAACTAGTCCCAGAACTGTAAACTATTCTGAGATCTAGCTCTTTGAAGATTTTACTCAAACCTTTAATGATAAAGGGAGCGTAAGGGAGGGTCACAACGGGTGAAGCTTTAACATCCTCTCGAAAAGTCGTAGATTCTTTCACAGTTTTCTTATAATTAAACTTCCTAATTAACTTATAGATATGCTGAGGCTGGAAACCATTACACTTGGCCGCATCTTTTATAATTTTAAGCTCTTTCTCATACCTCGCCTTGTTCAAGGGAAAAGTGAGAAGTCTGTGGACCAAAAAATTCAGGCTTGCCATTTTGTGTTGAACACAATGATGGGAGTCCGAAGGAATGTAGCGAAGTGTACTGGTTTCCTTTCTATACACGTCAAACTCTAATCTATTGTTATTTCTAATTACTAAAGTATCTAGAAAGGGTAGCTGACCGTTTTCTTCTCTTTCACAAGTGAACTTTATGGTTTCGAACCGATTATTTAATCTATTGAGAAAATCGTCAATATTACATTTTTTAGTGTCAAATATAGCGAAAATATCATCCACATACCTCAACCAAACCCTAGGAAAGTATTCGCTCTCAGATTCTAAGTCCTTTTCAAAACGACTCATGAAAAGGTTAGCCAAAAAGGGCGACAACATTGCCGTTCCTTCCAGCTGTTCATAAAAACCTCCGTTGAATTGAAAAATGTTCTGTTTCATACAGATGTCGTTGTGACCCTCCCTTACGCTCCCTTTATCACTAAAGGTTTGAGTAAAATCTTCAAAGAGCTAGATCTCAGAATAGTTTACAGTTCTGGGACTAGGTTACGAAGTCTCATCGGTAACTCTAAAGATAAAATACAACCTCTAGAAAAGTCAGGTATTTACGAAATCAATTGTAAAGATTGTAATCAAAAATATATTGGGCAAACCAGGAGAGCAGTCTCAACTAGATTCAAAGAGCATATGGCTAATCTTAGATTTAATAGAATTGAGAAATCGAGCGTTGCCCAACACATTTTTGAAACAGATCACAACATCGATCATACGAATGTTAAATTAATTAGACAAATAAACAATAAATTGTAAGTTTCTAAATGTTTTCGAAAGTTTAGAAAAATATAAAAATGTGTAATGAATTGTGACAATGGCCCTAACATTTAGGTTACCTGTTTTTGTAGATTTTATTTTAATTTAGTTTTATTATCGGCTTGATAATGACAGCATTGCTGTTGAAACGCGTCGGTGTTTTTAGTTAAAACTTGTTTGGTGTTCAGTGGGTTAGTGTTGTTAGTGAGTTATATAAAATATATAAAAGTTGTTAAAGTTGAAGCATGATAGTAATAAGAATCTGCAGGATCATTTTATAGAATACGACAAATTAATAACAAGTGTTGAATGAAGTGGACCAAAAATGGAACCTTGTGATAAAGTTTGCCATTTACTGTTATCAATGCCTGAAGAATATGATAATGTAATAACAGCACTTGAAACGATGAACAACGAGAAAGAATTAACAGTTGAATTAATTAAAGCACGATTACTGGATGCAGAATTAAAATTAAAAAATAAGGAAATGAAACAAGAAAAAACAGAAATGGATTTCTCAGCACAGCAGTCACAGAAATGTTTTAAATGTGGAAAACCAGGACATAAGGCATATCAGTGCAAACAAAACTGGAGAGACACTTCAAGAGGTAGAGGTTATAATCGAGGAAGAGGTTATGATCGAGGGAAAACTAGAAATTATAGTAGATCACTGAAGACGATACTAACAAGAGCGTAGAAAGTTTTTTCTCAGCTTACGATGCAAGTGAACGTAATCCAATTTCAAACACTCAAATAATCACATTTATAATTGATTCTGGAGCTACAGAAAATTTAATACAAGATAAGTATGAACACATGATGTATGACATTAAAATATTACAGGAGGAAATTAAAATTAAAGTAGCAAATGGCCAATATTTGACAGCAAAAAAGAAAGGACTATTGGATGGATATTATAAAGGTAAGAAAATACAAATAAGAGCATTGTTACTACCTGGCTTATGCAACAATATAATATCAGTAAAACAGTTAATGAACAAGGGTTATACAGTAACATTTAAAAATGGAAATTCAACGATTTTTGGTTTTGGAAAAATTTATTATGGCGAGCATTTTGGAAAGCTATTCATTTTAAAACTTCAATTAGACAATAATGAAAACTGTAATATGAGTGCTGATAATGATAAAGATAGTATTTGGCATAAAAGATTGGGACATTTAAATAGAAAGTGCTTAAAAATAATAAATTTACCTGTAAATAATAAAGTATGAGGCAGCAAACAATTTAATATATTACGTTAAGAGATTAGAAAGAGAAAAAGAAGCTAAAGTCAAGAGGATTAGATGTGATAATGGATGGGAGTACACAGCTAGATGGTTTAAAGATTATTGCAACCAAAATGGAATAAAAATGGAATATACATATCCATATAGTCCACAACAAAACGGCACTGCCAAGAGATTAAATCGAACCATGTTGAATGAATCTAATCTACCAAGTCATTTATGGGGTGAAGCAATATTGTGTGCAACACATTTACTAAATCTAGTGCTATAAACTTTGAAATTCCAATAATACGATTTGGAATGTCTTTAGAATTACATAAAATAAAAGTATTTGGGGCAAAAGCCTGGAAACCTGGAAGAGAGAGCAAAAGAAGTAAGAATGGTTGGTTATGCAAAACCTGGATACAAATTATACGATCCCTGTGGTGACATCAAGAGATGTGAGGTTCAACGAAACTGATATAAAATTTACAGAAAAAGACGCTGAACCAAAGACAATGAGGTATATACACATAGATAATGAATATGAAGAAAATGAAAATACAAGAAACACTGAGGAACAACACAAAAAGGAAAATAGAACAGGGAATGAAATACAAATTGAGGTGACAAGCAGTAAAAGACAAACAAAACTACCAGAAAATCTAAAAGAGTATGAATTATATCAAGCATATTGCCTAACTACTACGAAAGAAGAAGAACCACAAACATAGATTGGATAGCTTCTTCTGCTGTTGCTGCTCTCTGGAATGCAACACGTGAATACTTGATACTCGGATGAGAGGCTGACCAATCATCAGCAGCGGTATCGTAAATTGCTTTAAGAATTCTAAAAAAAATTCTTGTCTAGAGATTGCGTCTTGTAACTATTGTGTGGTAAATTTAGATTAGATTAGGAATGGGGTGGCTATGCGAACCTGTTTCACTGCGATCTTCGCAGGCTTATTGTGATCCCCTTTTACCCTAGAGGACGCTCTCTAATTTAATCATTTTTGAGAGTAGCTCCTTTATGTAGTCGTTAGCTGTGGGGTTGTCCTCGCTAAGTCATCGTAATGGTTCAAAACATGAACTGGGGTTTCTACTTCCTCTTGACAGAATCTGCAGAGAGCATCATCTGCCAGGCCGATTATTCAATCTGTAATGACCGGTCAATAGATCTACTAGCACTTTAACAGTCTTCCTGTCTTTACTCGGTAGGTCTTCAGTAAACTCAGGCCTTCGTTTCCTTAGGAACTCCTTTGCCTGTCTTAGTCCTGGCCAGGATCTATTCCTAGATGGACTTTTTAGTTTGAGATTTGGTGATGCCGAAGGAAAGGCTAGCTCCTATGAAAGGACTTGACGAAGCTCGTCTGGCCAGCTCATCCACCGTCTCGTTTCCCTTCTGGCTGGGTGCCCAGACCAAAGTTAATTTCCTTTGGGTTCCTACCTCATGTTGGGCTCTTACGCAATCCCAAAACCAGCTTTGAGTCAGCAGTTGCGGAAATGATCACTTTAAGTGCTACCTGACAGTCAGAGTAAATAACGACACTTTTACATGGTTTGGTCCATCTATCTACTTCTCTAACATAATTGCGAATCGCTGCAACCCCAGCCTAGAATATCGTGGAGTCCTTGCTGAAGCTTAGTGAAAGAGCCCTGCTACGTTTCTTTCCATAAATGCCAGCCCCTACGCCGTAATCAGATTATTATAAAGAATTAGAGCCGTCGGTGTACCAGTTTGAGTCCGCTTTTACCGGGAGGCACTGTGTGGTGGAAATGTCAACGTGTGAATATAGGATCCACTATGAAGAGTACAAAATTTTCACGAGAGAAATTTGTAGTCTTTTTAAAATGCGGAGACTCATCCTTTTCCTCGCAAACAGAAAGTACGGAGCTGTGTGATGTCCTACTAGACTCATTGCATACGTAGTTGTATCTGTCAGGCCTAGTTCTGCATTTACAGATTTGGCTTGTTTTGGACTGTCTAAATATCAGTTTCGTCCATATTATAGATGCGATGCGGTGGAAATTTGATTTCGTCGAAATGATCAAAATATTGATTCAATTGTATCCTGTTCAATCCCATAGTTCGAGCTATAATAGGCGTGTTCATTTGGAAACTTCCCACCCCAAATTCCTAGAAATCCACAAAATTCTGAAAAATTTCCTGAAACACGTACCTACCGGCCAGTCCATTTGAAGGATGTTAACTTCATTCAGCTAGGCTCTCACTACTCCATGTTTCCAACGACATGTGGCCTATCTTGGTCATGCATGAGAAATAAATTGAGCATAAGGAACAACATAGTCTTGCTGTACGTCTTCAATGTACTTTACAGCCGTCCACACCATGACTGCACCGTCATGAAAGCTGACCCTTTCACTAAAACTACGCAAAGTGCATAATAAGCTTCTGATTGTTGTCACACTCTACCATGTCCATCTGGTACCCTACGACTAAGTTTCGTCGGTAAATAACATACGACTCCAATCTGCATCTCTCCAATTTTAATGTTCCCTTGCAAATTGTAAGCGGGCAACTCGATGTTGCTTATTAAGCTGTAGCAGGTCGCCGTACAGTTAGATTTGTTTCTTCTAACCTACTTCTAATGGTCCTTTCACTCACATTAGCATTGTATATCTTTTGCAGCTGATTTGTGAGACTGACAGCGATTCCATTACGATTTCTTAAACTTTTTAAAACAAGTAAATTGTCGTATTGAGCGGTAGTCTTTCTTTGGGGACTTGTTTCAGGTCTCCGGGTATACGACCACGTACCTGTCAGCTATCTATGTAAGTCTGACAACAATTGCATCCACTATTTCTGTAGGAAACAAAACAAACTCACCATTTCAGGAGCACATCAGACACAATTTGATATAAAATAAAGTTGCACATTCCCCCAGTTATTAACATTAGCAACATTTTCATAAATAGCACCAATTCATATCAACCTATTCTATACATTTCGGAGACGATGTATACTTAGTCGATGGTGAAACTTGAGACTAATGTTCCATTAACTGCCCGAAACGTATCCATAGAGTTAAACATCCGTTTCGCTGTCATCTGGAAATAAAGCTTTTACCATTTTTTTTTCACCCGCTTCCGAAACAGTACAATAGAACTTGCGAACATAATAGAACCGTGTAACATATCATCTATAAAGATGTCATCAACAATGAAAAAAGAACTACTAGATCGATTCATTTTTACAATTTCAATTTTGGACGAGTACACTTAAAAGATTGCGGTCCACATATTCATGCAGAGGTGGGTAATCCAATTATAAATTTCGGGAACACGGGGGGATTAAGTTAGTTGGAATCGATTGGCTTCGCAACCTACGGCCGCTGCGCCAATGGTTTTAAAACCCGTATTTCTAAACGTCATCCGCCCTTTAAAACTTAATCTCCATAGAAATTTTAGCTCTCACAGATGACCGTTGAGTCGTAAAATACTGCTGAATACTCAAGTTAAAAGTCGATTATTCTATAACCTCTAGTTAGGAGGTCGACGGTTTAGGTTGAACTTTCTACATTCATTTTAAAATTTAAAATAGTTTAAATATAATTATCCGGGCACGACTTACCCTGTATAAATAAGCAATATACAGCGTTAGTAAAAAGACCCGGAACGGTCGAATAACGCCCAGATTTTTTTAACACTTTTGAATGCAAAATAAAAAACTACGTTCAAGAAGTATTAAGATGTTTATTTTCATTCACAAGAAAACAGTTAAAAAATTAAAAAAATGTCCTAATACAGAAAAATCAAGATACCTGTTTATTCAGGTTGCGATTACAATAATTGTTCAGAATGCTCTCCATTTACAATTTGACAAAAATGTAAACGGTCAGTAAAATTTCTTATTGAATTTTGTATTTGTTCTGGAGTGAATGCGATTGGCTTCTTGAACTATTCTCTCTTCCAATTGTTCAAGATTATGGGGACGATTTTTGTACACTTGACATTTCAAGTGATCCCAAAAGAAAAAATCTAATGGCGAGAGATCTGGCGAACGTGCTGGCCATTCGATTGCTCCTCTACGTCCGATCCAACGTTCCGGAAAAATTTCATTCAAAATAATCGCGGACATTATGGGCAAAATGGAGGGGGAGCTCCATCTTGTTGAAACCAAAAATGTGCATTAGGGTGATCACCTATGTTTGCATTTGGAAAGAGGGCCGCAAGTGCTGGAACAACCTCATTTCGCAATAAATTTAAGTAGACGTTGCCAGTTAAATTTCCTCTTATAAGAAATGGTCCTATGATGTTGTTTCCAACGAGACCAGCCCAGACATTCACCTTTTGAGGACTTCTTCAATCCAATGCGGATTTTCAATTGACCAGTAGCGACAATTATGTCTGTTCACAGTGCCGTTGAGACAAACCGTTGCCTCATCTGAAAAAATGATGTGATCTAAAACATTAGGCTGCTGCTCGATCAATTCCGTCATTGTTTCGCAAAATGTAGTCTACGATCTGGATCATCTTCAGTTAACTCATGGACGGGGCTTTCATTTTTGCTGATTTAAGAATCTTATGAGCAGATTTTTGATTGAATTCTGTTGTGTACATTCAAACTAGTTTCTTCATCTGTTGCTGTTAATGGACGTCCCCTTCTAGGTAAATCCTTCACCTGACAAAAGACTTCAAACTTTTGAATTGTTCGGCATACCGTACTTTTACTAATGTGACGATCCGGATAAACAGTATTAAACAAAATACGAACCTCTTCAAAAGAACGTTGGCGATCACCGTACCCACGCGGCATCATTAATTTCTCAATTCGTTCTGATCCAGTAAGTTTTACTGCCATTTTCAAATGTGTCAATGTCTAAAATAAGTAAATTTATAGCGATGCAAAAGTTAAAACGCTTTTAAAATTGTCAAATGTGACGGCAAATAGAATGCAAACACTAAACAACAACTTTTTTTCAAAGGTACCTTGTTTTTTCTGTATTAGAACACTTTTTTAAATTTTTAACTGTTTTCTTGTGAATAAAGATAAATATCTTAATACTTACTGAACGTAGTTTTTTATTTTGCATTCAAAAGTGTTAAAAAAATCTTGGCGTTCCGTTAAAAAAAAAAGTTGGACGTATTGCCGATTAAACCGGAAAAGTGAAAAAAATATAAACTGTATTGCATAAAATGCATTTATATTAACCATACCCCCATACCAAATTTCAGAAATCATAATTTTCAAATAACAAAGTTATTCGACCATTCCGGGACTTTTTACTAACGCTGTATATAATTTAATACACCTCAAATTCGTTGAAAATACCTACATTGTAAGGCTGGCAACCGCGGAGGCGTTTCGATATAAAGTCACGTCTGTATTCGTGACATGCACAAAGGCCGGGAGATGGGGTGGTAAGAAATCGGTGGGGAAGAGCGCACCTTGTCATAAACACTTAAAGCTTTCGAGCTTTCAGGTTCTTCCGTTCGCGATAAACGCTTAAACAGGTCAAGATTTATCCGCAAATATTCAATAGAGTACGGCTATAAAGGTACTAACAAGCTTTCGCCTTATAATTCTCCCTCACAGTTGGATATCGGGATAATTAAGGTAAACTGACAGCTTGCAATACTTTAAAATAAGATAATTTTATAATAAACCTAAAAAACTAATTTCTTCGGAGATGCTCCAGCTGTGCGACGTATACAAGAAAATGTATTCTACCCTGATTTAAATATTTTCGCTCAAGAAGATATTAGACTCTTAAAAAACACTGCATACACATTTTAGCCTGCCCAAGTACGATCCCTTGTAGACCCGAAGTCTTCGGAGCAGAATTGGAGGGAAAGTTTTTATAAAACACGATATTTTTTCCCAGATATTGGATTTTTATTCAGTAGAATTCGGGTATATTGTTTTTTTTTGGGAATTGCCATAGATATTAAAATACAATTGCTTTTTATATAAATACACGTCTGTTGTATGGAAACAATAGATTGCAGTGCTTTTATTATTAACTCTATTATTTCGGGTTTCGGCGTTTAAACCGACTGTTCGGTTTTGATTTTTTGGTTCTGACATGTGCGCGTACATATTGAATTCTATTAATTTAATATACCAGGGAGCGTTATATTCGCGGAATGGGAGATAAGGGGTGGAAATAAAAATTAAATTTTTTACCCCGCAGCTCTTTTTTCATTTTCGGAAACAGGTAATAATCACTCGGGGCCAGGTCTGGGCTGTAGGGTGGGTGATTCACAATTTCGAAGCCCACCTTTTGCAGGGCAGCTAACGCAACGCGGCTCTTGTGGACGAGCGCGTTGTCGTGCAAAAGCAGCACACCGTTCGTCAATTTTCTCCGTCTTTTCTCTTTAATGGCTTCTTTTAGTCGCTCTAATATTGGAACGTAATATTCTCCGGTTATAGAAACACCTTTATCTTTTTAATCAATCAACAATATTCCTTCCGAGTCCCAAAATACCGTTGCCATGAGTTTCCCAGCTGATTGTGACACTTTAAATTTCTTGGGAGGTGCTGTGCCCTTTTTATGCCACTGCATGGAGTCTTGTTTGGACTGAGGTTCATAATGATGAACCCAAGTTTCGTCTCCAGTAACAATTCGACTCAATACCTACACCATCCTTGTCTTCATTACAGAGGTCCAAAAATGCACGCGAACACTGTACGCGCTGTTGTTTTTGCGGCGGCCGGCGTGAGCATTCTCGGCACCCATCTTGCGCTGACCTTAGACATGCCGAGATGATCGTGTAGGATTTTAAAAATTGTTGTATCGGATACTTCAATCATTTCTGCGAGTTGTTTCTTCTTTAGTCGAGCATCTTCGAGTACAATTTTTTCAACTTTTTGGATAAGTGCTGGCGCGGTCACCTCAATGCTCCTGCCCGGCCTCAGGTCGTCTTCAAGGGATTCCCTTCCTTGTTTAAATAAACTATGCCACTTGTACACCATGGTTTTTCCTGGACAAGAGTCGCCGTAAACCAATGACATCTCATTCATTATGGTCGCGACTGATTTTCCTTGCCTGGTAAGGAACTTTATAACGGCACGATATTCGATTTTTTCCATATTTCACTTTTCACTCCTGATTATGTTACTTGGTCGACGATAGCTCAAAGACTAACTGTCTAATAACAATGAAACTTAGTATTTATACTAATTATGAGTCGCTGCACAGGCCACGCCCCCAACGCGCCTAATCATCCCCCTACAACCCGCTCATTCCGCGAATATGAAAACGCTCCCTCGTATATGGTAAATATGGAAACCTGCATCACAGCCGATCCTAAAAGAATATGGTATTGTAGAGGATCCTCTCGTATTCCTGGAAAACTACTGTATGAAAATACTTGTCTTGATAATATGCAAGATATCGTCCACGCCTTTGCCACTAATTTTTCCGCAATGTTCTCAACCACAAATATTACTGAACTTCCCACCGCAGTGTCAACCATTTGCTCTCTATTAAATTACAGAAGACACTATTTCTAGTATTATGGTTAAGTTTCCTGATAAGCTTACCTCTGGTGACGACAACATCTCCAGCTTCCTAATCGATACTAAAATACAAAAATTATAAACCTAGCAATACAGACATCTTCCTTTCCTGATAAATGGAAATGTGGCCGAATTGTTGTAGGCGATAGCAGACAAGTTTCAAACTACAGACCGATTTCCCTTTTATCAAAATTTGTAAAAATTTTTGAACAAGTTCTGTTTGACACCATTTACTCCTTACATCGCACAAGACCAACATGGATTCAAAAAAGCTCAATCTACTACAACAAACTTAGACTACTCTTTACACAATACACGAGTGAGGTGCTAGACAGTAGGGGTCAAGTGGATATTGTGCATTTGGACTACTCACATGCCTTTGACAGTATTCACCATCCGTTGCTATTGCGAAAACTTGATAGCTTTGGTATATCTACGAGTTTGTATAATAATCTTATTTATGCAATCGATGTAGTTTACAATGGATTTCGATCATACAATTACGCTGTGAGTTCTGGTGTTCCCCAAGGTTCCAACTTAGGGCCTTTATTGTTTGCATTATATATGAATGATCTTTTCCCATTGTTAAACTGCCAATCACTAGCTTTCGCAGATGACATTAAACTGTTTTATGAGATTACTAAACCTGGTGATGCCATTAGCTTACAGCACGATGTTGACACTCTTCTGGAATGGAACAACGAATTAATAACTGATAAATGTGTTCTGTCACATTATTTGATAAATGATCAGCAGCTAAAAAGAATATTATTAGATGCCTACTTTTCATCCACGGAGACTTGGTCGATTCAACAGTACCGCATCTAACCCTCGGCCAATAAAGGTTACCTTAACCAGCGAGAGGGACGTTCTTTCCACTGTACGCGATGCTAGCAAATTGAAAAACTCTCCTAGTTACTCCAGTGTTTCTGTGAAGACGGATAAAACACCAAGGCAATTGGAGACTTATAAACAATTGAAGCGTCAGTTGCATGAGCGGATCGCAAATGGTGAAACAAACATTAGAATTAAGTACATCAAAGGAGTACCTAAAATTGTGAATTTAAACTGAATAGTTCGCCCAAGTACGTACTAAATTGTTATTACCAAAATGTTCGAGGTCTTAATACTAAGGTGTCTGCTTTTTACAATGTTGCTCTTGTTGCTGATCATGATATAATTTGTCTCTCTGAAACATGGTTAAGAGAAGATGTTCTAAGTTCTGAATTATTCTCTGAAGAATACACTGTTTTTCGCTGTGACCGGAACCTACAAGCTCATGGAGTAACCAGAGGTGGTGGTGTTTTGATTGCTTTAAGAAATATACTCACTTGTAATTTGATCAACCTGGATAGTGTAAGGAGTTGTGCTCCACTAATTGACATAGTTGGTGTTAAGTTAACTTTGAATACTTCTTATAACCTTTGCTTGTTTGTGATATACATACCACCTAATCTCTCACATGACGAATATGCGCACTTTCTCTCCGTGTTTGAGACTAAAATGCCTATTCCAGATGCAAAAATTATTGTTTTGGGCGACTTTAATATACCGTCATACAATGTTAATCCTAATGATAACAAATATATTATGTTAAATAATTTTTTACAAATATGTAACTTTTCTCAACATAATTCAATAGTTAACATTAATAATCATTTGCTTGATTTGATTCTTTCTAATTTGTCATGTTCAGTGCATAAAGATGAGTTACCCTTAGTCGATGAAGATCAGCATCACCCTCCATTATACATTTTTGTCAACTTAACTCACAATGATATTCCAAGATTTCGTGAAAATGCCCATGACACACAATTCAACTTTAGAAAAGCTAATTTTCATTTGATGTATGCCATGCTTTTAAATGCAAACTGGTCAAGTATTTCCAATTCCATTACAGTTGATGAAGCGTGTGATAAGTTTTATAACATTTTATATGCAATTTTTGATGCAACGGTACCGAAATACCACAACGATCCAAGAAAACGAATTTATCCTCCATGGTTTAATAGAACTATTATAACATGTCTGCAAGAGAAATATAAGGCTCATGAGAACTATAAAAAATACAAAACAAATTCTTACTATGAACGATTTAAAGCTTTGAGATCCAAATGTAAAAATCTTATAAATATTGCCTTTAATAACTACATAAACAGTATCCAGTATTCTCTCATACAGGATCCTAAAAAACTATGGTCTTACGTTCACTCCAGAAATGGTAAAACTAGAATACCGGGTGTAATGAAATGCAATACACATGAGTTAAGTTCTCCTGCAAGTATAATTGAGGCCATCTCAAACTACTTCAATAGCGTCTATATACATTCAAACCCCAACAAACGTGACTTTTCCGACCACTGTAAAGATTTATTTCTGAATGTTACAGTTCATGATATCAGCGAAGAAGAAATACTCCAAGCACTGCGGAAATGTAAAGACAGCTTTTTGTCCGGTGCTGATGCTGTCCCAAGCTTCGTAATACGTGACTGTGCTGCAGCCTTAGTGACCCCTCTACATTATATATACAACTTGATTGTTAAACATAGCCACCTCCCAGAGATTTGGAAAATTTCTCGTATTTCTCCAATTTTTAAGAGTGGTGATCCGTCTGACATTAAGAACTATAGACCCATCTCTATACTATGCAATTTTTCCAAAGTATTTGAGAGCGTGCTGTACAAAAACATCTACAGTTCTATTAAAAGTATTATATCGCCGCACCAACACGGATTCATTCAACGTTCGACAATCACTAATCTTTGCTGCTTTACTCAGTATGTGTCTGAGGTTGTGGACAGCCAAGGCCAAGTTGATGTGATATATACTGATTTCCAGAAGGCTTTCGACCAGATTGATCACTACGTTTTGTTAAACAAATTATTGAAAGTTGGATTCTCTCCATCGCTCACCAAATTATTAGAATCATACTTGGTTGATAGAAAACAATATGTTGAATATCGGAATACCAAATCGAGACCTTCCACTCCTTTGTCTGGTGTCCCTCAGGGATCTAACTTGGGACCACTTTTATTTTTAATCTTCATTAATGACATTGTAGATATTCTTAACTGCCATGTATTACTGTTTGCGGATGATATGAAGATATTTTACAAGGTGAAGTCAGCAGAGGATTGTCAACTTTTGCAGCAGGATTTAGACAGTGTTAACAGATGGTGTCAGAGAAACTCCTTGGAACTTAACATTAACAAATGCAAAGTCATGTCTTTTACGAGGAAACATACCCTTATAGAATTTGACTATAGAATACACGACATTAAACTCGATCGTTCTGAGATTGTAAAGGATTTGGGTATATATTTTGATACGAAGCTATATTTTACCTGCCACATTAATGAGATGATTGCTAGTGCATATCGTACTTATGGATTCATATACCGAAACTGCAGAGCCTTTACAAATATTAACTGCCTTATTTTATTATTTAATTCGTTCGTAAGATCGAAACTTGAATACGGATCTCTTTTGTGGTATCCTATATACCTAGTGCATTCGAGGAATATTGAGAATGTTTTAAGGCGTTTCCTGAAATATTTGGTCTTTATAATTGATAAAACCTATCCTCCTCGAGGCTATGATCACATGTTACTGCTTAACCGATTTAACCTTGACTCATTGGCTACTAGACGGAATGTATTAAGTATTAAATTTCTTTATAACTTACTGCATAATAATGTAGATTCTCAATGGCTGTTGAGTAAAATAAACTTTAATATACCGCGATTGTCATCCCGCCACCAATGTACTTTCTATCTTAATTTTAGTGGAACAAATGTTATAAATAAGTCACCTTTATATATAATTTGTAATAATTTCAATATTATATGTCATCTTTGTGATATCAATTATAATTCTATTTGTGAGATTGTAAATATTGTAAAAAATAGTAGCTTGAATATTAGTTACTGAATGGTAAATTTTATAGATGTACAACCACACATGCATTTTTTTACGTATTTCTATATCTCATATTTCTTTCTTGTATTCGCATTGTTTTGTAATTTTTTGTTGTACGTTCCCTGTACTTGGGCTTGTCCTGTTGGGAAACAAATCAGATTATTATTATTATTATTATTATTATTTTATTATGTATTTATTTAAACTTGGATTTAAAAAATTATATTCCACCAGACAACATATCACAAACTTTGCTATTTTACTCCATTCCGACTAAATTAATCTTATAATTCGCAACAGTTAAACCTGCAGCTATACAATATTAACGGTGTCAGAAACAGATTGCGTAATTATATCTTACACTCACATATATATATATATACATATTTGCAACCAACACAGACACACACACATCTCTCCTAAATATTTCATTTAATTTCTAGATTAAAGCTGAAATTTCAAACGTTGTAACATGCCTATCAAACGCAGCATTCGCTGCTGCGTAAGGAAAAACCGAAAGGGTTAAATTAAATTTATCTTTTACTCCTCTCGCTAGTGAATATTTTAATTTGGCTGCGACGGCAGCGGTAACGGTTGATGTACAAATGTATAAAATCCATGTCGACGTTTCTGAAAAGATGACGATGATGATTCCCGGTTAGTGCGCTAGAATATTAATCTGTCGTTCCCGAAAAAAAAAAAAGACAGTTCGCATAATTCCGAGACGTGTTCCCGAATAAATTACGCCTTTCCGATTCTCATCATATCATATGTTGATGTGGGAAGTTTGGGTGATTCATTAGTCAGCTACTTTCTGACAGTTCACATGACGTTTCATATGCTAATGCGGAAATTTAAATTTTAGGGTATTTTTATTTTTTAATATAAAATATACATTTTCGGGAATGCGTATCAAGTTCGTATCTTAGACGTTCCAGAAATTACTCCGTGAGATCTGCGTCATTTAATTATTCAAAGTTACAAGCGACCTTACGCCAGCTGTCACAGGCTGCCACTAATTAACGTGCACGTATTATACGCTACAGCTTTTTATCTGACACGTTTGCGCCAGCTTGCGCGACAATTAGAGGACCCTTATACGCTTCAGGATCACGGTGTAATTCTTAAGGAAACACGCAACAAATTCCGTTTTATTTATCTTTTTATAAGGAGCGACAAGTTTCTCGAACTAATTAAGGTAGGATTGCGTCATCGGATTTAAATGTAATCTTCAAATTAGTCTTGTGCATGTACAAACAAAGAATTCACTCGATTCACGCGATATTTATCTTACATCAAATAATATCCACCGCCAATCAAGAAACCGTAAAATTATTCATAAGGTGTTAACCAACTCGACTAACGTAATTTGAACGTTACAAAATAGGAACTATGGAAGAGGAAATTGAACGGGCAGTCTCATAAAAGGGATCCTTTATGGAAACGCCCGGGGAGCTAAAAAAAAAAAAAAAAACGAGATGAAAGATACCTCATTTTCCGAAACTGAACTTACTTTACGCGTTCTCTTTTAAGGAAGGTCGTAATTTTCTCTCGGTGAAAAGAGGAGCGCGAAAGAAAAGTCTGAATTTTTAATTAAATTAGAAAGCCCGATGCGTCTCTTTTCGGACGTTGATTAATGTGGAAGACATGAAAGGTGGCCACTACTCTACATATCAGAGTAACCCTTTATTATGTAAACTTGCGGTGAATTCCTTCCTGAAGAATTCCTTCAAAACAAAAACTAGAAACTAATAGCAAAATTGGACTGATAGCTTTTAGAAAACTTCCGAAGAAACTGGCAATATTATGTTAATAATTAATAGATTTTTATTAGATTGCAGTGAATTTAAAGCAGTTCTGATCAGTTGCTACCGAATCCTTATTAATTTTTTATTGAATTTAAGGGTTTTTCGCGCAAAAATGCTGGCCAAAGAAGAGTTGCAATGCTTGCAAATAACCTAAATGTACGAATATTCCCAAAAATATCTTAAACTTAGAGTAAAGAGTGCCCAAAATGTACAAAAATGTTTTAAAGCGTTCAAAATGTATGTAGAAGGCATCAAAAAAATCGAAAAAATATAGAAATATCTAAAATAATCTAAATATTTACAAATGTGTCTAAAGGCATTTAAAAGTGGTCAAACCAGTCCATAAACATCTCTAGAATTCTCGAAAAATTATGAGAAGAATTTCCAAAAATATAAAAAATGTCCAAAAATGTTTTAAAGCGTTCAAAATGTAAGTAGAAGGCATAAAAAAAAATCGAAAAAATATAGAAATATCTAAAATAATCCAAATATTTACAAGTGTGTCTCAAGGCATTTAAAAGTGGTCAAACCAGTCCAGAAACATCTCTAGAACTCCCGAAAAATTATGAGAAGAATTTCCAAAAATATAAAAAATGTCCAAAAATGTTTAAAAACGTTCAAAATGTATGTAGAACGCAACAAAAAAAAAATCGAAAAATATAGGAATATTTAAAATAATCTAAATATTTACAAATGTGTCTAAAGGCATTGAAAAGTAGTCAAACCAGTCCAGAAACTTTGCTAGAACTAGCGGGAGTAGAGGGGGGGGTGTAAGTATGAAGGTCGCGAGAATTACATCCCCCCGAACTTCAAGCACCATATTCTAAATTCGAAAAAATGACCTAATACGACAAAAAAAATCCCAAAATGAACAAAAAAGTTTGAAATGTAAAAGAAGCAAATAACCAACCCTTTTACCAATGGGGAATTTCCGGTTTTGTGTGTGAGTTGATGAGCACTTGTTGAGCAAACCTCGATTCAAATCCTTGAATTTTCCTAAGAAGATCTTAATAAAACGGTTTGCCAATACCATTATTTTACAACTGGTACAGTATTTTAAGAAAAGGCTTAATTTAATTGTATATCAAAGAAGATCACAGGATAAAACAATCGCTGTAGGTGGTGGACAAGAAATAGCTTCCTGTCTGGAATTGTCTGTCCTGTTGTGTAGTGCCTTGCGAGGTGAAACTTCCTACCTTGTTTACTAGAGGGTATGAGGTTGGAATTAGTCCATTGTCAGAGGTATTATACAGTTAAAGTTGTGATGTGAAAGGCGATGAACTTAGATCTTGCATTCGGTGTTACGCTGACGAGACCTGAAAGGTCGAAATCAGGTAATTCGCTTCTAATGCTTGATCGATTTTTAATAAATTTTCAATAATAAGCCAAGCACCAGCTGCCTGTCAACCTAAAATTTATGTATGTATAATTTAGAACTTTGCTATAAAAGACGCCCTGACCACAGAGTCTTGCCGTTCAATCTATATGGTTTTGAATGACGAATCTAAAGAAAAGCTACGTTAGAGATTCTACTCTGTAGAACGTGTTGTTATAATGGTTATGTTAATAAGGTTACAGAGATTTTAGAGAAAATTAATCCCACTATATAGATATTAACGGTCTCGGTGATTAAAATAAAATTCACGGTAATGGGGCACAACTTAATGTCAAGCAAGCTCATTTTTTAAGATTATTTTTCAATGTAAGCTGACTTTAGATTTGACAGATGTAATAGATTATGCGTAGAGGTTATGATAAATTATATGGAAGTAGTGTATTTTTGAAAATGAAACGTCAAATTAGAAATGTCACAAAAAGGTGAAATCAATATAGGTAAAACTAGGTGTACGAGATTTTATTGCAAGCCAGTGTACCTTTCAATTCTCCTTTTTTAAGGTAATCCTGCAGCCGTAGAGAAATTATAGTCAAATAGTCTTCAACTCGCGTATAATTTGGCTATTATTAACTCGGGTTGTGTTCGGGTTTCCCACCCTCGTTAATAATAGCCGTCAGTATACGCTCATTAAATTCCAATGTGTCAAAAATTTGACAGGGCAAAAGTCATTAATGATTCATTTAAACAATTCTAACCTAAAAATTTTCAGTGTTGCCAAACTAAATATTTACTTCAAACATTTATATCTAGTCACTGTCCCCCAACTGTTAATAATAAAATATTCACAAGGCTTTAGACTAGTGACGTAAAAATGGCGCGTTAATTTTTTCGTTTGAAATTGTTAAAATATTTAAACGAAGAGTTTTGTGAAACGACATAACAAAGGAATAGAAACAAAATTTCATATGGTATTATCACATTTTGATTTTACATCTGTCCTGTTTCCTATTAGAGAAAACTTAATTGAATTAAGCAAAGTAAAAAGTACGTAAGAAAACGTAAAAAAAGTGAATTAAATAGAAGAAAATTGGATCCCCATTCAGCGGTATCATTACAGTGAACCCAAATTACAAGCAGTTAGAATCCAAAAATGAAACAAACATAACCTAACTTTGTACAACAAATACGTCCTATATATGAGCTTTATTACCCTCCAATTATTGCATTACACGTACAACATACTTTACGACTGTCAAATAGTACCATACGTATGTACTCAGTTCTGTGGTAATGGACCCTATATTAACCTAGAAATATATATTCGTATTATTTGTCCATCGTTAACCATTAAGTCGTAAAGTACGAGTACATCCATTAATTTGCCCTCACGCTATACCAGAGCGCAAAGTTTTAGGATTTACACCTACGATAGTTTGACTTTATGCGCAATTAAACCACGTACATGTATAGTATAAGCAAATTCGCGAAAAAAATTCAGTACCGTTCTATTTAGGAGTATTTATTTGGGGTGGTAAAACGAGAAGTATTGATTCAGTATTTAAAACACTAATAATTCAGATTCTAATCACGGAATTGCTTCGAAATTAAATTTTGAAGTTGTTTGACCTTGACCAAACAGCGTTTCGAACCAGAGCAGAGGGTTTTGATATCGAAACGTGCGAATTATAAATTGAACATAACAAGAATAAAATTATTTGACGTTTCTGTCACGATAAAGTACAAACGTAATGTCACGATGTATATCTATTATATTACATGATGATGTCTCTCTTTACTTCGTTGTGACTTTGTTCATCGCGTTTGACGCAGCGACAGAAGTTCTAATAAACTTGAAGACTCCCAGCGGATTTTATGTTTGTGAAAAGGAACAAATGAAGGATGGGGAAATGTAAGTTACAGTAATAAGAAACTGCAGTTCATATAAGATACTAAACTTCTCAGCTCTTTCTCTATAGATATATACCTGCAGGTGATAGCAAACTTTTCAAAAGAGTTCGAACACATATATATGATATAAAAGGATTTCTATTGC
This sequence comes from Holotrichia oblita, assembly GCA_023690525.1. NCBI lineage: Eukaryota > Metazoa > Arthropoda > Insecta > Coleoptera > Scarabaeidae > Holotrichia > Holotrichia oblita. The sequence continues at coordinate 149,471,752 of CM043018.1, read as the reverse complement.
GAAAGTTCTCGAGCACTCACTTTTATAAAGGCTGGCCGAATATACCGAGAAAATAGACGAGATTTATGAACAGTCTTTAGACCATGTACAGAATCGATTTTTTTTTATGGATATTGATGGTGAGTTCTCAACATATTATCACCATAATATGAGGCGTATAGATGTAAAACTAACTATCTGTAAATTTTGCTTCCCGAGATATTCTCGGAAAACTGTTTTAGCTGGTTATAATTGAATATTGGTGATAAAATTTTGTCAATAGATGACAACTTCGTGATCATTTACAATAGGAAAATAATAAAATATTGTTGCTGTTATTAAAGATTACACTTTATTAACGTAATGGAACACAATAAACAAAACAAAATAAGGAACAGAACATAATAGTAACGTGTAATAACTACAAAAAAAATTATTATTCTAGATCGTAATCTTCTGCGTTGCTGCATCGTTCCTCACTCAAGTTTGCCGTAACTTCTGGCTCCTCAACTCCAACCAATTCCTTGCAAATAATTTTTTTTGTACAATTCTAAGTTTGAATTTAGTTGCCAATTCGCCCCAAAATGTTTAACTAGTAGTTTATTAATTGAGGACTTGTCTCCTTTGAGTAGAATTCCATGCACAAGAGATTTTGGCGATAAAAAAATATAAATTTTATTGCTTTTTTGCAGTCTTTTTGCCATTCCAAAATCTGCGAAGTCGTGGGGCTCTCCACGTTAAACAACATTATCTTTGCAACTTTTATTGAAGATAAATCGCTTCATTTTATTAAACCGGAAATGTCACGCAGCCGACCTTTTCAAAACTCTGGTAGCTCGTGTCCTCCAGTCGAAGATGTTCCAGGCTTAGATCTTGGGAATTGTTGCATAATTTTTTATTATTTGTTCATATTCGACTGGATTTACAATAACAGATTTTTTTCTCAGCTGTTTTTCAATTACACCAAAAACTCGATCTGGGAGCATGAACGAGTTCTATAGTTTCGATCATTTTTGGTGCATCTTGAAGCAGCCAAGACGAAACATAGCCATCATAGTAACATTTTTGTTTTGGCCTCCGCAGCCATCTGCAAAAAATTTTCAATTTTAGTTTCAGTAAAACGAAAATTCTTCAAGAAATGATAGACTGCAGAGGTCCATCCGTTTCTGGCCACAGGTATGAAAATATATGGGAAGGATCTAGTTTCCTTTTGAACGGCCATTAACAATTGCAAAATGATAATAATTTAACTGTTGGCGATAGTTGGCTATAGTAGCGAAAAAAGACTAGATTTCTTTTTATGTAATTTGTATTCAAGCTCAACTTTGTGTCGTTCGTACTCCTATAAAATTGGTTTTTAATAATTCTTCAGTTCTCAGGCACATTACACAACAAATATCCGTTTTTGGAGTGCCGACAGCTGCTTATTCCGGAAATTTCTATAAAGGCTTTATTACAAACTCTTATAAAACCTTCAACTCCACTTGGAATTTTATAATAAACAGAAATTTTAGTGTCTCTTTTGTGGTTCATCGTATTAGGTCGTTTGGCAGGTGTGCTATTAAGCCAACAAATAAGAATAAACGTCTCCTGTTTGATCTTATCCATTGACGAGTAAGAAAGTTCGTGAAACCGCTTTATTTGACTCATTCTCAAAGTAGAACAGAAATAGGGGAATCCCGGCTTGCCATTATGAGCACAGATAGGAAACGTAGGTAAATGTTTTGGACAGTGTCTGTTTGTCTCTCGATTGGACTGTTGCCGTAATTTCTTTCGGCCTTGTCCTACAGCGCAAGGTTCAATCGCTTTATTTAATTCCATTTTCAAACTTTTCCAGACTTAAATACACTACGTAAACACAGGATAAACACAAACAAACTAAACAATATTTATACTGCATCCACTAAAATTACAGTAAGTGCCATGACTGACAAAGCATCACGTGATTAGATGTTTTTAATTTCCTTGGTGGAAGAGCCGATAGTTAGTTTTGTATCTGAATTGTCGATGCAAATAGTGAGGTTTGCACCTATCACTGAACTTTAAAGCGAGTTTTTCATGTTAAAAACTAAGTTTAGCCTCAAATCAACTTGAATATCATATCCCTTAGAGAATTTGACATTCAAATCGCGCGAAATCTCAATTTTGCATTCAATGTAGCTGCATTTCAAATATGAAAGCTGAAATATGTAGATTGGGGGATTATCAGAGATAATAGCGTTAATACTGCGTCATTTTCAACTGCAAATATGAGTTTGTATATTACGCAAATGAATCCAATGATTGGGGGAGAATAGTTTAGCGTACTCTGGCGGTAATAATTGGAATTGCAATGTCTCTATTAATAATAAAGGGGGTATTTGTTGTTAATTAAAAGAACCAAAATTTTAGTTTTGTTTATTATATTCAAGAAAATATGCCAACACTATCAATTCGCGTCCAACTCTATTGTTTTCCACAATTGAGACAATTTCAGTAATCGATAATCCCATTAAAGGTGCACTGAAACTGAAGCATGCTGACTTGTCTCTGTGTATATTCATTCTGCTCAAGCTGCACTAGTCCCATTATTGTCTTGAACGTACAATGCCTGCAGGACTTACATTGAATATATCGTTACGATGAAATTACTACCAGTGCCAAGTTGGCGAAACCCAAACAGAGTAATTGCAACCGAAGGTTTGCTATAGTCTCTACTACGTTGTGGTAATTAGATCCGTTGAAATCTGGTAGATTCTTATTTAGTCGGAGGATTGTATGTGATTACCAGATTACGAGTAATTAAAAAAAAATGTATATATAGGGTGGAAATAAGCGAGAAAGAGAACAAGGGAAACGGATTGTTTTAGACATGGTATCTTGCTTAGGTCTACTAGTTTTGCGCTAAGTGACATAGTTGCGACAAAGACAGAGAAGAAAGTCTTCTATTTTTGTTTTTCGTAAGAATATTACGTTAGTTTTCTATGTTCCTAAAACTGTTAAAGCAGTAATTGTATTGACAGTAGAGTAGGAGGTGAAGATGTAGATTATTATAAATCTGACATCGTACTACACTATTATTAAACAAAAGGAGCTGTGGATACTATAGACAAAATGGTGAGTGAATATTCCACAAATAGAGGATCAAACAGGTGGCCTAATTATTTCAAAATTTTATCCAACATTGCAGTCACAAATAGTTACACAGAGGATGAAATGCACTCACACTCTACGTCTTTTTCAAGTACACCAAAACGTTGGGCATTTTGTCCAAGAAAAAATGACAAGAAAACCAGAAAGTCCTGTCGTATATTATGTAGTATAAAAAACACCACAACAATTTGTTCAATATGTGAAAGAAGGAATTAATATAATAATAGAATACAACAAAAAAGTTTTTTTTTTATATCTAATGTAAGAAATAGTTAATTATGACATTTCACCTTTTTAAATAAAATGTTTATGTTTTGTTTCCTTTTTAACATTTTACTGATTTTTTGTTCTTTGTTTTGTGTAGGGAAACTAGAGTTTATAGCCTGTTTTAATGTTGGGACTCTGAGTTAATCTGTGGGAGTTGCCAAAAATTCTACATAGGCCAACCAGGTCGATGTTTTAATAGCAGAATTAAAGAACACAGGAGATCTTTTCAAAATAAAAAAACCGACTCTCATTATGCTAAACATTTGTTAGAATATGAACACGATTTCAACGACAATTTTAAAATTCTGCATAAAAAAATAAAAATGTCCTTTTAAACAATTTAGAATGTTTAGTTTATTTGTTATTAATACAATTTTTTGGAAATTAAAACACGTTTGTTTATTTCAAGTGTTTTGATATTGAGGAGTCGATGTTTATCCCCAAGATAGACGTTTCCCGTGCGCATGAGAGGACATTGTCATCAAATCGCACTGTAATGCACTACTGCCAAATGTCATTAATATTGTTTTATCGATGTTTAACGTTATTAAATTGTCTTCTAATTTTTTTATAATTTCTTCATATTGTTTCGATCTTGATACACTTGAGGAGTCATCGACGAATAAAACTACCAAGTCGTCAATGGCGTCTGGGAGGACGTTAATATATAACAGGAAAGGAAGTGGCCCCAATATAGAGCCCTCTAGCACTCCGTGTAGAACATCGCCCCAGGCTGTCGTCACGACCAACAACACATTAGTTTCTTCCTTTCAAGTATGAAGAGACCCAATCAAACTACACTCCACGAAATCCCATCTTCTTCAACTTCTCCAATAGAGTTGCATGAGGGACAGTGTCAAATGCTTTACTTAGGTCCATAAAAACACATGCTACAATATCGTTGTTGTCGATCCCATTAATTATTTCATCTAATAATTGAAATGTGGCTCTAGATGTTGATCCACCTTTTACATATCCACTCTGATAGTTGTTTAATATCTTTTTTTTGCTGAACGAAGTTCATTATTCTTCTAAATACTATTTTTTCAATTATTTACGACATATTTGAGATGATTGCAATAGGTCGATAGAGTTTGTAAATTATGATTGATCTCCCTTTTTATGGAGTAGTTTAATAACAGTATATTTTAAATTTAAATCATCAGGAAATGTACCAGATGCAAACGATAAATTTGTAATATGCATAATAGGCTCAATCAAAAGCTCTGCACAATATTTTAATAGAGATACCGATATCCGGTCTCGACAGCATTTGTATTACTAAGATCTCTAATTGCGCTCATAAGCTTGAATGCTTGATGAAATATAATTATTCATGGCCGTCAATATATCAATCCAACTTTCTTTTTCACTACTAAAGTCATTGATATTGAACAATATCTTTTCTTTACCACCTTTCTTCTACCACCGAACACTACTTCTTTGCTCCAGCTAATGGATCAAGATATTGTTTATTCCTTTAAAAAATATTACATGAGAATATCATTACAATGGATTTTAGATAAAACTGTATCGACATGATATCCTTGTCGTTGAAGGAACTAAAACCATCAACGCTAAATGCATGCTGGAAAAAGATTTGGCTATTTTCAGTTGAAATAGGAAACAGGTTTGAATCGTTAGAAAATGAAATTGATGACATATTAGAACTTGCTAGATCGATCGGTGGCAATGGCTTAAAGGATATGGGTATTGAGGACATCCACGATTTATTGAAAGAGAAAGATATTGGGGATGAAGCAGATTTGCTGAAATTAGCATCAGAATGTGTGATTCAGCATATTATTGATGAAAATCCAAAAACATCCATTTCAGCAATGGCGCAACAGACAAATCTATCCCATGACACATGCCAACATATTCTAAAGAAAACTTTATACTGTCATGCATACAAGCTGCAATGTTTTGATTTGCTTCTTTAAGCGGATTATCCAAGACGAGTGGAATTTTGTGAATGGGTCCAAAATAATCTCAACAATGAGGATATCCTTAACATGGTTTTTTTCTCAGATAAGGCTTGGTTTTATCTTTCCGGATATGTGGATTCACAGAATATGAGGTTGTGGTCATCGATAAATCCTCACTTTTTTGTTGAAAAATCATTGCATCCCTAAAAAAATGGTGTTTGGGTTGGAATATGTCGAAGAAGATTGGCGGGTTCTATTTTTTTTTAAGGTACACTCAGGTACACATACTGCTGCACGATATCGCGATGAAGAATTATAGAATAGGTATTTGCAGCAAGATGGTGCAACAGCACCACGACCATAGAAACTCTAACACTAAACACCCACTAAACACCAAAAAAGTTTTAACTAAAACACCGACGCGTTTCAACAGCAATGCTGTCATTATCAAGACGATAATAGAACTAAATTAAAATAAAATCTACAACAACAGGTAACCTAAATGTTATGCACGGTCAATCCGATACGCATCATTAATTTCCGACTAACGAAAACAATGACGAATGCGGGATAGGTCCGTTGCCACAGTTCATTACACATGACTTATTTTTATATATTTCTAAACTTTCGAAAACATTTAGAAACTTACAATTGTTTATTTGTTTAATTAATTTAACATTCGTATGATTGATGTTGTGATCTGTTTCAAAAATGTGTTGGGTAACGCTCGATTTCTCAATTCTATTAAATCTAAGATTAGCCATATGCTCTTTGAATCTAGTTGAGACTGCTCTCCTGGTTTGCCCAATATATTTTTGATTACAATATTTACTTAATTGATTTCGTAAATACCTGACTTTTCTAGAGGTTGTATTTTATCTTTAGAGTTACCGATGAGACTTCGTAAACTAGTCCCAGAACTGTAAACTATTCTGAGATCTAGCTCTTTGAAGATTTTACTCAAACCTTTAGTGATAAAGGGAGCGTAAGGGAGGGTCACAACGGGTGAAGCTTTAACATCCTCTTGAAAAGTCGTAGATTCTTTCACAGTTTTCTTATAATTAAACTTCCTAATTAACTTATAGATATGCTGAGGCTGGAAACCATTACACTTGGCCCCATCTTTTATAATTTTAAGCTCTTTCTCATACCTCGCCTTGTTCAAGGGAAAAGTGAGAAATCTGTGGACCAAAAAATTCAGGCTTGCCATTTTGTGTTGAACATGATGATGGGAATCTGAAGGAATGTAGCGAAGTGTACTGGTTTCCTATCTATACACGTCAAACTCTAATCCATTGTTATTTCTAATTACTAAAGTATCTGGAAAGGGTAGCTGACCGTTTTCTTCTCTTTCACAAGTGAACTTTATGGTTTCGAACCGATTGTTTAATCTATTGAGAAAATCGTCAATATTACATTTTTTAGTATCAAATATAGCGAAAATATCATCCACATACCTCAACCAAACCCTAGGAAAGTATTCGCTCTCAGATTCTAAGTCCTTTTCAAAACGGCTCATGAAAAGGTTAGCCAAAAAGGGCGACAAGGAGTTACCCATTGCCGTTCCTTCCAGCTGTTCATAAAAACTCCCGTTGAATTGAAAAATGTTCTGTTTCATACAGAATTTGTTACTGCAAAACTAGGTTGCTGTATTGGCAAATTATTAAATTCATTGGTCAGCCATTTGGAAACCTTATAAGTCGGTGCGTCAATTGCCGAAACAATTGGCCTTACCGACTTGCCAGGTTTGTGAATTTTAGGTAAATATAATTTGGTTGAGGTATGTGGATGATTTTTTCGCTATATTTGACACTAAAAAATGTAATATTAACGATTTTCTCAATAGATTAAACAATCGGTTCGAAACCATAAAGTTCACTTGTGAAAGAGAAGAAAACGGTCAGCTACCCTTTCTAGATAGTTTAGTAATTAGAAATAACAACAGATTAGAGTTTGACGTGTATGGAAAGGAAACCAGTACACTTCGCTACATTCCTTCAGATTCCCATCATTGTGTTCAACACAAAATGGCAAGCCATGTTTTGGTCCACAGACTTCTCACTTTTCCCTTGAACCAGACGAGGTATGAGAAAGAGCTTAAAATTATAAAAGATGCGGCCAAGTGTAATGGTTTCCAGCCTCAGCATATCTATAAGTTAATTAGGAAATTTAATTATAAGAAAACTGTGAAAGAATCTACGACTTTTCGAGAGGATGTTAAAGCTTCACTCGTTGTGACCCTCCCTTTATCACTAAAGGTTTGAGTAAAATCTTCAAAGAGCTAGATCTCAGAATAGTTTACAGTTCTGGGACTAGTTTACGAAGTCTCATCGGTAACCCTAAAGATAAAATACAACCTCTAGAAAAGTCAGGTATTTACGAAATCAATTGTAAAGATTGTAATCAAAAATATATTGGGCAAACCAGGAGAGCAGTCTCAACTAGATTCAAAGAGCATAAGCATAAGTGACAAAGGACCTATACCGTATTCGTCATTGTTTTCGTTAATCGGAAATTAATGATGCGTATCGGATTGACCGTGCTAAACATTTAGGTTACCTGTATTTGTAGATTTTATTTTAATTTAGTTTTATTATCGCCTTGATAATGGCAGCATTTCTGTTGAAACGCGTCGGTGTTTTAGTTAAAACTTGTTTGATGTTTAGTGGGTTAAAGTGTTTAGTGTTCTACTTCTGCACCAAGAGATCCAGTGAAGAACTTCAAAAATTTGAATGTTAGATTGCATGAATTTCTTCAATTAATCATTGATGCAGTAAACCGAATTCGAAGCGAGGCATTGAATGCGCGCTTATTTGCGCAGTTGTGTGAAGAAAATGACGAACACTTCCATCAATTACTCCTTCACACTGAAGTACGCTGGCTGACGAAAGGCTTACGTTTGACAAGATTTTTTGCACTTTTTGAGACCATTTTAGAATTTCTGGATACTAAAGATAAAATTTTAAAAGACAATTTATTGAAGAGGAAAGCAGACATCGCCTATTTAAGAGATTTGTTGACAAAACTAAATATGGTTAATTTGCAGTTACAAGGCGACCGTCTAAATTTGATTAAAACAAAGTCCATCTTATCAGCGTTTCTTGTCAAAGTTAAACTAATGAAGCAAAATATTGGACGGGGCGAATTTTCCCAGTTCCCCAATTTGTCAGAGACAAATTGCCAGGAAGACGACGTTCAACATTTAAATGCTCTGTATTCAGATTTTGAAACTAGGTTTGAGGATGTTTTGACTATGGATAATTAACCCATATGGTGACATACAAAAAATGAATGTCATAATACAAGAGGCACTGACTGAACTAAGTACAAACGAAGAACTTAAGGGTCAGGTTAAAAACGGATATCAGCAATTCTGGCTGCAAAACAACAGACCCGTTACTTATCCCGTATTATGGAATATAGCGAGGAAATTTTTAATTTCCTTTCCATCGTCATACCTAGTGGAACGGGGGTTCAGCGCTGTTACCAATCTCCTAACAAAAAAAAAAGAAACAAACTGGACATCATTAGCCGAAGAGATTTAAGATTAAACCTTACAAAATTGACGCCAAATGTTGATAATTTATTATTAAAGCATCAAGTTCATCCTTCTCACTATAAAAATCATTTACTTATTGCTTAGTTTATTTTATGTTACGTATATTTTATACGACAGATACAAAATTTTATTGTGAGTAGTTTTAATGTAAATTCAATTAATAAATGTTTTTACTTTAAGTTTTTAACCTTAAACTTCACTACAGTTTTTGGAAACTAATCCTTCTTTTTCTACTGGCTCTGGTTCTCACATAACACATTTTTTTACGTGTGAGACGAGTATCTCAAAATCAAATACCGAAGATACCTAACCTAATATGAAATTTCAACAATCTACAAGACCTCTATCTGTACCGCTAAAATTTTACGATTCAGTGTAGATTGTAGAGTTCGTAGCAAGTGCCAAAGTAAGGTTGCTTCCGGCAGCGCAATCACCTGCTTACGTGTGCAACATTACAAACACACTCGACGCGGTGATTAGGTCAGCTTATGTATTTTACAGAACAACATTCGTTCGGCGAAGCATTAAAAAAAAAGGAGATACTTTCAGTCTACAAATGCGCTTATCTTAAAACGCGGCGTTTAGTAGTTATTCCTGCTTCTTTTTTAACACCATTCTTGCATTGTCATCGCTTTTTTGCGGACGTATACGATTACGTATCTTTCAGAGCGATTCCTGATGACGAGAGGGGAAACGTTTCTATTGGATTTCGTTTTTTTTTTTAGCTAGAACTGATATGAAGAAAAAGAAGTGTTGTTAACGATTGTGTGTTGATTGTGATTGTTGGTAACACTTATGTTTACCGGATTCTTTTACAAATATAACTTTAACGGTTAATTCTTCAATCTTCACTTCTATTTTGGATCGATATAGATTGCTCTAGGAATAAGTTTAGTGTCATTTCCAAACGCCCATTATATCATCAATTTTTCGGTCGGTCGAAACTGGAATTAATTAAAGCGGTAACGGTGTTGAAATGACATCAAAACGTAGCACGCATCGTTGCCCCTTAATTGTTTCCAATGGAATAATGATATATATCGACTAACTATTATTTAGGCGAACGACAATATAGCATTGAATTACGTCCGTCAGCGTTTAGTTAGTAATGGTAATTAAAAAAGGGATCAATTTCGGATTTAATGTCGTTCCGATGCTTAATGCGTTCTAATTAACGAGACAAGAGCTAATTTATATTGACAAAAGCGCCACCTACACAAGATATTACCTTTTTTTGCAGTTTGCACATATCTAATTACGTTAGAAGCTTTTAAAAAACAAGGTTGGGCCGGGACATCACCGGTAATAAATTTCACTGCAGTTTTATGCTTAATATTCGCGTATGTAGTTCGCACGAATAACTTTGTATATATGTACATATGTAGAGTCCGCGTTTACATTGGAAAGATGTGTGTATTAGCATGTCTGCGCTTGAAAGGTTCTATTTTACTAGGATATGAATTTTAATGGGCGCCAACACCTGCTGCTGTCAATTGCATGATCATAAATGCGTCTACAAGCTAGAATGTTGTTAGCAGTTTATTGGTTTGTAGGATGCATGTTGAATTTGAATTCGACGCTGCATTATATAGATTGTAGACCTAACTACTTCAAAACCAATCCTATTTTAAGTGATTTAAAGCTACTCCAATTAGTCTAGAGTTGTACGCGGTTGTAACAATCTTGTAATAATGGAACTGCAAGTTTGTTGATTTTTAATACAGAGAGAGAATTTGAAAATTAACTCATTTTCAGACGTCATAAATATATTTCGGACACGGACGGATTTCTAGACTACCTGGCTATGCCTTCTTCAGGAGGCTTTCTAGCCTCAATCTGGCTAATCCCTAGCATTGGCACAAGATGTGCTGCGAGGTCTTTTCATCTACCTTCAGTTTCCTTCGTTAGACTTAGACTGACTTCGAGGCATTGATGGGAGAACCCTCTTTCAATTGTTCTCGTTCTGGTATTCTGATTTTATATTTTTTATTGAAGTTGTATTCTGGAACCATTATGTAGATAAACAAGTTACCTCCACGGTTTTCAGTTCTTTAATCAATTTCTGATAAATTCTCCCATGTATATGTGTGATGGGTGTTTAATTTTGTATCAGTCTTTACGTGGCAGACCTCAAGAGGACCAGCCAAGGACGCCCCTTGGTGGAACAGAACTCTGGCAAATCTCAGAGCTGAAGTTCGTCACTTGTTCAATAAAGTAAAAGTTGACGCGAATTAGCAAAGTTACAAAGAGAAGCTGACTACGTACAACAGGGAGATAAGGAAGGCAAAAACGAAAAATATTGAAAATTTTTGCGAGAACATCACTTCCACACCTGTAGCAGCAGGGCTTCACAGAGCCATGGCTTCACAGAGGCATGGTACCTACACGGAAAGGTAAATGGAGCGGGCTGACCTGCCACTTCAAACACATTTCACTGCCAGCAAGCAAGCAGATCCGACAGAGATAACTCCTAGGACCAGGAAACCCAAACGGGAGGTGTGGGAAATCGCTAGGCGAATCTGCACAATACAATGCATGGAGTGGGCAATAAACACCTTCCAGCCCTTCAAATCACCAGGATCGGATGGAATTTTCCCCGTGCTCCTGCAGAAAGGACAGGAAGAGGTAATATAGCATCTCGTAAATATAACGAGAAGCAGGCTGGCGTTAGGATATGTACCTAAAAACTGGAGAAGGGCAAAAGTCACCTTCATACCAAAAATAGGGAGCCCAAATCTTTTAGACCTATTTGCCTGACATCATTTCTATTGAAAGCAATGGAAAAAGTAATAGATATAAGACTAAACTATATAAGAATGGAGGTTATGGAGAAAGCTTTACTTTACAGAAGTCAGCACGCATACAGAGCAAGCAGATCGACAGAGACTGTCCTGGAAAAGCTAACAAGGATCATTCAGAAGACCCTGAACGAAAAAGAAACAGCAGAACCCTCATGCAACTAGAGTAACCCATTATCAGCATGAGTTTAAGATTAATGTGTGGGCAGGAATTATAGACACATTCATAATTGGTCCTGTTATTTTACCACCTCGGCTAAATGACGAAAATTATTTGGAACTTCTTCAAAACGATTTACCAGACTTATTAGATCCCCTGCCGTTAGAACATAGAAGAGGAATGTGGTTTATGCATGACGGTGCTCCTCCGCATTTTACGTTAAACGTACGTAATTATTTGAATTGAACAGTATCCAAATAGATGGATAGGTAGAGGCAATGATGCCCCCGCAAATTGGCCAGCTCGATGCTCTGACATGACGCCGATTGTTTATTTCTTATGGGGAGCTTTGAAAACCCTTGTATATTCTAGATCAGTAGATACTGAAGATGAATTAAGGGGACGTATTCAAACTGGAATTGACACTTTGGGAAATGATGAGAAAATGCTCCAGAGAGATCAGTTAAATCTTTTATTTATTTTATTTTGAACATTAACTGTTTTTGTTCATATCTCTCTTGTTGGACTGTTTGTATTCGAAAATAAAATCACATTTATTGCTTTTGTAATGTGGGTGTTATTCTTGTGGCAATTCAATGCAATGGTGCATCCACTTTTGCACTGAGGTAAGTTGGGTTAGATCGCTATATTTCACCCTCAGAAATGAATTTCTGAATTTTTTATATCCAGATTACTCATAAACGGCTGCTCCAATCAACTCCTACCAGGTATACCTTTTCTAGGTAAAAAACATTTGAGAATAAGAATATTTATTTAAAAGTTAAATACTGTGTGTCTCAAAAAAGTTATTACGTTTTAAATGGATACAACATGCCGCAGGTGGCGTCCTCTACATTTTGCAATGAAAATGAGACCAGATTTAATTTTTTTACCCCACGAAACCATTCCTACCCAAATATTGTGACAATATACCTATTATTACAGAAATTATTTATAAAAAACTAAAACCAAATTGAACTTTTGACATTCTGTATCTTCGAAAGCATCCACTTTTGGACTGAGGTAAGTTGGGTTAGATCGCCATATTTTGCTTTCAGAAATGTGTGGTAGCGTCTTTTCCGCACCTTTTAGAGACACCCTGTATACCGGGTGTCCCAACAAGGGTAACGAGGTACGGTATTAGGGAAACGGATGTACCTAGAAAGTTGAAACAAAAAACTTATTGAGTAAATCGGCTAAGAAAAAATGCTGGAAATTATTTTCGAGTTTCTGAAATGGCCTCCAGGGGGCGTAATTGCCATTCCGAATTTTAAACCGCGTTTTATGCAAAATTTTCTTATATTAATGATAGTCATAGTGAATACAATTTTAAAGATGAGACAAATTCAAATATTTTTTGTTAAATGCTTTTTGCTCTACCTCTGAAAAGAAAGTGGTGGGGGGCGCTAGAATATTTTCGGAAATAAATGTCGATAACTCTAAAAAAGGCTTAACGTATCTTAATCAACTTGGAGTCGTCAAAAAGGGAGTTTCCTAGACTATCAATTGAACTGTGAGTGAGGTGATTATGTTTGCTTACCTTGCCGCTAGATGGCGTTTTTTTGACATAATCGCAAAAAAAATAACTTACTGCAAAAAAATTAAATGCAATGATATCACTTTTTTTACGTCATTACATAGTCAATCAAGAGCCTAACAAGCCAGTGAAAACCGCATCTCAATATCTTTATCCTAACCTAAGATATTAATAAAGAAATTTATACTAAAAAAAAAAATACATTTTGGGAAGCATTTCCGCTTTAAGGTTTGTTATTAATGTCTAGTTATTCCTAATTTACCAAGTAAAATGCTAATTTGTTATTTGGGATGCCAAACGATATTTTAAATCGAAATAACATTTTGTTATTTATCTTTGTTACTTTTTTTTACAATGCCTTTAAGGACACCATAGTGTTTAATATCTTATACTAGTACTACGTTGTGATATTGTCACCCGTTTTCAAATATTTAGTGTTATCATATTTTTTTTTTTTTTAAGTTAGGTTTTTAGTCAATAATCGATTATTGAGTACCAATTTGATTAATTATTGACGTAATGTAAGTAATAAAATCCTCTGACAGAAATCATTCTTTTCTAATCATCAAGATTGCCATGAAATCAAATAATGTCGTTGATATCTGACATAACTCTACGCGTTTTTCATGTCGTTGTTTGATGCTTGTCAAAGTGTCAAAGTCTCTTGATATCCTGTTCTAAATAGTCGGTTTAAATTTTAATATTTAAATTAATTGTCTTACTGTGATTGTGTTTATTGCATTAAAAATGTCTTATCAAAACGCTTGTGTGGCTGAGCGTGTGTACACAGCAAATTATCCCAATAGAAGACATTTTAGTAGAATGGTATTTAGACGCTTAAGTAGATGTTTGCGCGAAACAGGACGGGTTCATCCTAATCCAGTGCCTAGAAAAATCGACACGCTAGGAACGAACAAAACGTCATTAATGTTCTTGCTTATGTTAACATTTAAGTTTAAGAAGAATAAGTTTGGACTTAGGAATTAGTAAATCATCGGTACAACGAATCCTAAGAGATCACTATCTACACCCTAATCATATTGAACTACATCAGGCTCTTTTAGAAACTGATTTTGATAGGAGATTAGACCACTGTAATTGGTTGAATTCTATGATAGATGAGGATCCCGATTTTTTATCTCGAATATTATGGACCGATGAAGCTGCTTTTTCAAGCAATGGAGGAGTCAATTTGCACAATATGCATTATTGGTCGCCAGTAAATCCACATTGGATGCGTGAGGTAAACTATCAAAATCGTTGGAGTGTGCACGTCTGGTGTGGTATCTTAGGCAATCGAATTATAGGACCATTTTTTTTTAATAATAATGTTAATGGCGAAACTTATTTGTCCTTTTTAAGAAATCACTTGCCAATTTTATTAGAAAACGTGCCTTTACAAACGAGAAGAGATATGTGGCTGCAACACGACGGATGCCCTGCACACTTTTCTCATCAAGTCAGGAATTTTTTAGACCAAGTTTATCCAAACCGTTGGATAGGAAGGGGCAGTTTGTTTCCATGGCCTGCCAGATCTCCAGACCTTACTGTCCTTGACTTTTACCTATGGGGTAAAATAAAAGATATTGTTTATCAGACTCGCCCTACTACCCCAGAAAACATGATTGATCGTATCCGAAATGCTGTAGCCAATATTTCAAGAGCTGACACCAGCACAGCCGTATTAAATACACGACGCAGGATAAGTTCCTGCAAAGAAAATGACGGAAGGCACTTTGAACATTTATAAACACTTTTTGATTTTCCTTTCAATCAACCTTGTTGTGTTTTATCGTTCTCAAGTTATTAGTTTCATAGATTCTATAATTTATTATTATTTTATAAGCATTGCGGCTCGTTGGACTTTAAGTTAGTTTCCTTACAGTTCCCACACTTATTATTTTATAATTGTTTTGGCTGTTGGCTTTCGAAGGTATGTAAAAAAAAGTAACGAAGATAAGTAACAAAATTTGATTTCGATTTAAAATATCGTTTGTCATCCCAAATAATAAATTAGCATTTTATTTGGTAAATTAGGAATAATAATTAGACATTAATAACAAACCTTAAAGTGGAAATGCTTCCCAAGATGTAATTTTTTTTAGTATAAATTTCTTTATTCATATCATAGGTTAGGATAAAGATATTGAGATGCGGTTTTCACTGGCTTGTTAGGCTCTTGATTGACTATGTAATGACGTAAAAAAAGTGATATCATTGCTTTTAATTTTTTTGCAGTAAGTTATTTTTTTTTGCGATTATGTCAAAAAACTCCATCTAGCGGCAAGGTATGCAAACATAATCACCTCACTCACAGTTCAATTGATAGTCTAGGAAACTCCCTTTTTGACGACTCCAAGTTGATTAAGATACGTTAAGCCTTTTTAGAGTTATCGACATTTATTTCCGAAAATATTCTAGCGCCCCCCACCACTTTCTTTTCAGAGATAGAGCAAAAAGCATTTAATAAAAAAAAATTAATTTGTCTCAGCTTTAAAATTGTATTCACTATGATTATCATTAATATAAGAAAATTTTGCAGAAAACAGGGTTTAAAATTCAGGATGGCAATTACGCCCCCTGGAGGGCATTTCAGAAACTCGAAAATAATTTCCAGCATTTTCTCTTAGCCGATTTACTCAATAAGTTTTTTGTTTCAAATTTCTAGGTACATCCGTTTCCCTAATACCGTACCTCGTTACCCTTGTTGGGACACCCGGTATAATACACAATAATGTTCCATTATTTTTGTAGGTGGAAACGCACACATCGATATCGACATCAATACAAGATTAACTGATTTATGATTTCGTTTTTTACCCATCACGTATTGCCATTGAAATGCCAGCTTACAACTGCTCTTTTTATATCCCAATTCTATTCAAGTTTGTCAAGCATTATGAATCGGCTTTCGTATTGTGTCCGAAGTGCTCATATTAAACGATTTTTTTTTTCGAAGTTAGAACGAACCATATCCACTTGTAAACAGATTTCAATCGGCGATTAATGGACAATAGGGTGCTTTTATTAAGTCGCTATAGTACAAATGTGAAGTCGTAGTATTGTAAAAATAAAAAAAAGCTACTTACAAGATGGGAATTTTAGGAAAAAATGTCTTGTGTCTCTGTTAGATCGAAACCTAAACGTGACGGTTTATATTTTACGGAGATTAAATGCTAATAATGTGCGTATAAATATGCTAGAGGGAACTCACATGCTGAGTCGTGTACCAACACTATATCAACAAGTAAGCAAGCATGATCCAAAATAAATTTTCACATAATACGTTTACTTAAACCTTGCGTACGTAAATATATTAGCTTCAAGATGAAGCGTCTACATAGCTCTTAATATGCGTATTACGTGCGTGATCGTGTACATACTATGTTTGTGATATTAATAAATATGGCATCGTCTCGTTAAATGTCAACAGCATTGCGGTTGTGGTTGAACCTTCTTTAAACGCTTGTTTTTGCATATACAGGGTGTCCAGCCTAAGATGCAACGGTCCATAGCTGACTTGTAATTAATTTTTTGAAAAAATGTTTCAAATAAATGTTGCCTCGAATCAAATTCTACACATTTTAGAATTAGTATCAGTAATGGCGGACTTCCGGTTCTACTGTAAGTAGATACTAACTTTATTATTTTAAATGGAATACACTATACAGGCTGTTACAAATTCGCGGGTCACCATTGGGATCTCGAAAACGGTAAGAGATACAAAGTCGGTTAAATTGGGGCAAAGTTGCGGTTTTTCTTCTGTTCTGAAGTTATTATTGCAGGGATCAAAACAAGATTAATACATTCTACAGACACTTTTTTGAGCGCTTAGATTTTGCTTAATGCGTTTTGTCTCGCTTTGACCACCATCAACTTCATTTTTTCTTATGCCATATTAGATCCTGGCATCATTAAATAGATCAATTTTTTCTGATATTTTTTCATGGATCACGCATCCTCATTAAAGAAAGTTAAATGGCTATAAATGCACAAAATGTTAAAAATAACAGTACTAAGAAAAATATGGTGTGCTGTGACGACAAAAACAAAACGTTTTGACATATCTCCGCATAGTTTAGTTTGTTTACTGTTTAACTCAAATGCAATTCGTTTTAAACTTATTCAAATGATGAAAACAACGCATAACAACGTAACATGTTACAACTTTATTATTATAATAATAACAACACAGTAACAGCGAACGAAATTTACTTCCAACAGTACCTATCCATATAGACGTCGACCATTGTTTGGTAAATTAGATATAAACGTTGTTCTTTATGGATCTTTTAGTAAAATTCGAAGGAAGTAGGAATTTCAGAACTTTTATACAAATTCAGAAAACAACAGTCATATTAACAACTTTTAATATCCAGCTAATTGCTGAAAAATTAAGTAGGTATTATAACATTCACGAAAAGAAAAAAAACCAAAATATGTATTACAATGTCGATACTGTGGTCTGTTTCTTTGAAATTCTGAATAAGTTATATTTTACAATACTCGTCACATTGCATTGATACCAAACGTGACTAATACGAATGAATTAAACTAGAAAAAATAACGGTGTACTCGACAGTTCTGGAACTACCTACTTGATAGACATATTCATAATTATTATAGTCTACAAATTTAATAGTACACAAACAAAACAAAATTTTCAGAGTAGATATTCGAAATATCCTCCGTTCTTTGCTATACATAAATTTATTCTTCGTCGAACGTTATTAACAACATCTCTTCTTCGTAACGATTTAAATGAATCCAAATTTTATTGCGTAGCTCGGCAATGTCATTAACTGCTTCAGCATAAGCTTTATTTGTCAGAATACCCCACAAAAAAATCTAATGGCGAGAGATCCGGTGACCTTGCACGCCAACGTACTACTCCACTATTACCAATCCATCGATTTGGAAATTGTTCGTTTAAATGATCACACACCGCCCTTGCATTGTGCGCTGGTGCACCATCATGTTGAAACCATAATTCTGGAAGTCTCCTTAAATTTATATTGTCCAAATATTCGGCAAATGTAGTACTAAGAAAATTTAGGTATCGTTCTGAGTTTAGGTTTTCTTCATAAATAAATGGGCCAATAACATGTTCTCCCACAATTCCCGCCCAAACATTTAAGCCAAATCTAACTTGATTTCGAACTGGTCTATTGACTCTTGGATTTTCAAGCGACCAGACGTGCTCGTTATTTCGATTAAATAATCCACAATTTGTAAATTTACTTTCATCCGTCCAAATAATGTTCTTAAAAAAATTGCCGTCTCTGTTGCTAAGGCAATGACACTATTCTAAACGTCTTTCGGTATCCCCAGGAAGTAAAGCGTGCGAAACGTGTATTTTGTAGCATTTGTAATTGTTCTTTCTCAAGAGTCTCCAAATTTTAACATGATGCGCGGCATCGATAGTGTTTGCAACTTGTCGGATAGAATTGAAAGTGTTATTGTTAATCTAAAAGAAAAAATTATAAAAGAAAGTTGAAACTGTTAAAGCAGCTTTTGACTGGACTTTTATTTAAACTATACGTTTTTATAAATAAAATAACAATTAAGAGAATATTATCTATTTAAAAAATAAAAAACTATTAATTACCTCTTCTAAAATTTGTTCATTCTCATTATTATTAGAGCGATCTCCATACTTTTTTCGAGTTTTACGAAAAGATCCATAAAGAGAAATGTTTCTATCTAATTTACTAAAGAATGTTCTATGTGGTTGTTGTCTTTCTGAATATTGTTAAAAGTAAATTGCGCTCGCTATTACTGAATTGCTGTAATTAGCATAATAACACTTTAACATGTCGCGTTTTTCTTCATCGGAAAAATCCGTTGCAATAAGTAAAACGATTTTCAGTAGGATTAAACAGTAAACAAACTAAACTATTCGGAGATATGTCAAAACGTTTACTTTTTGTCGTCACAGCACACCATATTTTTCTTAGTACTGTTATTTTTAACATTTTCTGCATTTATAGCCATTTAACTTTCTTTAATGAGGATACGTGATACATGAAAAAATATCAGAAAAAATTGATCTATTTAATGATGCCAAGATCTAATATGGCGGCCATAAGCAAAAATGAAGTTGATGGTGGTCAAAGCGAGACGAAACGCTTTAAGCAAAATGTAATAACACCTTCGTAAAGAGTTCAAAAAAGTGCCTGTAGAATGTATTAATCTTGTTTTCATCCCTGCAATAATAACTTCAGAACAGAAGAAAAAAGAAAAGTGTGTTTTTGGGTTTTTCGGAAATATTTCAAAAACTACAAATCATAAAAAAAATTTTAAAACGGATTATTGTTCAGCAGCAAAAACCGCAACTTTGCCCCAATTTAACCGACTTTGTATCTCTTACCGTTCTCGGGATCCCAATGGTGACCCGCGAATTTGTAACAGCCTGTATATTATTGCAGTTTTTGATTCCTTATTAAATTTAAAGGGCACTTTATTAAGCTTACATTGAGTCTAAGTTGTAACGTTTCCGAATTACGTGACGTTTTTTTAAAAAAATGACATCTGCAGCGTCTTGGATATTTGGAAATATCTCCGTAACTGCGAAAGTTAGAAACATGCGGTTTTCAGATTTCGGTTAATCATGAAAGAGGTCACGTCTTTTATTAGAAAATTGTTGCATTTATGTTACAGGGTGATTAAATAGGGATCTGTAATTTTCCAACCTTAAAATCATGAATAACTTGATTTTTTTAAATAGAATGGTATAGCAATTTTTACATAAATGGATGTAAAATTTGATTTTCTTCCGTTTTTATACGGATATTATTGTGTCTATTTCCAACGGTTTTGGAGGTATTTCGGATTTTTCAGTTTTTTACCATCCCCACGTACTGCGAAATGCTGGCACCTTCCCCTCGCATTTCACCAGGCTTGGGACTGGCAGCAATAATACTGGCATGCTTAAAAAGTGGCCAACAAAACACAATAGAACCACTAGAAACAAACAAAACTCGAAAGAAAAAACATTTAGAATTTACAAAAATGTGTTCTGAAACATTGGAGATGAACCTAGCACGGGTGATAGAATTTGTACAACACTATTATTTATTTCATTAAATGTTCGAAGTGCTGTCCGTTTTGGGCCCTACACAATTGAAATCGCTTTTGCAAACAGTTTTGAACATTTCTGAGCATTTCTGGCGTGACTTCTTGAAATGCTCTTAAAATAGATACGATGGCGCATATCGTCTTGAGTTGTTGGTGGCGTTTCATCAACTTTATTTTTAATAAAACCCCATAAAAAGAAATCGCAGCTTGTAAGATCTGGCGATCTCGGGGGCCATCTGACAGGTCCTCCACGTCCAATCCAGCGGTTCGGAAAAGACACATCCAAAAACTGACGAACTTCGACAGTATTGTGTGGTGGGGCACCATCGCTAACTCTCCTAACTTTTGCAGTTACGGAGATATTTGCAAACATCCAAGACGCTGCAGATGTCATTTTTTTAAAAAAACGTCACGTAATTCGGAAAAGGTACAACTTAGACTCAATGTAAGCTTAATAAAGTGCCCTTTAAATTTAATAAGGAATCAAAAACTGCAATAATATATAGGGTGTTCCATTTAAAATAATAAAGTTAGTATCTACTTACAGTAGAACCGGAAGTCCGCCATTACTGATGCTAATTCTAAAATGTGTAGAATTTGATTCGAGGCAACATTTATTTGAAACATTTTTTCAAAAAATTAATAATAAGTCGGCTATGGACCGTTGCATCTTAGGCAGGACATCCTGTATATAGAAGGTGAAATCTTTATTACTGATTTAATTAGAAGACTTACACATAAGAGATTCCAACTTGGTTATCAATCATTCGGGAGCTCAACTAAATCAAGAAGCAAATTGCGAAATGATCGATGGTAGCTCAACGAACTTCATAATTTCGCTGAATACCAATAGATTATAGCCCCCTGCGAAACAACCCCAGCCTATACAGTACCTACATACAATTACAATCAAATTCAACGCCTCGTAATAACTTCTGGGTTAGGAACTTCGGAGGCCTAGATTTCGCCGCTTGAGAGAATACAGGAAGCTATCTTCGGAACGCAGAGTGTTGTAAATTTCTACGAATTCCCGGACGCCGAAGACAATTGGTTTGTTTCGTTTATGATCCGTTTGTGCTTTTACGCTGATTTAGGTTATTATTGTTGTTATTATGCCGTGAACCTGGCGGAAACGATGCATTTGAATGAGGAATTGGAGGAGAGGAAAGGGAGGAATACGAATAAGTAAAATCGTACTGTAAAATCTGGTGGGTACAGGGAATTGTTTTGTGTATTTAAGGATATGCTGTTAGAAGTTTATGTATTTAGATTAGTTATGTGATGGAGGAAATGGTCCGAAAACAGATTATTGTGGTAGTAATGTGGATTGTCAACATGATTGTTGAGTTTACGAGGGGAGTCAGATAGCATTTAATTGTTAAAGTTTAAATTTGTAAAGGTAATATTTATTCCAAAACTGTAGCCTTAATAAAATAATACATGTTTGAAATGAGTCAACAAAACACAGATATTTAACTTAATTATATGCTACGTTAAGTACATAAAGAAATCATTGATTGAATAACAATTTATTTCTAACAGTAAGGTTTTAATTCTTGTTGAGGTGATTCTTTTAATTTCAATTGGTAGCGAATTAAATAGTTCGCAACCAAGATATGTATGAGCCGGAGGCATTACATGATGATACAATCTAGTGCTATATGAATGGCTCGTTGCATTATAAAATTGAGCCATATGTTTGTGTACAAACAAGAGTACTTCGAGAATGTAAGTATCATAATAGGTTAGTACCCTATTTGATTTAAACATATTTTTACATGAGCTTCTCCCTGTTAATCCGTACATTATTCTGATTGCTTGCTTTTGAATAATAAATATTCTTTGAGAATGACTTGAGGAACCTCAGTGAATTACACCATATCGCATTTTGGAATAAAAGTTACTAAAGTAGAACGTTTTTAAAACATGGTTATTGCATGATTTTTGTAGATGTTTCAAAGCAAAGCAGGACTTCCACATAAGGTGTTCACATGGTTGTCCCACCTCCAATTCTCATCCACAATTAGGCCCAGCATTCTACTGGATGGACTCCAGCTAATATGAGTGTTATCTAGATTCAACTTTTTAATTTTGTGGTTCATTCTCTTTTGAAAAATAATACGATACATGTTGTTTTCTTGTTGTTAATAATTAATCTATTAGTAGTCGTCCACTGTACTACATTGCAGTAAGCTATGGTCAAATCTACTAACTCACTCCCAATTTGATGAAATAATAGAAAAAGGCCCGTTACAAGTAAAAAATTTTAATTTTTTACAAACGAACTATGAATAATGGAGAACAAGTGCACAGACGTTGTCTAGTTTACAGCAAAAGTACTGATAAAGCATTTTGTTCTTGCTATAAATTGTATGGAAATGACACAGGATCTCAATTAGCTAACGAAGGGTATAGTGATTGGGCACACTTGGGCAGAGTTCTTGTTAATCACGAAAAATCAGCAATTCATGGTCGTCGTTGAGCTGAAGCGTCCATTATTGATAAGCAACATATGAAATTGATAAACATCATTCATTGGCGTGAAGTTCTTAAAAGAATTGTTAATGGCATTAAATATTTAGCACAGTACAATATTGCTTTCAGGGGATCAAACTCTAAACTGCATGAGCCAAACAATGGGGACTTTTTAGGACTTATTGAAATGATGGCTACTTTTGATCCAGTGCAAGAGCATTTGAGGCGAATCAGATCGTCTGCAATTCACGATCACTATGTAGGAGCAAATATTCAAAATGAGTTGATTAAACTGTTATCTGAAAAGGTGAAGGAGAAAATTGTTTCAGACATTAAGGCAGCTAAGTATTTTTCTGTACTACTAGACTGCAATCCCGATCTCAGCCATCAAAAGCAGTTGTCTTTGGTGATGCGTTTTGTTAAGACTGACAACAATGTAAGTGCTACTAAGAATAAAAGTAGGATTGTGACTGTTGAACAGCATTTTCACGAATTCTTAGACGTTAAGTCAACAACAGGCAAAAATTTAACTGATGTTTTATTAGAGGAACTAGATAAAATAGGCTTCTTGTACAGTGTAAAAGAATTAAAATCAATTGATCAATGTCAATTGTTGGAAAAGTGCAAAGTCCTAGAAGCCTCTTTAAGTTTTGAAGGGCAAAAGGATATCTGTGGAAACGATTTGTTCACAGAACTAAAAGTTCTTCGTGACCTACTTCTCGCTGAAATTGAAACAGCTGCTGGTGTGTTAAGATTTATGAACAGAATACAATCCTGAACAGGGTATTCTCCCATTTAACATTTGTAAATAATTTCCAAAAACAGACAGCATAAGATCATTTTGCTCCACGATAATGATCAATTACACATGTGTGCATCAATAAGTCATGAGTGTACTGAGCAGTGCTCTAGTTTGTACGAAGATGTGGAGAAAATGGCGCGATGAATGGTACGTAGCAAGTTGCCCCAAAAGACGGGCAAAATGTGTAACTAACAATGGATAAACCACTTTTTATCATTGCTCTAAATTCAACAGGTTTGCTTCTCGAGAAAATGATCCACATTTCATAGTTGTACATCTGGTAGGTTCCATTCTTACATAGTGTTTCATCAAATCAAATTTTCAGCGCATCAACTCTTCCGAAGATGTTAGATGTTAAATGCATTGGCTACTATTTTGTCTTCTGTTTTAGAAGATTTAAAAAAGAGAGGACTCTACCGTCTCAACAAAACCAACGTGGACTGCCTTAAAAGCATCTCGAATAGGAAAATTGGTATTGATATCATCGTCCTACGAAAGAATCGAGTATTTACTTGAAATTGAAGAAAAAAATTAAGAAACAACATCTAGATCAATTGAAGGATTAAAGGGAATCGTGGAAATACATGAAATGAATGGCTACTTCGATTTCGACTACAAAAAAAAGTCCAACGGGCTCAAATCACAGCTCAGAGGCGACAGATCAGAATTTCCACTGATAATTCGATTTTCGAAAACGGTGCCCTAATAGTTCAATTGTTACGTTGGCTGTGTGGCAAGTAGCACCGTCCTAATGAAGCCAAACCTCGTCCATGTGATCCTCTTGAATTTGTGGAAACAAAAAATCGTTGAGCAGAGCACGGTAACGGTCGCCATTGACTGTAACGGAGACTCCTTGTTTTCATTTTCGAAGAAAAAGTGCCCACCTTGCTGAAATCCGCACCAAAACAGTCACTTGTTTTGAGTCCATCGACTTCTCAAGGATGTTGTTTGGATTTTCTGAGCCGAAAATCCGACAAGCCCATTGAACCAACCGAAAACGTATCGGATGCTTATGAGGCTTCAGTTCTTCAACTAATATATGCAAAATTTTCCTGAAAGAAGTGCAAGAAATGTTTAATTTCTGAGAACGATGACGAGTTGATGTTGCTGAATTTTGATGCACACGTTTAATGTGGCAACAATGTTTTCAGCTGAGCACACTGGACGTGAACGTGAACAGGTTGTTTTGTCCAATAACAATCCAGTATCTCGAACTCGCTTGACGAATTAATCCACTACGCATCCGCAAACGGTTTCTTCTTCTTCTTAATGATGACGTTTGAATTTTTTGTGCTTTAAATGCGACAATTTTTCTTTTTGGCATAGCGTTCGATATGTGAATGGGTTTCATCTGTAAAGATGATTTTTTTTGGCAAAAATTCTCATCTCCAGTAGTTATAATTGAGGCATTTCAGATTCATTCGCATCTTCAAGATGGTGCCAAGACATTTCTTCAAGGTGTTGCGATTGCTGGCAGGGTAGGTAGGGCAGTATCTTCAAGACGTTGGGAAGGTGCCGCTGTTTCTTCAAGAAACGTGTGGTGCATGTTAATTAGTCCGGAAAGGATGCATATTAATGAGTCAACCCTGATACTTATTTGCATCGGATTGTTGAAGATTGTTGAAGCTTTCCAACGGCTATATCTGTTTATTTGATTAGCTTCTGTTATGATTGAAGAGCCTTCCAACAGCTTCTTTAAGACGTTGTGATTGATGGCAAAGTGGGGTGCAGGAGCATCTTCAAGACGTTGGGGGTGCACAGCTTTCCAACGGCTATATCTGTTATGATTGAGCAGCTTTTCAACAGCTATATATACATATATCTGTTTATTTGGTAGTTGGAGAAAGCGCTACAGAGGGCTGATCACTGACTGAACGCGTGGATTATTCGCATAGACCTGCGACTTAAGAAAATCCCACAAGAAAATTGATCAACATCATTGATGTCCATATCATCCAATTATTCATGCTAAAAGAAGTTGATAATCATCGCCCTAAAGCGCTTGCCGTTGACGGTGATGGCCTGGCCAACGTCGTTCTGAAAGAAATATGGACCGATGACGGCGCCAGCACAAAATCCACATCAAACACTGACGTTTTTGTATTGGTGCTCTTGGATCTCATGTGGATTGGTATCGTCCCAAATTCGACAATTTTGGTTGTTGACGCATCCATGTATCCAGAAATGGGCCTCATCGCGGAAGATGATGTTTTGATGAAAATTAGGTTCAGTTTCCAACTGCTCCAGGGTCCAATCAGCGAACACACGTCGTTGTCTATGGTCATTTACCTTCAGCTCCTGAGTGAGCTGAATTTTGTACGGATGGAGGCCCAAATCATGACGAAAAATTCACTCTTGTGAGTGACGCGAAATCGCAAAATTGCCTGAATAGAACACCTATTCTGATAAAACAATTTTATCATTTGAACGTGTTGTAGAACGCTATATCCGTTCATGGTGATTTGACAAAATAGACTGAGTAAATCGCAGCCAATCTGACAGATGTAGCTTCAACAAAATGGCCGCTACTAACTGTCAAAGTTCGGAAGTCTCTATTGGAATACCCGTTATATTTATAAACTTTTAACTTTTCAGAGAGAAAATAAAATTTGCTGCTTCCTCCTTTACTGTACACAAAAGCCACTCTTTATATGTTGGAGATCTAATAAACCATATTTTATCATTCAGATTATACGACACACAATATTACGGATAAATCGTGACATAATCTAAATCTAACCTCACATCCTTCATCATTCCGAATTCTCGTTTATCTGTTATGGCAACATCCATCACAAACGTCGAAATTATTCCTGGAAGTCAAGCGTACGAGCGATCTTACATTATTAATTCCGTAGACGATCTCGAGATGTGGAATTTTGATATTTAGAGACATTATGGGCTGCACACAAGCTAACCAGCCCATGAAATTAATCCGTGCCATTACATATTCTTCGGTTAGAATCTAATAGTGGTGGCTCTATGTAAAGCGCAGCTATAGGAAAATTGAAAGTTAAATGAAAGCTTTATTGATCCCTGCAACATAGTTTGAAGTTCTAGTCGCAATCTCGGCTTGTATTTCAATTTAATTCGCTGTCGTAAGATTAAAAGCACATCAGACCGCATAGTATATCGGCTGACCTTTCCGAAATGGATTACATAGATTCTAAATTTAAATGGAAACGGTTTAAATAGATTTCTGGGCAAAATTTTGTAATATACAGGATGTTTCATAATATATGCGCAGGACTTCAAGATGGGATAGCTTGTCAAAAAATTTGAAAAAAAGTTTCCATCAATTTACCCTTTGAAATGCACCATTTTCAAGATACAGGGCGTAATTGTTTATCGTAAAGAAAACAGCTTTTGTAAGCATTTTCTACTCATAATAAGCTAAGTTGTGTGCGCGAAAAATCTTTTTAAAGTCATAATTGGTGAAGATTTTGAAGGGGTAGTGGTTTTTTTTCTCCCAAACTTCTACGCCACTGGAAAAAGTACGGTTCTAAGACGCGCATTTGAATCGCCAATATTTTCTACACAAAAAAGGTACTGCTGGTCATGAGTTCTAAAGTTGACCGTTTTCGAGGAAAATCAACTTTTATATTGAAAAACATGGTCATTTTTTGAACTAAAAATTTTATTTTATTAAATCGTTAGAACAAGTAAGCGTCAATTTTTTTTAGTCCATGCTTGAGGTTGTGTCAATGCTTGAGCACGCTCAAGCATCGGCACAACCTCAAGTATCAACTATAAATATGGTCCTTAGGAAAGCAAACGTTATATTCATAGTTGCATAATTTACAAAAAAAAACAATTACAAATCATACACAATTAAATTAAATGTTGGAAATGTTCGCCGTTAGCTTCAATGCACGCATCAATTAGAAAATGGAAGTTTTAAGAGAAATACTGCTGATAATGGGAGGTCTCTGGATGTTGCAAATCCCCAAGTAGAAGAGGCTGTCCTCAACGAAATTGATGAAAATCCGAAAGTACCAGAAAAATTGCTCACAACTTAAACCTATCTCACTCGACGGTTTGGAAAATTTTGAAAAGGCAATTGTTGTATCCCTACCACATTCTAAGAGTACAAGCCTTATTGCTGAGATTTTTCAGCCAAGATTAGCTTTTTATAGATTGATGCAAGACAAAATAACTCATAACCCTGAGTTTGGAGTCAAAGTTCTGTTTACCGATGAAGCATCTTTCTCGACGGATGGTATTATCAATTTCCACAATAACCACATATGGGCAGAAGAAAATCCACATGAAATTGCAGAAGGCCATCATCAGCAACAGTTTTCCGTGAATGTCTGGGCTGACATCGTTGGTGATCATTTGATAGGTCCAGATTTTTTACCGAAGAGATTAGACGCACGCAGATTATCGACAATTTTTAGAAGAAGTACTGCCGGACCTGCTGGAAGATGTACCGATTCAATTAAGACAAAACATGTACTTTATGCTTGATGGAGCTCCGGCGCACTTTAGTTTGGTTGCTCGCCAGTACTTGGACGCGACGAATACCCAGAGGTTGTGCCTATGCTTGAGCACGCGATTTTGACATATTTATAATGACATTTATGTCAAAATCGCGTGCTCAAGCATTGACACAACCTCAAGCATGGACTAAAAAAATATGACGCTTACTTGTTCTAACGCTTTAGTAAAATAAAATTTTTATTTCAAAAAACTGACCATGTTTTTCAATATAAAAGTTGAGTTTTCTCGAAAACGGTCAACTTTAGAGCTCATAACCAGCAGTACCTTTTTTATGTAGAAAATATTGGCGATTCAAATGGGTGTTTCAAAACCGTACTTTTTTCCAGTGGCGTAGAAGTTGGGGAGAAAAACTATCACGACCTCTTCAAAATCCACCAATTATGAACATTTTTCGCGCACAATTTAGCTTATTATGAGTAGAAAATGCTTGAAAAAGCTATTTTCTTTAGGATAAACGATATTTGCAAAAGAACGATTTTTTTTTATTAAACTTCAACACCCTGTATCTCGAAAATGGTTCATTTTAGAGAGTAAGTTGATAGAAACTTTTTTTTTAATTTTTAGACAAGATATCACACCCTGAAGTCCTGCGCATCTATTATAAAACACCCTGTATATATGTATACCGGGTGTGCCATTAGTGTGTCCGCGGAGTTTGGTTTGAAAACTAACAAAGATAGGAAAATGAAATTTGTTGTGCATATACAGTACATTACAGCGCTTTTTATAAAATTATTTCGGAATATACAGGGTGTTGCAAATTCCCGCAGCGCTATTCAATTTTTTTAATTTAAATGGATTGCTATATTTTTGTGTAACTATTTCGATAGCCGCCTAAATTACGTTTGCAATGATATATAATAGTGTGCACTTCCGATAACTACTTTAGCCTGTATTGAATTTTTTTTCAAAAATTATACCGATGCAGCAACTGACATCTTAAGACGTAGATTGAAGATGGATATCTTCTATCGAATTATTCTTGGGATATCAAATTGGGGATTAACACTTTACATATTTCTAGATGGTATAATATAAAAATGTATACAGGGTGTTAAATATGTTGTGTAACATTTGCCAAAATTCTAATGCTTCTTTCTGCATTTTTTTGGCACCATTTCAAAATGGTGCCAATATCGTAATACTTATTTATGGTAGTTTCCAGGATATTAAATTTTTGTTAGAAATATCTTTAGTGCTATTCAATATGCTAGGTAGCCATGATTTTCACACAAAATGTCATAGTTGAACGAAACGTCAAACGTTTATTGAAAATTTCTACAATTCGGTTTTTTGTAATTTCTCTTTACTATCATCGCGTTCTTATATTTCTTACCACTACTCGCTTGTTGCATTTTGAATTATTCAATTCAGCCTTATAAAATTACTGTTCACCAAGGTTTACTGCAAAGGGATTTTGAAAAAAGACTTACGTATTGTGAATGGATGCTTTTACGCTTACGTCATGATCAAAATTTCCTAGATCATGTACTACTACAGATAAGGCACCATTTGTTAATACTGGAATGATAAATAGGAAAAATTCACACTACTATCACACAAGTAACCCTCATTTTGTGCAACCAATTTTGTAGCAGCACAAATGAAGTGTTAATACTTGAAGGGGCATCTTAGGAAACATTGTTGTATACAGGTTTCCTAGAAAATACTTTACCAACATTACTCCTTCTTCCTGGTCTTCCTGGTAATTTCATGGATAGATTGTAAATAAAGGCTTTGCTTTAAAGTGAATTTAATTACTCTAAAGAAGTTCATCAAAGCAGTACTCTTTCTATTTAAAAAAATGAGAAAAAAGCGTTTGAATTTCGCTAACTGTGACACGACTTATTTAACACTCTGTGTATGTTTTTACAATACATCATTTAAAAACATATAAAGCGTTAGTCCCCTAATTTATATCCAAAGAATAAGTCGATACATGATACCCATATTTAGCCCACGTCTTAAACTGTCAAATACTGCAATTGTAACATTTTTGAAAAAAATTCTAATAAAAGCTAAACTAGTTGTCAGAAGTGCACATAACTGCATATCATTGCAAAGGTAATTTAGGTGGCTATCGAAATTATTACAAAAAAATATAGCAATCCATTAAAAAAAAAAATTGATGGAGGTTGGGGGAATTTGTAACACCCTGTATATCTGTAAATAATTGTACAATAAGCGCTGTGGCCTACAAAGTTTCACTTTCCTATCTTTCTTAGTTTTTAAGTCAAAGTAATCTCTACTAATGAGGTAAACAGGTTTCCATTCTAAAAGAGCTATAAAACCTCGTTTTATTAAAAAATCAATACAACGCAGTAAAAAAGACATACTTTAAAAATATATACGACCAAAATCATTGGAATGTAGCTCTCAAAATCGAAACACCTCAATCTGACCCTCCCCTCTCCCCTGGTTTTGTACAATATTTCTGTTCGTGTTTTTTTTTATCTATTCTAAACAGACCGAACTCCATTCGAGCGGGATCTATAAAGTGATTTTATGGCCCGTTTTCCTCGTCGAGACGAAGGAAACCCCTTCGCGTGTATTACATCGTATCTGCGGGCGTCGAAAACTCGCGCGTTGACCGCCCAACGCGAGCGTTGCGTAAAGCACGCGTGAAATGACCGTCTTATGAAAGGGGATTGGTTTATTACGGCAACCGCGCTCTGACAGCGCTAGGAAGAATCACACGCGCGTAATAAACTAAACCCCCCTTACGAGCTTCATTTTCGGTTGGCATCGCGAAATTTGTTTTTAAAGAATGCCGTCGCGGTGGTAAAATTTACGGTTGCAGTGTTGCTCCTGTCGGGGTTGTAATTGCATACTTTGTATCATAATTTTCTGTTCTTTTTTTTTTGTTTAGCGAAGGAATAAATAATGAGGATGTAAATGAAGCTGTTTTCACTGTGGATTAACGTGGGTTAATTGCAAAATGAAAAGTTTTTATATCTTTTACGGGTGGAACTTGAATTACCGACTGACAAATAGAATGACATTTACGAATAGACGGAAAATTAGTTTAACCCTTAACCATGGAGGTGCCGCCTCAAAGACTCAATATAAAGATATCAATATTGCCTTCAGTATTCGAAAGAACCAGGTCCAAAAGTCCACCGTCACAATTTGTTATAGAATTAAACTGTTTTAAATTTAGTGAATTAACAAAGCAAGAGAACGTAGTGCGTTTAGGACAATTTAACGACTCGTTGAAATATCGAAGATTAAAGTCACCAAGAATGATAATTGGCTTATCTAGAAGGAATACTTCAAGACATTCGCACAACAACTCAAAATCATATGCCGAAATATTTGGAGGTACGAGCGGCAGTAAATTTTTTACCCCGCAGCTCTTTTATCATTTTCGGAAACAGGTAATAATCACTCGGGGCCAGGTCTGGGCTGTAGGGTGGGTGATTCACAATTTCGAAGCCCACCTTATGCAGGGCAGCTAACGCAACGCGGCTCTTGTGGACGGGCGCGTTGTCGTGCAAAAGCAGCACACCTTTCGTCAATTTTCCCCGTCTTTTCTCTTTAATGGCTTCTTTTAGTCGCTCTAATATTGAAGCGTAATATTCTCCGGTTATAGAAACACCTTTATCTTTATAATCAATCAACAATATTCCTTCCGAGTCCCAAAATACCGTTGCCATGAGTTTCCCAGTTCATTGTGACACTTTAAATTTCTTGGGAGGTGCTGTGCCCTTTTTATGCCACTGCATGGAGTCTTGTTTGGACTCAGGTTCATAATGATTAACACAAGTTTCGTCTCCAGTAACAATTCGACCAAACCGCTATGTAGAAAGAAATTGCACCAAAAATACATTTACAGGCAACAATATCGACAATAGGAATAGTCGGATAAATAGTCGATAAAGCCAAAAAAACACCACCACCAGTAGACCGATTCATTATATCCAAACATCTGTCACACCTAACTATGTTATAGGAAGGGGGTAGTAATTCAGAGCTACAAAGTGAGTCATCCAACCAACTCTCAGTGACAGCAATAACATCATAAGAAGATGCACAAGCACTAGTAAAAAAAGAATGGATTTTAGTTCGAAGACCTCTAGTATTTTGGTAATATATATTGATAGAGGAGAAGCATGTTGGTTTCCTTTATTTTAAAGTCGAAATAATTGATGGTATACCTCTAATATACTTTATTCTAAGGTTAGATTCACCATTACTTAAACGGTTAGACAAATCAGACCTAGCATTCTTATGAATTTCAATTTGCATGTGCCTACGGTCACGAAAGATAGATGCTTTGGAAAATTAAGGTTTAGACTTTAATTTAGAAATTTTCCTTAGAACAGCATCAACATTAGTTTCAGACGAGAAACACACCTTAATAGGACGCGCACGATTGGCCTTTGTAGGATCAAACTTGCCTAATCGGGAAACTTTTAGATTCGCATCAGAAATTTGGAGAGTCG
The DNA here is from genome assembly GCA_023690525.1 of Holotrichia oblita. Classification (NCBI taxonomy): domain Eukaryota; kingdom Metazoa; phylum Arthropoda; class Insecta; order Coleoptera; family Scarabaeidae; genus Holotrichia; species Holotrichia oblita. The sequence goes on along the minus strand of CM043018.1, from coordinate 149,439,090 downwards.
AACGCATATCATTGGCTAGACCAGTATCAATGATGGAGCAGATAGTGACGCTAGTGACATTGATGAAGACCAAGATGAGAACTGCGAGAACTCTGATCGTGATAGCGCCTCAGAACAATCAGCGGATGACATCGGTGACGAGAGAGAAGATAAGAAGAAGTAAAATATTTTTATGGCATTAATCGATTTAGATGGAGCAAAACTGAAGTACGTCCATCACCCCGTACACGTAAACATAACATAGTTACGAAATTGCCTGTTTTGAAAACCAAATCTCAAAGAATCGGAACACAAGTGTGGCAGTTGTTATTTAGTGACGAAATTATGATAAATGTCTTACTCTGGACAAACAATAAAACTTGCCAAAATAAGATCCCAGTACACCAATCAGAATAGGACTGAACTGAAAGATCTTGATGTTATCGAGTTAAAAGCTTTCGTAGGATGCCTCGTCTATACCTCAATTTTCAATGCCAATCATGAAAATTTAGAAACACTCTTTGCAACTGATGGCCGCCCTTTATAATGCCGCTCTTAATGACTTTGGTCCCAACAGCGAATGGTAAGTCGATCCGGATTTCAACCCTCTGAAAAAATGTCACTATCCATCCAGAGAATCGAAACTGGCTGGATTTTTCTGCCCGGCGGCACCTCCGAGTTTATTCTCCACATATCACACCTCCGGGGTTAAGGGTTAAAGTTTCACGTTTCCAAAATAAGACCTTCGACTCAGTTTGTGGATCAATTTGTGAAGCAAGTTCATGACAAAACAACCTGTTCACGTTCTCGTCTAGTGCGCTCTGCCGAAAACATTGCTGCAATTGCCCAGTCTGTGCGGGAAGATCCATCAAAACGACCTCAGTATGAAGGTCTACAAAGTTGGATTAGTCCACGAACTGACTACAGCCACACGGCAAAGATGTGAAACAGTGAAAAAAGATTAGTACCGTAAAAGCATCCAAAACGTTTAATGAGCCTCGAGGTACATTATGAGGTTTGAGCAAAACTAGTGACTGCTAAACTGGAAAGAAATCCTTTTGCTATGAGGCTATGAGATCGAGAAAAAAAAATTGTTGATTATTTGCTTCATATGGAAGTTTTATTGGTTTACCCTAAAAGACTTACGGCCAATGGCATTCCAATTTGCGGTTCAAAACAAGGTTCAACACCCTTTTAAACAAGGAGAAGCAGGCCGTGCTTGGGTTGATTTATTTCTACACCGCCATGAGGGTATCCTATCACTATGTAAAGGATGTGGTACATCGTTTTCGCGCGGATTAGGATTCAATAAGGAAAACGTGGGCGCTTTTTTCAGTTGTTAAAAGAAGAAGAAGAATTTACAATTTGGATGAGACGGGCGTCACCATTGTTCAGAGTAAAATCCCACAAGTAGTTGGACGGAAAGGGAAACGGGAAATAGCCGCCCTTACGCCTGCAGAGAGAGAAGCTACAGTAACTGTGATTATTTGCATGAGTGCCTCTGGACATTAGTTGTCTTCCCAAGAAAGAATATGAGCAGCTGATGAGAGGGGCTTCCCCAGGCGCGGTAGGAGTTGTCCATCCATCAGGTTGGGTTCAAACCACCATTTTTACGAAATGGTTCCAGCATTTCGTGGAGAAAATGAAGCCAACTGAGGACTCTCCTTGCCTCCTACTTTTAGATGGTCACTATAGTCATGTGCACAACATTGATGTCATTGAATTGGCTAGCAGCAACGATGCAATCCTGTCTCTACCTCCGCACTGCTCCCATAAGTTATAGCCACTCGACAAGTCGTTTATAGGACCTTTCACGCAGACAAACCATTGAAGGCATAAAGGTGCAAACAGGAGAAATCGCCATGAATGGTTTTAGAAAAACTGGAATCTTTCCTATGGACAAAAACATCTTTACTAATTTCGACTTCCTAGCAGCGGTCCAAGAGTCAGCGAAAATCTGCTGCAATCATGATAGCACACTTCCTGCCTTGCACAAGACAAGTGAAACATCGAATGCCCGAAGATCCTTACAAAGATCCCCAGCCCAGTACTTCAAGTCGTCTTCGACAAGTTAGTCTCTACGAAATTGTCCCTGTACCTGCAAAGAGGAGAAAAGTCACCAACAAAGGCCATAGGGCTGTTGGATCTTGTGTTATAGCCTTACAAGGAAACAACTAAAACTAATTACATCTCTAGGAAATTCTTCCAAAAAACCTGCTAAAGTCATTGCTAAAAGTAGAGACATGCAAACCAAAATGGTGGAGATAGCTTTTCAAAATCATCCATTTCTGCAGAAGAAATTATCGATGACTCATTGATTGTGAGTGACATGGAGTTTCTTGTAGGGGAAGAAAAACCGGCTGATGAAGATGCAGCGTGCATTTTTTGTGAAGAACTTTTTTCGAATGATCACACAGGAGAACTACGAGTGATGTGTGCAATGTGTAATCTTTGGGGCACACAACGCTTGTGCTGGTGCCGAAAAAGACATGTACCTATATCTGATACTTTTGCAAGTAGAGTGTGCAAAAAAAAAGCTGTAAAATTGTTTTCTGTATTTCTTTAATTTATTCACCTTTTTACCAGGTAGTCGAAATTTAGACCACACCTTCAAAACCATGAATTGTGTAAAAGTGTTTGACTGTTTAGCATACAAGTGCTCAGGTTTGCTTCAAAATTCATTAAACTACAACTAATAGGTAGTCGATATTTGGTCCTTCTCCTCTAGTTATAATTGAGGAGTTTCAGATTCATTTGCATCTTCAAGATGGGGCCAAAACGTTTCTTAAAGTCGTTCTGATTATTCCCTGCAGAAACAGGGACTTTTCGAATTTTGTAGCAACCACCGACTACAGTCCCTGACAGAACTTTTTCCACGATTCTTGATCGTTGTTTTGATCTGTTGGCATTCTGGTCAACCTATACTAGAGGGTTTTTTACTGCATAGACTTGTTTGAGGGTAATCGATCAAAGCGCTCGTAATGCATAAAACATTTTCCTCTGTGGCAAAACAATAAATAAATAAATAAAACTTGTTATAACCGTACATATGTAACGAATTAATATTTTACGACAAAAAGAGCCTCACCGATAAATAAATAATGAAGTCCTTTGTTTTGGAAATACATCGGAGTAAATTTATTGTCCCGGGTTTTCATTTTCCGTTTCGTATTTTCCACCTACGTGTTTTGAAAGATTTCTCTCAGGCAGAAACCTTTTGATTTCCAAGACAAAGGTTTAATTTGGACCGAACTGAAAGTTCAATTGTTGGAAATCTTGCTTCGTACAATCGAATTTATTGTTAGCGGAGAAAGATGGGGGGATATTAAAACATGGAGAGAACAAAAAAATAACGAGGACGAAATTAATCAATCGTCGGGATGATATGATTTCCCCCTAGCTCCGTTATTGCTGGGCGTGTATTAAGTTTTAATTAAGTCCTTTGTACTTTGTGATATTATCATTATCATCGCAAAATAGATATCGATTGCGTTTTTGCCTGCTATATAAAAAAAGCTGATAAGATTGATTGTAATTATGTATAAATTACAATTAAGCGCACATTCAAAGACGAGTTCTTAATTAAAGAACTTAGAAATGTGTATTGAAATTTCTAAGAGGGTAAAATTTATTGAATATTTATGCAAATTTGTCAATACTTGAATTAATAGGCGAGGAGTCCATGATGGGATACGATTTTCGCATACCCGATCGGACTCCTCAAACCCTCATGAAAGAATATCTCTGACCTATTATGTAATACACAGCCGGTACGATTCATAAATCCGTTTCTGGAAATTAATTAACTGGATTTCATTAAAAGCAAGCTTTAACTTACGTACGCATATACCATTATTAATTAATGAAGGATTTCGTTCTCTGTGTAAATTGCAAACGAATGAATTTAATTGAGGCCTATATACAGTTAACATTAGAGGGCGACCTGATATATTTCTCCTGACCTCCTTATTTGAGGCAAATCTCTTTCCTGCCAGCGATTTTTTCAGGTTTGGGAATAGGAAAAAGTCGCTGAGGGCTAAGTCCGGTGAATATGGAAGATGAAAGACCAATTCGTAGTACAACTCATTGAATTTGGACACCACGATGCTGGATGAATGAGCCGAATTCGGTCAATAAATCGCTGTAGTATTGCTCAATGATCGTCCTTTCCTTCTGCAGATAATCTTGGGAATCCCTTTCCGGCCGATGTAACCATCTTTGCTTTCTTCGGAGCTGATTCGCCCGGAAAAGTCTACTGCTTCGACTGTTCCTTGGTGCCCGGTATGTAATGGTGGATCCAAGTCTCATCCACGGTTACGAAACGTATGAAGAAATCCTTTGAATTGCGTTGAATCCTTGCCAGACACTCCCCCGAAACGGTCACCCGATTGCATTTCTGCTCCGGTGTGAGCAAACGCGGTACTCGCCGCGTCAAAAGCTTTGTCGTGCTCCAAATTTCGTGTAGGATATGGCCAACGTGTTCCTCTGAGATGCCTAGTGTCTCTGCTATCGTTTTCATCTTCAATCAAAGATCGGCTAACACGACTTCATTAATCTATCATCCTTGGTAGCGGGTTTTGGGCGTTCATTGCGTGATTCGACACTTGCGTTTGTGCGGCCACGTTTGAACACGCTCCTACAGAAGCTGATAGTCGAAACTGATGGAGTAGATCCGTAGCCTGGTCGAGAGTTAATTTTCTTAGTCCAGGATCGTCCAGACGCCCGACCCCGAAGTAACTCCGCCTCTCCCTGTCCACTGTCGAGCAGTCGGCAAGAAGATGGATTGGAGTTTCCTCCTCATTCCCACAGTTTCTGCATAGGGAGAGTTTACTATGCCCATGCGATGCAGGTGTTTGTTCAGTGCGCAGTGACCATCTTAACCGGTCACTCCTGTGAGTAACCTCAACCTGACCCTGCTCATGGAAACTGCCTTGCGTAGTTTTTCATCATACGGGCGAATCCCGAAAATTTTGCAGTGTCTCATGCCGGCAAGTGCATTCCAGTAGCAACAATGCCTAACAGCGAGTTCAGATCTGACAAAGGCTTTGATGCTGCCATAGGAGTTCCCACATGTAGGTTCTGGACCCACGAGTGGTCTCTCACTGGCGCCTCTAGCTAATTTGTCAGCCATTTCGTTACCTCTGATTCCAGAGTGACCTGGCACCCATCTCAGTGTTGCATTGAGGCGTTCCGCCAGTTTTGCGAGAGTCTTATGGCAATGTAGCACTGCCTCGGAAACGAACCTGACAGCCTGTAGTGCTCTAAGGGCAGCCTGACTGTCAGAGAGAATTTCCACTGCTCCATTAACCTGCGGGCAGTTTAAAATGCCTTCCGCGCAGGTCTGGATTGCGATTACTTCGGCTTGGAAGATGGACGCGGAGCTCCCTAGGCTGAAGGCTTCACCCTCGGTTTCACCTTCTTTCCAAATTCCAATTCCCGTGCCGTTAGGCGTTTTAGAGGCGTCCACAAACCAGCGAGATACCTCCCGTCTCGGTTTGTGGGCGAGAGTTTCGGCAATCTCTCTATTGGAGATGTTTACGTTGTATCCCCCACTGAAACTGAAAGTGGGCGAAGGCTTCCCTTACCGACTTATGAATCCCCTCGTAGGGGAGAGGTCGGAGAGTTGATCCCCAGGGAGACTTGATCCCTATTCAAATTTGGCGGTATTTTGGAGTGTTAAGTTCTTATGGTGGTATTACAATGTTGCATGTTGGCGTTAGAAGCGGTGATATTAATGGCTACTGTTTATTACCAGTTGTGTGACAACTGTGTTTTTTTATTATTCATACTGCTTTTTAATATTGCTTTTTAATTATTGGATTTATATTTACGAAATCCAAAACCACGAAAACTGGAAAGATTTTCTGTACCCATAGAAATTACGTTTTTTGCCGAACTTGTTTAAAAGGGAGACTTGATCCTTAAACGCGTAAGGAGATTTGATCCCGGGATCAAGTGTCCTCTCCTTATTATTTATTTTTCTGTTTTAAAACAAAATCATTTTGTTTATATTTTGTATTAGGTCTAATGCAGGTATTCTAATTTTCTGTACAGGTGCCTAGAAAGTACGTACCGAAAGCAGGGGCAAAGACGAGCCTCTCTCCCCTCCACCCCCTCCGATGAAAACAAAGTTAGAGCTGCAGTGCAGGCAGTGAAGGACGGTGACAACTACAAACACGACAACGGAATAAATGTTATGACCCTAAAGAGGGTGTGTAGGAAAGGAGTTGAAAGTGTACCTGGTTACAAAAAATCTCAGTTGTTTTCTAATGATGAAGAAAGAGAGTTAGGTTTATTCCTACAAAATATGTCAAATATGTACTACGGCCTAACGGTGACCCAGCTGACAAAACTGGCTTACTCTTTCGCTGAAGCTAACAACAAAAAATTTCCAAAATCGTGGAAGTTAAATAAAGCAGCTGGCCGAGACTGGTACCGCGGTTTTTTGGAAAGAAATTCTTGGCTCTCGCTCCGAACTCCTGAACCGACAAGCGTAGCCAGGAGCACTGCATTCAATAACCATACAGTGGGCGAGTTTTTTGGTAAACTTACTGATGTGTGTACAAGATATTCTTTCCCTCCTAAATGCATTTGGAATGTCGATGAGACGGGTATGACAACTGTCCACAAGCCATCCAAAACCATCGCAATCAAGGGAGTCAAGCAGGTTGTCAAAATGATGTCAGCCGAGCGTGGTGAGCTTGTCACAGTGTGTGCTGCTATTAGTGCTTCCGGTATCCGCATTCCCCCGTTCACGATATTTCCTGGAATCAATTGGCAACCACGAATGTTAAATGGTGCACCTCCTGGAAGCGATGGAATAGCCCATCCCAGTGGCTGGATGACTGGATCGAGTTTTTTTTTTAATTTTTAAAACATTTCACAGGGCATGTGAAACCGGTTCCAGAAAACAAACATTTGCTGATCATGGACAACCATGATAGTCATCTACAGTTAGATGCCCTAAATTTTGCAAAAGAAAAAGGCATAGTGATTTTAACCATCCCACCTCACACGTCCCACAAATTACAGCCCCTGGATCGCACGGTGTTTGGGCCACTGAAGAAGTGTTACTCTCAAGCGGCGGCTAACTGGATGTTGCAACAACCAGGGCGCACCCTAGAGAGAAAGTTCTACTGAAAGTTCTTGTAGCAATAAGAGAAAGTAAAAGGTACTAAAAGATAGCTAAAGGATTAAGCTATACGTGCAATATTTAAGATATTGTGAATGATAGTCTTAAAGTTAGGGGAGGAAAACTATAAAGGGGATCAACTCTCCGCCCTCTCCCCTAACCGTCCTCGTATATGTGACTTCAAGGTCGTACTAAAGTTAACTGGTGAGAGGAGAAGGGAAGGGGCGATTAATGTCGTGTCTTTAGGAGAAAAACAAGGCAACGTGTAAACCACGCTAGAGGCGAAAACGTGTACAGCTTCTGGTGTGTTCTTAAAGACACTTCGAATTTATCTAACCTATTTTCAAGACAATGAATATTTTTATGCAAAATTCGAAACCTACCACCCTCTTCCTCTTATCTTCTTTGTTTCTCCGTAATTTGGCGGTTGATTTCTTAAGCTAGGTGTGTGAGAATGGGTGAGCCAACCTTTCTCCTATTACTTCATCCTTTATTTCAAAGATGTAATTTCTACCAAGAAAATACTCCTACAGCTGGTCACATGGACATTTTCCCAAATTTGCTCAGGCGAAATCCATGTTGTTGACAGGTACCTAGCCCGTCTGAACCACCGTTGTTCTAATTCCTTCTATGAAGTGGATATCCAGCTGTCTTTTCACCTTTTTAACGGTCGTCCGGGAACTGATCTTTGGTCTCCTGCAACCTTTATCATTCCAGATCTGTTTGCTCTTTGTATTGGGTTCATTCCATGATCTTCTCCTTCCTCTACCGAATCTGGCTACGTTTCCAAATCCACATTCCTCTCTTATGTCCTCGTTCATAATCTTATCCATCTCTATTGTCCGCATCAGTTGTTTAATTAAGTAAAAAAAAATAACTATTTATGATTTACTATAACCATGATGTGGTCCAAAGATGATGTTCGAATTCGCAGCAGCCTACCTTATCTATCCAAGGACTATCGTGTAGTCAATCTGGATTTTGAAGAGGATAGAGAACAGCAACGGCTCAAGTGCTTTTGACTCTATTAGTCCACCAATTGCTGACGATGTAAAACTGGTCGAATCATTCCTTTTAAATCGATCTCAAGGAGCGATAGCTGGATTGGATTGGAGGAGTAAAGCTAGAATTATAAGCTTTCCTTCAATACAAATTTTCCTCTCCACCTCTTCCCCCTTATTTGACAGAATACAAAAAAGTTGTCCGATGTGAAATTTTCAGTAGATCCCGATTTTCTAAATAATTTCCAGGGGTCACTTTGGACAATAATATTTTTATTCCAAAACTGTACTTTAAACTGTTCCTGAGCTACATTTTTAGTTGGCCACCCGGTAGATGTGTTGCCTGTGATGTCTTCTCGCTTAGACTTGCCCTTGCAGCCTTCCGAACTTCTTTAACGCTGATCTCCAACTCCAGTATTGGACTTTAAGCCAGTTCTCTAATTTCTCTCTCTTTATTTTTAATATATTCAAAGACAGAGCTTAACTTTCTTGAATCGATAAAGATTTTTCTGTGTTTGTAAAAAATTTACTATAAAAAAGGTTGAAACTGCCACCTACACTAATTATCTTAATCTCCACCAACTGCGCAACTTCAACAGGTAATACAGCGCCACCATAATGTGGAAAAATATCTTCTAAAATAGCCCCAATTAATAAACCAGCGTCTCCTTATTCTCGGATGATTAACGTTTTCGGGGTTAGCGATGCGAACGGTAGGATTTGTATCTTAGCAGGAATGGACGATTTTAGGGTTGTTTAGACGCAGGGTGGTTTAGAGGACCTTCGATAAGCTAATAATAAACTTGTAGGTAGGGAGGAGACGAATTAGGTTGGAAATATAATTCCTCGAAGACCGCGAATAAGATTATTAGATTAGAGATTTAGAGAAGATGTCAATATTTATTATTGTTAAGATATAATTCGGATGGGAGTGAAGATATGAGGTGTATCCGTATTTTCCACTACGAGATTACTAATTAGCCGAGATAATTTGGATATCCGCGAAAATTCGGAGGAAGGAAGAAGGGGAAGAATTTTAATATGAGGGTTAGTAGCGTTGGAAACTGTATTCGAGCTGACACGGTTTTCTGTGGAATCGATAGTAATTATAGGGTAGTCGTCAAACATCGTTTCGCAACGATGGAACTGCAGTTGTAATCATTTTTAACGTAATTATTCTGCGATGGCAGGGGCGACGTAAACACGTGGGAGTTGATTAAATTCTTCTGCTGTTCTCTCTGGAAATAGCCTCCAATAAACGAGGATGGGATATTCGCGGATTTACGAGAAACCCAGGATCTTCTGGCTCGCTTATTATTAGTTTAGAGTTTCCTTTTTAGTTTATGCTCGTATGGATCAGATCAAGCGATCTCGACTAGTCGAGCGATAAAAATGTGAAATTTACTATGTTAGGAAAACGTGTGCAGCTCCTTCTTTGTTGTAGATGATATTGGATAGAAATTTGTGTTTTAAGAAGTTTATTTTTGTAAGAAAGAAATTAATCAAATTGATTTAATACAACTTCAATCTATCGGAGAGATTTAATTCGTAACATGCGCAGAAAAAAAGGAAAACACGGAGGCGGTGATTGACAAATTCGCCCCACGAACTAATGAGGAACCGTAGCACAAGAAAGACCCTGTCGCATTTGTAATCGTCGAACAATCCGTGAGAAAAGCAACGGGAAATTGAATTCCATTGAAACTAATGCGAGTTCAATTTGTTTTTACAGGCTTCGACCGGCTGAACGGACAACTTGTAAAAGGTACATATGTGTTAGTGCGGTTATGTATAAAGGGAGGCTTCGCATCTATAGGCACGCGAGGGAAAACGAGGTTTCGAAATTAGATTGGTGTACCACTATCTATCTATGATTAAGTATATAGGGTGCCCAATAAGAATGTACAATTTAATTTGTGAATGCAACTTGTCAGTATTTACGCACATTTCTGGATTAATTTCCATAATAACGCAATCGATTTGATTCTTTAACTCATGGATTGTCATCGAATTATTCATGTAAACACGTGATTTCAGGTATCCCCAGAGAAAAAAAATCACACGGTGTCATATCGGATGATCTCGACAGCGAATCCTGATTTCCCTAGCGTGAAATGACACGCTCCGGAAATAATAATAATAATAATAATATATACACCCTGTCTAGTACATGGGGAGTAGTACGCCCGCTGGTTGTCTGGTTGGGGAAACCTTTTGTTTCATCCTAAAACAACTCGGTGATTCTGGGACCCTACGGTTTTACTGTAGCTGCCGCGGATACTTGATCGCCAGAGGGGCCAAAGAGTTGGCGCGGTTGCCATGTTGGGGTAGGGTGCCGTCCCCGTAGTTCAGGCTTAATTCACGGGCGGGCTGGTTGTACCTCACGGTCAGATTCCGTTTCCCACGCTTGGCCGATAGTAGCCATCCGCAAGGAGGCCTAGGCACCGTGGGGTTAGATGTGAGGTAGGAGTTCGCTAAAGCGTCTCCAGCGATGACCCGTCCAACGTTGACTTGTGCAGGCAGCTGGTTTCGTCCCTCTTTGTCCTAAGGAGTGTGTGCAATTCCGTGACGCCGCATACCTAACGGTCGGTCCCCTTTGGGGTCCAGCAACCACATTCGTGTAACTGATCCTACGAGGATTACTTCTCTATCATCTACACTGTTAGACAACATTTTTATTGACAATAATACTCCTAAACATACGTCTTCCACAGGAGATTTGATTTTCTCAGATCATCGATTTCAGCTACTGGAAATTGAATTACCGTCGAAACTGATTGCACCGATTACAGAATATAGACGCAACTTCTCTAAGGACTCGATTGCACAGTTTGAAAGATTGGTCTCAAATTATTTCTTCTGGGTCAGACGGTTTTGATCAATTTTATAGTCTCCTTCTGCACCATTTCAATTCTTCTTTTCCATTGGTGAAGTGTAGAGAATCCACAAAGCATGTAATAGAATGGTGCTCTCCAGATTTAGCAAATCGAGCAGAATATTTTCGGAATTTATATATCTATAAGACAAGCAATTTGGCAAAAAAATATGAAAATAGCATCTAGGACGAACTTTCCATTTCCGCATAGGAGCACTTTGACCCTGGGTTTTGTAGGTAAACGGCGTCAAACTCGGCGCCTATTTCTTTATCCGATAGAAAATTTCCTCAGCTTTCAGAATATATATAGGTTATATTTAGAAATGTTTCTCCTTTTGACCGAAAATTTGAAAAAACCAAAACGGTGCAAGATTCGATGCCTACCTTGGAGCGGTGCAGCGATTGGGTTTTTCTCATTTTTCGAGGACAAGTCGCCACTTTTGTAAATGTAAACTGTATATATTCTGAGCGTTGAGAAAATTTGCTAGCGGACAAAGAAATAGTTGCGAGGTTTTGGCGCTGTTTACCAACAAAAACCGGGGTCAAAGTGGTCCTATTCGGAATTCTAGCGTTAGTCCTATTTGCTATTTTTATATTTTTTGGCCAAACGAAGCCCTTCAGCCCAAATCTGATGCTGTTATCGTATTTAGCACGGTCAATTACATATATATCCAAAATTTGAACGAAATCGAACGTCTTCCGAAAATTGTCAAAAATCCCCATTTTTTTCCATGCCCTTTGAGATTTTGAAGAAAATCTGGACCTCTTCGATTTCCCTGAAATTTTGAATATATATGTAATTGATTATGCTGAATACGATAACAGTGTCAGATTTGGGCTAAATGGCTTCGTTTGGCAAAAAAAATATAAAAATAATATCTAGGACGAACTCTCCAATTCCGCATAGGAGCACTTTGACCCTGGGTTTTGTAGGTAAACGGCGCCAAACTCCGCCACTATTTCTTTGGCCGATAGAAAATTTCTCTCAGCTTTCAGAATATATATAGGTTGTGTTTAGAAATGTGTCTCCTTTTGATCGAAAATTTGAAAAAACCAAAACGGTGCAACATTCGATGCCTACTTTGGAGCGGTGCAGCGATTGGGTTTTTCTCATTTTTCGAGGACAAGTCGCCACTTTTGTAAATACAAACTATATATATTCTGAGAGCTGAGAAGATTTGCTATCGGATAAAGAAATAGTTGCGAGGTTTTGGCGCTGTTTACCTACAAAAACCGTGGTCAAAGTGGTCCTATTCGGAATTCGAGTGTTAGTCCTATGTGCTATTTTTATATTTTTTTGGCCAAACGAAGCCCTTCAGCCCAAATCTGATACTGTTATCGTATTTAGCATGATCAATTACATATATATCCAAAATTTGAACGAAATCGAACTCCCTTCGATAATTGTCAAAAATTCACATTTTTTTTTGGGATTTTGAAGAAAATCTCGACCTCTTCGATTTCCCTGAAATTTTGAATATATATGTAATTGATCATGCTGAATACAATAACAGCGTCAGATTTGGGCTAAAGGGCTTCGTTTGGCAAAAAAATATAAAAATAACATCTAGGACGAACTCTCCAATTCCGCATAGGAGCACTTTGATCCTGGGTTTTGTAGGTAAACGGTGCCAAACTCCGCCACTATTTCTTTGGTCGATACAAAATTTCTCTCAGCTTTCAGAATATATATAGGTTGTATTTAAAAATGTGTCTCCTTTTGACCGAAAATTTGAAAAAACCAAAACGGTGCAAGATTCGATGCCTACCTTGGAGCGGTGCAGCGTTTGGGTTTTTCTCATTTTTCGAGGACAAGTCGCCACTTTTGTAAATACAAATTGTATATATTCTGAGAGCTGAGAAAATTTGCTATCGGACAAAGAAATAGTTGCGAGGTTTTGGTGCTGTTGCTTTGATAATTGTCAAAAATTCACATTTTTTTTTGGGATTTTGAAGAAAATCTCGACCTCTTCGATTTCCCTGAAATTTTGAATATATATGTAATTGATGATGCTAAATACGATAATAGTGTCAGATTTGAAATAAAGGGCTTTGTTTCGGCAAAAAATATAAAAATAGCACCTAGAATGAGCACTCCAGAATTGGAGCATTTTCATCATTTCCTCATTAGAATTCCACCAATATCAATGCTTATCTGATGAATTAAGTGGAGTTCTAACAATTTCGTACCAATAACCTCTCAAAACTTTCAGTGGTAAATTATTCAAGGAATTCTGCAACAGCTGCTTAAATCTCTATTATAAACTGTCTAGCATGATAACCAGTGTTTGGACGGTAGCAACGTCAACTTCCTGAATTTTCTGAATGATTCTACGTCATAATTGCTCCTCATTTTGGGCTTTCCAATTCCAATCATATACATTTCTGTTCAAGTGAGACCAAAATTCCATAATGGGTCTATCTATCTTCAGAACAAAATTGGACGAAGCTAAATTAGACCAGAACAGCGATCTCTCACATCGCTGGGTAGCCGCCTGAAGACGAACAAAAATAAGATGTAAAATTAAATATTGTATAGTTAGAACGTTGATAAAGAGTATAGATGATGAGTAAAAACGATTCTGTGATCAGTGAGTCGATTCACAGCGTTTAAGAAATCATGAAGCATTCCATCTGGTAAACGAATAAAGCTATCTCTAAAATTGAAGCTCGGAAATAGCTACGTATTAAGTACGAATTTGTATAGAATAGGCGACGTTCACCGTTAGCTCCGGGCAGTTTCTAAACTGCATCGCTTAAGCAAACTAAATTTCATCTGATATCAGATAAAAGCGAATCGGCTGTTTGTGGAAAACTCCCCGGGCTTATAGAAGACGAGTTTTCCGTTTCCTGGAATATCGTGTTTACAACTCGGTAAGGTAGGTAGAATGTGATAAGGGAAGGAATAGATGTTACATCCATATCTTCGTGAATGTACCTATATATGTAGAAGGTCGTCGTCAATTTTTTATCTACCATTTTACGATTTTACGAAAAAATATCGTGAAACTTGAATGTAAAGTTATCAATTGTCCATTCGGTTTTATTACTATTTACGAAGAATAAACATGTAAGTAGGTATATAAAGGGAGTCCCAATAAGAGTGCACAATTCGCAAGTGCAAAATCGGGTCATTTTCGTACAGGTCGTTTGGCAACTCGTGCTTTTACTTAGCTGTTAAATATTATAAACATATTGCGGTTAGCGAAAATGAATAGTCCTACTGTCGAAAAACGCGTTGTCATTGTCACAACTTCAACTTCAGGAACGGTGAAAGCTCCATAGAAACACTAAGCGGTGGACGAAACGTACAGCAGGAGAAAAAAGTATCCTGCCAGTGCATGTAAGGAAGACGCTCTTCACTCAAAATCCACGGGTACTTTATTGACTTAGTATACCTACATGGACTGTCTGTGGCACAGACATTATTTGTATGCACTCTAGGATAATAAAGTTCCCGTAGGGTTTGAGTAAGAAGCCTCCTTCTTTCGCGCACTGTCCGGATACTTTTTCTCCTGCTGTACCAGATTCATCGAGAATTTGTCTAGTAGGTTAGGTTAGGAGTGGGGTGGCATGCGGGCCTGTTTCACCGCGACCTTTACAGGTCTATTGTGATCCCCTTTACCTTAGAGAACGCTCTCTAGTTGCGCCTTCTTAATCAGACTTATCATTTTTGAGAGCGGCTCTTTTGTGTAGTCGTTGGCTGTGGGGTTCTCTACCCCCATTACTAGAAACCTTGTCCTCGCTAGGCCGTCACAGTGGCACAAAACATAAACTGGGGTTTCTTCTTCCTCTTGACAGAATCTGCAGAGAGCATTTTCTGCCAGGCCTCTGTTCCCTTAGGAACTCCTTAGCCTGTCTTTGTCCTGGCGATCTTTCCCACCATTCCTTGGACTTGTTTTGTGACCATTCGTAGATGGACGTCTTAATTTGTGATTTGGTAGTGCCGAAGGAAGGGGCCGCTCCTATGAAAGGCCTTGACGAGCCTCGTCTGGCCAGCTCATCGGCCGCCTCGTTTCCCTTCACTCCCATGTGGCTGGAGATCCAGGCCAAAGTAATTTTCCTTAGGGTGCCCGCCTCATTTAGGGCTCTTACGCAGTCCCAAACCAGCTTTGAGTCAGCACTTGCGGAACTAATCGCTTTAAGTACTGCTTGGCTGTCAGAGTAAATAACGACGCTTTTTCCTGGTTCGGCCCAACTGTCTACTTCTCTGACACAGTGGTGAATCGCAGCAACCTCAGCCTGGAAAATTGTCGAGTCCTTGCTGAAGCTCAATGAAAGGGCCTTGCACGGCCTCTTTCTATAAATGCCAGCTCCTACGCCGTGGTCCGTTTTAGTTCAGTTTCAGATCTGCTGAAAATATTGCTGCAGTAAGGAAAAGTGTTGCCCGAAATCGCCGAACTTCGATTCTGACAGCGGATCTTCATCTTCATCCCCTATAGGGTCCAACTGATGCAACAGCTATTGCCAGACGATCGTTCACAACGGGGTGACTTCGTTGATTGGGTGTTGGACAATCTAAATCTCAATGAGGATTTCGCAGGAAAGATTGTCTTTACTGATGAGGCGGATTTTCACCTGGACAGGCATAACTATCGGATATGGGGAGACCAGAATCCTCGCCTAACAGTTCAACAACATTCACAACAAGTAATTGTATGGTGTGGTTTTTATGCAGATGGTGTGATTGGGTTTCACTTTTTTTCAAAATACCGCAGGTAATGCGGTTATTTTGGTCCGAATTAGACGGCATAGACATCCAAAATAAGTGGTTCCAACAAGATAATTGAGATTTAGATAGAAGTCTCAGAAAATAAGGTCTGTATGTTTGAGGTGATTATGAGTTGAATTAAACTACATTATTTGCCTAATACACTGCAATTACTGTGATGGTTTCAGAACAGGCTCTCTATGACGACTTTTCCGAGATAATTGGCTCGAGCCTCCGTTTCAACCCTATCTTCGTCATGTCCTCTCCAAGGTTGTAATTAGTTGTTGCTCTATGCTTGTTGTAGTTTCTAATGAATATCTCAAGGAGTGTCTCAAACCAGAGAGCCTTTCCTCTCTATCTTTCAGTTCTCTTTTGTAGGTGTTGGTTTTGGCCCCACACACACACACAACTCTGTCTTCCTTGCCTAGATTGCAAGCTAATGCTTATTGCTTTTTACTTTCTTACTAATAAATCCACTATTTAACTTATTCCCGATCGTTATGTTAGACGCCACAAGAATCTAATTACATAAACACAGATCAATAAAAGAGATTCGTTTCAACAGAAGTGCTCATTTGAATTCAGCAATGTTTCACGCATTACTATGGGAAAGCTCTTCATCAAAGTCACCTGTTTTTCTTTCCCTTTTGTGTTAAGCTGCGCCCACTTATCTCCTTTTCAAATAAAGGCCATAACTCTCACCTACTCGCTTAGTAAACACTACATTCACGGGAATAAGGGGCCGTGAAACAATTCAGTACAGCCACTTCCTGAAATCGTTACACTTCATAAAGGATTCCGGTTTAAAGACGTGTACGACTGAAAGAGATGAAAAGCTTCAGTAGATCTAGGATAAAATCTCCACCAGCGGCGCCTCCACCATTTAGTGTCAACCCTCAGATTTAATCTGCGATTTTTATCTATATTTCCACGCTAGTTAGAAGAAAAAGTTAAGCTGTTGCGCAAGGACTTTATCTAAATCCTACCGTCTACCAATAAACAACAACGCAGCTATAAGTTTTCTTTTGTTTTTATTATTATTTTTTTTTTGATAGCAGAGCGAAAATCGAAAGGCAAGATAAAAATAAATGGCACGTAAATCCCATCGTATTTCAACATAGCGTTCGCAATTAAACTAAGATCGTTTTATGTTGTGGCTTCAACTTCCGCTTTATTAAATAAGATCTACGCAGTAGCTCGGCTACACCCTGGATAAAACTGTGCTGGCGTATGACCGACCGACGGGTCGTAACGTTTGGAAACTATTAAAAGACGTTAATTTTAAGTTCTTTTCTTAATTATAAATCAAGATTAAATTTAGCATCTCAGCATATTACTTTTTAAATCGTAGTTTTCTGTTATATATATTTAAATAACCATCAGTTCCAAAACTTCTTAACGGTATCCCCTTATAATGGCTTTACAACGATATCAGCAGAAAGTATCGCTGCAATTATATTATTTAACTCGAGGACTGTTGTTTCTGCGAATCTAGAAACTCGTTACGTCCTCTACAATAAATGTTTGAACGAAACATAAATTTTAAACTTATCTCCGCTTGGAGATTGCCTCCGCTGTAAGGGGGTCCGGGAAAACTCGGCGGTTGCGCTAGTCCCCTTTTTAAAGATATTAAATTTAATTAATTAGATATGAATAAACACTTTATTGTCTGTGAGATTAGCTAATTCACCAACTGCTTCGTGTTAGATATTTTTTTATATAATGCCATCCCCTGTTTATCTTTCCTCGAGTAGAACAGATATTCCAGAATATTACTCCGTATACACTGCAGTCACGTTAATAAAGTCCTAGTCTATCTACTGAAATAACTTCAGCTGAGCGGTAAACTAAATTCTGGCGCAGTCAGTAGGATCTCCCGTAGGAATTACATATTCTGGTTGTCAATACTTCTCGTCTGGTCATATAAATATGCGCGAACGTTGCATATAAATAGAATGATGATAAAACAAGATGTTCAAACTAAAATAAAGCACGGCAAAAGCAATCGAATTTAAAGAGGGTGGTGGTGGTGATGGATTCTATTGAACGAGTCGAAATTTTAACGTGAGTAGTATGTCGCTGGATAATAAACGTCAGATCTCTTGAAGTTTTATCGCGCTGTAAGCCGGAAAGGAAATGAGTCGAGAATGTAACAAAGACTGCCTAGCGTTGCTCTAATTTGATTTATGTGAATCGGATGATGTCGACACGCATGAGATTGGAAGTATTGCCCTGGAAATTTGAGGAACGTATAAATCTTTCTTGCTGTTGTTTTTTATGGAAGGTTGTGACAATTTTATTATGTGGAGACGCACTATGACATACGCGATTTTCATTATGTCGTGATCTTGGGATCGTCTTTATGTTTTTCGCTGTGATCTATTTTTGCGTTCATTTTTCTTGTCTAAAAACATACAAAGCGATTATTATTTTGATATTTCATTCTTGTTTATTCTAAATAATCTCCTTCTGAGTCAATACAGAGCAGGAAACGTCCAATAAAATCGGCTAGAATAGGCTTTAGTTTGGGAGTCGAAGTCTTTTGGATGACCGAGATGGTATCGAAACGATTTCCTTTCATCACCAATTTCAGTTTGGGAAATAGCCAGAAGAAAACGGTATTGGGTTTGCTCTTCTGAAAGCGTAATATTTTTTCTCTTGTGCCTTTCCTGGCAACTTCCATGCCGCACTCTGACGTTTTGTTTTCAGCTCGTATTGAAAACACCACGTCTCATCACGAGTTTCAATCCTGATATGCTTGCCGGATGCCTGTCGGACATTTGTAACTTGTCTTTACAATGCTGAAGTCTCCAATCTTTTTGGTCGTCTGTCGGAGTCGCATGAAGTACGCACAGACCTTCTATTTGCGATCAAAATTCGATAGATTGTGCTTGTCGATATCCCAGATTCCTCTTCGATGAGTCTTGCAGACACACAGCGATCGCTTCGAAGAATTTCTTCCAAAAGTTAAGCATTGAAATGAGCAAGTTAATAGAGACAGGCTAGATTACCCAAGGAACTGGATCAGAGAGCTGACCTGGACAAACACCAATATGTTACAAGAGCTACTGATGGAAACTTATAACCATTGACAACAAGAATTCCTTCAATTCGATTATTGTATTTATCCAGTGGAAAATTGGATTCAAGCTACCTGAGGAATGGAAGGATTAAATTGGACGTGGAAGAAGATATAGAGAGACTGAAGTTGGAGTACCCCAGAAATCGATTCTAGGGTCGACATTGTAGAAGGTCCTCTACGATACTCTACTGAATTTGGCCCTCACTACGGATGCCGTGATTGTGGGTTTTGCAGATAGTGTGGAGTTGGTAATTGTAGGAAGAGATGACGTTACGCTCATCAGAAAATACAAAAAAAGTATTGGAGGACAAAAAACGGAGATGGTTGCAATAAAGAACACCTAACCTTTAATGCGTATGGGGTGGGAACTACACCTTGGAATTTTGAAAATTTTGAATATGAGTTTGGCTCAGTGATGTGCATTGATGTGAGGGTTGGAGACACTATATAGGTCAATTGCAGTTTGCTGTTATGTTAGGTTTATTTGCTTGAGGTTGTGCCGATGCTTGAGTACCCGTTTTTGACATAAATGTCATTACAGACGTGTCAAAATCGCGTGCTCAAGCATAGATACAACCTCAAGTAGGAACAATAAATATGACCTTTAGTTAACTAACACTGTTTTGCCTGATTGTGGGCTGGGAAACTGCCAACCCCATTTTGTTTACATTTTATTATTTAAGATTGTAGTTAAGTATATTGCCATTTAATTTGTTTAATTTGAAAACCAATAAAATGTGTCTGTGATCTGCTTTTTGTGTCTATCCATCGCTTTAGATGGGTGGGGGCAACTGGCAGACCAGCGTGAGGTATTCGGGACATGGGCTTTCATTTAGTGGAGTGTGTGGAGGAAACAAAAAAATAAATGGTGTACAAACTAGTGAGAAAATGTTGATGTGTTGAATGGAATAGTCGGTGCTAGACATCCGAAAATACAAAGAGATTATGACGAGCGCCCAAAAACAGGCATACCAAAAGAGAAAAATGCAACTGCAAGTCAACTGTATCAAAAGATCTAAAAAATTTGGAGTTTGGCAGCTTACTTCTGGCTCACTTCTCTCTGCACTTTTACAACAACGTTAATATGCAGCTTAAATGATAAAGTGTTAAAAAAAGTAAACAAAAAAATTAATGAATCGTGTGGTAGTACTAAACACCCTGTATAACCTGTATAATAAGCTATCTTGTCTCTATAAAACTGAACAAACGTATCATTAGTGGAACTCGTTACAAGCTGTCTGAGAGTTAATAATTTTGTTTGTTCAATAATTCGCTTTGGAGAAGAATCCTT